>JBBGZY010003199.1:0-173795 GCA_037952925.1 Lithobates clamitans
AATCTGGCAAACAGGAAGTACAAAGGCATGGCTTTAATAGGAAGTTTATGGGAGGAGCAAGGAGTTCAAGGTTCAGCAGACACAAGGCAAGGCTGTCTCAGGAAACTGTCCAGCATCTCAGGTGGTTCAGCAAGAAGAGGCACTGCTAGATTCAGCAGAGGTCGCAGGTTCAGCTCCGGGTCCTGACAGTAAATAATAAGCACAATCCTTCTACGGGGTTGGTAGTTTAGTATGGGGGGGGGGGATTAGAACGGGGGTGGGGGAAAGGTTTGTTTAGATCGGATACTTTAATGAGAATATTGATCTTGAGATGTTTTGTAGAACGCGGCACAAGACGGGGATTGGATGTTTACCACCTGTAAATGAACAATGTAACGGAGAGCTCTCTGACCGGCCGATCGTTTTTGTCCCCCCTCCAGATTTGAAGTGCCAAATAGACCGGCTATCCTCTCAATATATGAGCAACGCCCGCACGCTCAGCTCCGAGGAAAAGCTGCAGCTCCTCCGGCAGGTACAGGAGGCGTACGGCAAGTGTAAGGAATATGGGGACGACAAAGTGCAGCTGGCCATGCAGACCTATGAAATGGTAAGCGATCGATGAATGAACAGCAGACACTTTCTATGTGTCGGCCTGAATTACCGGTCTGTGTTCCCCCTGACAGTAACCAATCATCTTCTCCCTTTTTACTCCTTACTGTCTCCATGGGGTTGAAAAGAGAGTGCTGGGCGGATATTTCTGACACCCCGTCATGGTGCACTGAACTCTATATAAATACACATTTGTATATGAAGTGCCCCCGGGCCGTGTCAGCCCCCCCCCCCCCCCCCCAAACCATGCACTGACTCTTCCAGTGGGCCAAATGAGAAGAAAAGAACGGCTGCACGCCAAAGGGTTTGAGGGTCAGTGTGAAACGCGTTGCCTCCTGGGTTTGAAGGTCGTGTGAAACGCGTCGCCTCCTGGGGTGCGGGCGCTCTGTTTTGTTGGCTGTCTTATGCTATTTTGGAATAAAATAGTTTGGAAGGTTCCTTTTTGTTGTGTAGCCATTCTTTCCTTCTAATTTGATCACCAGTGGCGAGCCGTGGCGTGGACCCAGCACATCCGGACTGCAGTGATCGCTCACCTGGAGCGCCGTTTTCCTTGTTTGGATCTCCCAGCGGGCCCTTTATCACTTCCAAGGGTCTCGCTGCTGTCAATTTCAGTACTGTAAGGCCGGCCACACACACACACGGCAAATTTCTTTCCTGCAACCATCGTCTTCCCGGTGGGGGAGGGTCAAGGAAGGGCGGGGGAAGCCGAGGAAGGGTGGGACGAAGGGCGGGAGAAGCCGAGGAAGGGTGGGACGAAGGGCGGGAGAAGCCGAGGAAGGGTCGGAGGAAGGGTGGGAGGAAGGGCGAGAGAAGCCGAGGAAGGGTGGGAGGAAGGTGGGAGGAAGGGCGGGAGAAGCCGAGGAAGGGCGGGAGAAGCCGAGGAAGGGCGGGAGAAGCCGAGGAAGGGCGGGAGAAGCCGAGGAAGGGCGGGAGAAGCCGAGGAAGGGTGGGAGGAAGGGCGGGAGAAGCCGAGGAAGGGCGGGAGAAGCCGAGGAAGGGCGGGAGAAGCAGAGGAAGGGTGGGAGGAAGGGCGGGGAAGCCGAGGGCGTGCGGGGGAAGCCGAGGAAGGGCGGGGGAAGCCGAGGAAGGGCGGGGGGAAGCCGAGGAGGGCGTGAGAAGCCGTCCCCACCAGGAGAGGACAGTGGTTATCGCTAGTGGCTATAGCAGCCACTTGAGACAATTGCAAGTGAATCTGACAGGCTGGTTGGTTGATCAGCTTGGTACATTCAGTCTGCCTATTGATGGTTCAGATCGCGGTGGTTCAGCAGGAACCGTGTATGGACCGGTCTTACTGATTTAGTAGATTTTGTCAGATGCAGAGGTCCTGACAGAGGAATCCTGTCCTCCCACAGCTTATTATTGTTACTTAGTCACTTAAAGTGGAACTCTAGGCAAAACTTTTTTTTTTTTTCACGTTGGATAGATTACGGGAGGGTTATAACACGTGTCAGATTTCTTTTTGCTCTCCGTGTCCCATTGGTGAGATTTCCCTTCACTTCCTGTCCCATAACAGGAAGTGAGAGGAAATCCCTGCAAAATAAGGGAATTCCTTGGGGGTCCCCCCAGGTCACCAGAACTAGTGTCCCCCATTGGAAGATTTTTTCCTCTATTACTTTTCTGGGGGACAACACAACATTTGGGATTTTCTTTTACTTTAAATGATAATGAAGAGAGAGGAAGCTCCAGTCTGTAAAAAAAAAAAAAAAAATACAGCAGCTACAAATCCCGTAGCTGCTGACTTTTAATATAAGGACACTTCTCTGTCCAGGTTAGTGAAGCCTACTGCACATGCACGAGTCGCGCTGCACCTTCTGAATGGTCCCACCTTCTTCTGGGACCTGTGTGTGTGTCCCAGAAGTCAGTGGGGGGGGGGAGGGGCCGAAAATGTTGCGGATTGGCTATCTTGCCCCCTCACCCCTAAAAAAGTGCCGAATGTGGTAATGAGGGGGGGGGGGGGGCGGTGCAAACGGAGATGGTCTTTTTGGGCGGAGCTTCGCTTTAACAGAAGCGCGGACAGCAATAAAAAGGGACGAGTCCTCTAATCCCTCCCCACTCCACAACTAAAAAAAAAAATAAAGTTTTGTCCTTTTGTTCTATTTTCAGGCGCCGTGCGCACTAGAAAATGTTATTTTTAAGCATATTTGATTCCGCTAGGAATCGCACCGTATTCCTAATTCAAAATCACATGCGATTCTTTGCAGTGCGACTTGAGCCCATGAATTTTGTTTGGGCTCCAATCGCACCATAAAGGTGTCGGTTTCAGGTGTGGGAGGAGTTACCCGTGCAGATGCTTAGTATCGGTGCGACCCGAATAGTCGCATATTGTGACTAGAGCTGCCGACTCTCCGCTACATCGCAGTTCTGCTGTAAGGCAGGTTTTGCTTTGATGGACATGGGGTAGGTGTTACCTTTTCTTCTTTCCCCCTCCCCCTCCTCAGGTAGATAAGCACATTCGGAGGCTGGACACCGACCTCGCTCGCTTTGAAGCCGACCTGAAGGAGAAGCACATCGAGTCCAGCGATTATGACAGCTGCTCCAGCAAAGGGAAAAAGAGTGAGTGGCCGACTGTTACCCTTCCTATGGTTGTCTGGACTTCCCGCAAAATGTATAATCCATGCTCATTGGTGATCTCCAGCTCTGACTCAGCAGGGGGCGTGGTGGAGCTCAGCAGAGAGACCACTGCTTCCACACAGAGAACAAGACCCCCCATACACACTGTTAGATTTTCTGCAGATTTTTGTCTTCAGATTTACCAAAACCATATAATATGAGGTCAAACCCTAAGAGTTTCAATCTCTATGCAATCAGGACCGGCCCTCAAACTACATAAACTACTACATAAGCTTTTACCCCCCCTAACGCTCTGTGTAGCTTTTACCCCCCCTAACGCTCTGTGTAGCTTTTACCCCCCTAACGCTCTGTGTAGCTTTTACCCCCCCTAACGCTCTGTGTTAGCTTTTACCCCCCCTAACGCTCTGTGTAGCTTTTACCCCCCCTAACGCTCTGTGTAGCTTTTACCCCCCTAACGCTCTGTGTAGCTTTTACCCCCCCTAACGCTCTGTGTAGCTTTTACCCCCCCTAACGCTCTGTGTAGCTTTTACCCCCCCTAACGCTCTGTGTAGCTTTTACCCCCCCCCAAATGCTCCTGTGTAGCTTTTACCCCCCCCCTCCTAATGCTCCTGTGTAGCTTTTACCCCTCCCCCCTCCTAACGCTCCTGTGTAGCTTTTACCCCCCCCCTCCTAATGCTCTGTGTAGCTTTTACCCCCCCCCTCCTAACGCTCTGTGTAGCTTTTACCCCCCCCCCTCCTAACGCTCTGTGTAGCTTTTACCCCCCCCCTCCTAACGCTCTGTGTAGCTTTTACCCCCCCTCCTAACGCTCCTGTGTAGCTTTTACCCCCCCCAACACTCCGGTGTAGCTTATACCCCCCTTCGTAACGCTCTGTGTAGCTTTTACCCCCCCTCCTAACGCTCTGTGTAGCTTTTACCCCCCCCCCCCTCCTAACGCTCTGTGTAGCTTTTACCCCCCCTCCTAACGCTCCTGTGTAGCTTGACCCCCCCCCTCCTAACGCTCCTGTGTAGCTTGACCCCCCCCTCCTAACGCTCCTGTGTAGCTTTTACCCCCCCCTCCTAACGCTCCTGTGTAGCTTTTTACCCCCCCCCTCCTAACGCTCCTGTGTAGCTTTTACCCCCCCTCCTAACGCTCCTGTGTAGCTTTTACCCCCTCCTAACGCTCCTGTGTAGCTTGACCCCCCCCCCTCCTAACGCTCCTGTGTAGCTTGACCCCCTCCTCCTAACGCTCCTGTGTAGCTTTTACCCCCCCCCTCCTAACGCTCCTGTGTAGCTTTTACCCCCCCTCCTAACGCTCCTGTGTAGCTTTTTACCCCCCCCCTCCTAACGCTCCTGTGTAGCTTGACCCCCCCCCCCCCTCCTAACGCTCCTGTGTAGCTTGACCCCCTCCTCCTAACGCTCTGTGTAGCTTTTTACCCCCCTCCTAACGCTCTGTGTAGCTTTTACCCACCTCCTAACGCTCTGTGTTTTTTCTCTGCAGAAGGAAGAGGCCAAAAAGAGAAGAAGGTCCCAAAGGTCAAGTCAAAGGTGAAGAATTCTGATGATGAGGCAACAAAAAGCGGACAGAAGAAAATCAAACTGGTTCAGACGTGAGTGATGTGTTGGGTTTATTCATTGGCGGCGTGTATCCTGCACCGGTGCTGAACGCTTTCCTTTCTCCCCCCCCCCAGGGTAGAGTACGGGGCGCCGGCTACTAACTTCAGCAAAGTCCACCCCTCCGATGTCCTCGATATGCCGGTGGATCCCAATGAACCCACCTATTGTCTGTGCCATCAGGTGTCCTACGGAGAGATGATCGGCTGTGACAACCCAGATGTAAGTGTGTGCGCCGCCATCATGGGGGGCTCTAAGGTGTTCACCTAAAAAAAGATGAACAAGGACACATATATAGGGGGGGAGGGGTGGAAGTAACCCTAGTGGCTGCCGGATCACTTCCGTCTGATGATGAACACTTGGCTTGTCAGGTTTACACCCCCTGTGGCTACCGGGGACTGTTTTCAGTGATAACCCCGAGCAGGACAAATAGAGAGATGAAATCTCCCTGACGGGGAACACAGACAGCAATAGAAACATGACAGGGGGTCTCACCCCCTCCCCACTTTATCCAACACTAAAAAAATTTAAAAAAATTGCTTTTAATTATACTTTAACTTTACATACGTGGTCACTGCGGACATGCCAGTTCTAGGTGGGCACTGGAAGGTCAAAGGGCCTACAAATATCTTACCAGCCCAAGTACTATAATTATTTCAGTCTGTAGGGTTTTTAGAGCTTTTTGTCAGACGTTACTATGGATACCGAAGTATAATGACATCATAAGTGTCAGATGTTACTATGGATACTGAAGTATAATGACATCATAGGTGTCTGGTGTTACTATGGATACCGAAGTATAATGACATCATAAGTGTCAGATGTTACTATGGATACTGAAGTATAATGACATCATAAGTGTCAGATGTTACTATGGATACTGAAGTATAATGACATCATAAGTGTCTGATGTTACTATGGATACTGAAGTATAATGACATCATAAGTGTCAGATGTTACTATGGGATACGGAAGTATAATGACATCATAAGTGTCAGATGTTACTATGGGATACTGAAGTATAATGACATCATAAGTGTCTGATGTTACTATGGATACTGAAGTATAATGACATCATAAGTGTCTGATGTTACTATGGATACTGAAGTATAATGACATCATAAGTGTCTGATGTTACTATGGGATACTGAAGTATAATGACATCATAAGTGTCTGATGTTACTATGGATTCCGAAATATAATTACAAGCATTCCATAAGTGTCAGAGGCTTTTATTGACAATTACATGTAGTTTATGCAAAGAGTCTATATTTGCAGTGTTGCCCCTTCTTTTTCAAGACCTCCGCAATTCCCCCCCAGCATGCTGTCCATCAACTTCTGGTCCACATCCTGACTGATGGCCACCTAATCAATGCTTAGAGTTTGTCAGAATTTGTGGGGTTTTGTTCACCCGCCTCTTAAGGATTGACCACAAGTTCTCGATGGGATTAAGGTCTGGGGAGTTTCTTGGCCATGGACTCAAACTTTCCATGTTTTGTTCTCCAAGCCACTTAGTTATGACTTTTTGCCTTATGGTAAGGTGCTCCATCATGCTGGGAAAGGCATCGTTCATCACCAAACTCTTCTTGGCTGTGTTCTTAGGCAAAATTGTGAGTGAGCCCCCCCACTCCCTTGGCTGAGAGACAACCCCACACATGGTCTCAGGAAGCATGACACTGATGGGTATCGCTCACCTTTTCTTCTCCGGATACCCCAAATAATCGGAAAGAGGATTCATTTAAGGAAATGACTCCCCCCCCCCCCAACCTTTTGCAGGAT
Source organism: Lithobates clamitans (assembly GCA_037952925.1). Classification (NCBI taxonomy): domain Eukaryota; kingdom Metazoa; phylum Chordata; class Amphibia; order Anura; family Ranidae; genus Lithobates; species Lithobates clamitans. The sequence continues at coordinate 6,530 of JBBGZY010003199.1, forward strand.
TTTAGTCTGTCCCCGATTTTTTTTGCCTGGAGAGAAGTGGCTTCTTTGTGGTCCTTCTTGATACCAAACCATCCTCCAAAAGTCTTCTCCTCACTATGCATGCCGATGTCCTCACACCTACCTGCTACCGTTCCCGAGCAAGCTCTGCACTGGTGGTGCCCCCACCCCTCCCCCCCCTCTGCACAGGTGGTGCCCCGATCCCGCAGCTCAATCAACTGTAGGGGGACAGTCCTGTCGCTTACTGGACTTGCTTGAGTGGCCTGAAGCCTTCTTTGCAACAATTGAACCTCTCTCTTTGAAATTCTTGATTATGCGATAAATGGTTAATTTCAGTGCAGTCTTAGTAGCAGCAATATCCTTGCCTGTGAATCCCTTTTTGTGCAAAACAATGATGATTGCATGTGTCTCCTTGTAGGTAAACATGGTTAGCAGAGGAAGAACAATGATTTCAAGCACCACCTTCCTTTTTTTTTTTTTTTTTTTAAAGCTTCCAGTCTATTCTAACTCAATCAGCATTACAGAGTGATTTCCAGCCTTGTCCTCGTCAACACTGACACCTGTGTTACCGAGACAATCGCTGACATGTCAGCTGGTCCTTTTGTGGCGGGGCTGAAATGCAGTGGAAATGTTTGTTTGTTCTTTTTTTTGTTTTTTGGGGTTTAAGTTAAAGCGGGGTTCCACCCAAATTTTGAACAATATCTGTATGTATTCTCTTCCTTGCCTAGATGCTGACATGCCGTTTAATAAAATTTAAATCGCCGTAATTACCTTTTTATTTTTCTATTCTTCTTTGCACTTCCTGGTTCTCCTCCCGTGGGAGTAGGCGTGTTTCTAGCCTCTCCCAGACTCCGCACAGTCCCCTGGGAGCTAGTCTCAGGCTTCCCAGGATGCCACTGAGCATGTGCGGCAACGAGCGGTGAATGCTGGGAGCACAGCATTCACCACATCCAGGAAATAAATGCTTGTGGGCTTCAAATGCCCACAATAAAGATGGAAACCGCCTGCAGTGAATAATATAAGTTATTCTTTCCGACGAAATCTGAGACAGGCGGACATATTACACACAATATGTGAGTATGTAATGCGGAGAAGAAAAGTTTGTGAATGAACTAAAAAAAAAAAAAAACGATAGATAGGTGGACCCCCGCTTTAACTTTCATGGCAAAAAAGAAGTTGGTTCATCTGATCGCTCTTCAGAACATTCTGGAGTATATGCAAATTACCATCATAAACACTGAGGCAGCGGACTTTGTGAAAAATTTAATATTTGTGACATTCTCAACTTTTAGCCACGGCTGTAATACTGACCTCTGATTTCTGTTGACCACACCCCCGCTGTTCCACAAATTTATAGAATAGACTTGTTGGTGTTTGTTCTCCTGGGGAGAGAACGTGTCGCACGCGATTTATATTTGTCCTGTTCAGTCTAAAACTTAACATGATGATGTGTGTGCAATGTTCTCATTGTCATGATTGTTCCTCTGCAGTGCTCGATTGAATGGTTCCACTTTGCCTGTGTTGGGCTCGCTACAAAACCTCGTGGAAAATGGTGAGTCTGATCTGATATATACTGGTTATGTAACCTTCCTCCCCAGTTCAGTGTGCCTGTGTTCCTTCCTCCCCAGTTCAGTGTGCCTGTGTTCCTTCCTCCCCAGTTCAGTGTGCCTGTGTTCCTTCCTCCCCAGTTCAGTGTGCCTGTGTTCCTTCCTCCCCAAGTTCAGTGTGCCTGTGTTCCTTCCTCCTCAGTTCAGTGTGCCTATGTTCCTTCCTCCTTATAGCTGCCTCTCCGCATTATCATTTTTTTTATCCAATTCCTTCCAGTCCGTCTTCCAAAAACACCCCTCCGCCCGTCTTCTGCCGACGCCCCCTTAGCCCACCCTGTCTGTCCTCTGACTGTCACCCCTCCTCTGTCTGTCTTCTCTCTGACTGCCACCCCCCCCCTGTCTGTCTTCTCTCTGATGCCACCCCTCCTCTGTCTGTCTTCTCTCTGACGCCACCCCTCCTTTGTCTGTCTGTCTTCTCTCTGACTGCCACCCCCCCCCTGTCTGTCTTCTCTCTGACGCCACCCCTCCTCTGTCTGTCTTCTCTCTGACGCGCCCCCTCCTTTGTCTGTCTGTCTTCTCTCTGACGACACCCCTCCTCTGTCTGTCTGTCCTGACGCCACGCCTCCTCCGTCTGTCTGTCCTGACGCCACCCCTCCCCTGCAACATACTATTGGTCTTATTCCTTTGTACTTACCTCTCCCCCTCCTCTCTTTTCTCCTAGGTACTGTCCACGATGCTCCCAGGAAAGGAAGAAGAAATGAGCACAGGCTCCCTCTAGAGGGGAGAGCAGCGATTATTTGGGTTGTGTGGTACCTGCATTTCTCTCTGTCTGTCTCAGGAGGAGCGAATGCTGATTAGCCTGATGGGAGATATAGGCCATGTTTGTGACAGTATTAGACTTTTTCTCTCAGACCCTGCAGGGGGCGCACTCCTATAGTGACAGCATTAGCTGGTGTTGGTTATTGGGACCACACACCATGCAGGGTCTGTCTCCAGTTCTTATCTGGTCTTCTGTCTTTCTAATTCCCCATTCCTTCTGTGCTGATCTCTCCCATCCACCAATTTTAGGCTAATTCATTAAGGCAGAACCAAGAGCAGTGAGGATATGAAATGCAATAGCCCCCCCCCCCCCCCCCCCCCAGCAGCCAATCAGAGTTCATAAATTACAGAGGTCAAATGGCTGATTGGTTGACATGGATATCGGTCTCTGCCTTATTAGATGCCCCAGTTTTATGTTGCCGGCTCTCCCCGTCCCATTGTATTATATTCCCAGCGGTTCTCTGCCCTTCCCTTACCCCATCTTGTAGACTTCTGTCTCTTGCCACATGAACTACCTCCAAAATGTTCTATTCCTGTTACAGATAGTCCTGCTGGGGCTTTCATTGTGACACACCCTGAAGCTGTGTTACTATAAGTTGTTTTCTTTTTTATGACCCGGAAAATGGAAAATGTGGTTACAATAAGCAAGCCGCTTCTGGTGTACCCACTAGAAAACACTACAAGTGCCATCACACTCCTCCTCCTCCTCCCCCCTCCCCCCTCCTCCCCCTCCCGACTCCTCCTCATCCTCGCATTGGACCCCATGTTTACATCTCCTTGTATGTTGGCCCCAATATCTTTCTCCCCTTTAAATTCTTTCAACCTTGCCTTTACCATCCCATTTACCTTAAAGTGTAAGTCTGGGCAAAATAAATCATACGAGGCCTCTTCTAAAAGTAATGAACAAGTGGGAAGAACTTTTTTTTTTTAATTGACTTACAGAAGTCATTCAAATTTGACATGATGGTGGAGCAACCATTCTTCTGTGGGAACTCTTCTTCTGTGGGAACTCTTCTTCTGTGGGAACTCTTCTTCTGTGGGAACTCTTCTTCTGTGGGAACTCTTCTTCTGTGGGAACTCTTCTTCTGTGGGAGCTCTTCTTCTGTGGGAGCTGGGAGCTCTTCTTCCGTGGGAGCTCTTCTTCCGTGGGAACTCTTCTTCCGTGGGAACTCTTCTTCCGTGGGAACTCTTCTTCCGTGGGAACTCTTCTTCCGTGGGAACTCTTCTTCCGTGGGAACTCTTCTTCCGTGGGAACTCTTCTTCCGTGGGAACTCTTCTTCCGTGGGAACTCTTCTTCCGTGGGAACTCTTCCTCCGTGGGAACTCTTCCTCCGTGGGAACTCTTCCTCCGTGGGAACTCTTCCTCCGTGGGAACTCTTCCTCCGTGGGAACTCTTCCTCCGTGGGAACTCTTCCTCCGTAGGAACTCTTCCTCCGTAGGAACTCTTCCTCCGTAGGAACTCTTCCTCCGTAGGAACTCTTCCTCCGTAGGAACTCTTCCTCCGTTGGAACTCTTCCTCCGTTGGAACTCTTCCTCCGTAGGAACTCCATCGTCTATAGGGACCTCTTCTATAGGAACCTTTCCTTCTTTCTTTTTCTTCTTCTTCCTTCTCCCCATTCCTCCCTCTTTTTTTTCTTCTTTCCTTTCTTCTTCTCTTTTCTCTTCTCCTGAGCTGGCCGAGATTTGATCCATCTATGGCCGGCTTATCAGTTGTCATTTTGCCCAGAAGCCTCTATGTTCTCCACTGATCTGACTAATCTAGTGACTATTTTTTTTTCTTCTGGGTTGTGGTCAGGCCTGTCATCCTCGTGTCCAGTGCATTATACTTGATGATGTCAGCATACAACCTCTGCCCGAATAGAAGAGGCTTCAAGGGGGGAAGGGGGCGGAGTGTAATTTTTATTTTATTATTATTTTTTTAATTTCTGGAGTGTGGCTTAAAGACTATAATCCTCCTGCTTCTTCTGTCAGGTACTGCTCATTTTTTTGGTGAAGCTCTGGAATTTTCCTTTTGGTTGCAGGGCACCCATGCTTGGTTCAAGCAGTTAGAACATTTTGGGCTAACCTAACAGTTGCCATTTTGGCCAGAAGCCTCTAAGTTCTCCCTTTTATTACCTCTAATCTACTGCCATTTTTTTTCCTGGGTTGTGGATGGGCCTATGTCATCATCAAGTACAATGCATTATACCTGATGACGTCAGCATCCAATGGCTGCCTGAATAGAAGAAGCTTCAAAGGGGGAGGTGGTGGGAGTTAGTGCAAGGTTTGTTTTTTTTTGTTTTGTTTTTTTACATTTCTGGAGTGTGGCTTAAAGACTATAATCCTGGTCCTGCTTCTGTCAGGTACTGCTCATTTTCTGGTGAAGTTCGGGATTTTTCCTTTTGGTTGCAGGGCACCCATGCTTGATTCATGCAGTTGGAAGGTTAACCTAGTTGACATTTTGCCCAGAAGCCTCACATAGGTGCTCAACCTGTGGCCCTCCAGCTGTTGTGGAGCTACAAGTCCCATCATGCCTCTGGGAGTTTGCAGTGGCTCGTGGGACTTGTAGTTCTGCAACAGCTGGAGGGCCACAGGTGGAGCAGCCATGTGTCTAACATCTCCACTACTTACCCCCAATCTAATGCCTTTTTTTTTCTATCCTCCATCTTAAATGTGGTGCTGATAAAACCGTCTTCCTCTTTTTACTAAAAATATGAATTGCATACTTTATGCTCAGAACTTTCAGATAACGGTTGGAGTGTGTCTGTAGATTTCAGGGGGGTCCAGATTTATGAAGAATGGAACAATAGCATGGCGGTGTCTGGGGTTCATCTTACATTACAAGTGCTCCCATTGGTCCAGATTTCATAAATCGCTCCCATTCTGGCTCATTTTAGCAGATGGTGCAGAGGAGTGATGGTGTGCCTGGCACCCTTACCTGGAGCAGCCACGGGTGTGCCCGGCGCCCTTACCTGGAGCAGCCACGGGTGTGCCCGGCGCCCTTACCTGGAGCAGCCATGGGTGTGCCTGGCGCCCTTACTTGGAGCAGCCATGGGTGTGCCTGGCGCCCTTACTCGGAGCAGCCATGGGTGTGCCCGGCGCCCTTACCTGGAGCAGCCATGGGTGTGCCCGGCGCCCTTACCTGGAGCAGCCATGGGTGTGCCCGGCGCCCTTACCTGGAGCAGCCATGGGTGTGCCCGGCGCCCTTACCTGGAGCAGCCATGGGCGTGCCTGGCGCCCTTACCTGGAGCAGCCATGGGCGTGCCTGGCACCCTTACCTGGAGCAGCCATGGGCGTGCCTGGCACCCTTACCTGGAGCAGCCATGGGCGTGCCTGGCACCCTTACCTGGAGCAGCCATGGGCGTGCCTGGCACCCTTACCTGGAGCAGCCATGGGCGTGCCTGGCACCCTTACCTGGAGCAGCCATGGGCGTGCCTGGCGCCCTTACCTGGAGCAGCCAACCAAATTTCACTTTACTGAGTCCTAGGTCACAGAAATAATCTGATTGGGTGATCCTGTGCAGATCCTCGCTGCCTCATACACCAGGTTGCTATATGAGCCTGCCGCGGTGTGTGTGTGTGCGTTTGAGCGTGTCTCAGAGAGAACTTGTTATTTATTTTGGAGTAGAACACTTCTGCTCATCAGCTGGTGCTCAATAATTCTCATGATCCTGAGCCAAACTTGACTGCCAAATCCATCGATCGCCTGGAACCGATCGTATAAAAACACTAATTTGTACATCTTTTTGGGATTTTCTCTCCCCCCTATCCTCGTCCTTCTCTAACAATCTCTGAGCGCACCTTTTCCCAGTCAGTTGTTTCCCAAAAATTCCTGATAAAAAAAAATAAAATAAAAAAAAAATATTTAAAAGAAAATCTGTGTGCCTTTTTGTGTTTTCTTAACGGAGCAAGTAGAGAGTTCTGAGGGGCTCGTTCTTACCAGCTGTGCTTTCTGAGGAGCGATCTGTGTTCAGATCGCTCTTCGGAGAGCATTTGACCGGCGGTGAGGAGGCATTTAGGAATGTAACCATATATGGGCCACCGGAAACTGTTAGGTGAAAATGGGGTTATCGGATCGCATTTTCTCTGCATTTATCATAGACCAATCTAAATACCCCTTGGGGGGGGGGGACTTTAAAGGCACTAATTGTACAAGATAAAAATAGCAGTTATTTACCCGTTTATTTTCCATTACGGCCATCTTGGTACACCGCACACTCAGCCGCTGTGTGTGTGTGTGTGTGTATATGTATATATATATATATATATATATATATATATATATATATATATATATATATATATATATATATATATATATATATATATATATATATATATAAAAAAAAGCATAGAAAATGTAATGAATACAAATCTATATCGAACTACACCACATAACAGAGCATTGCTTATTGATGGGCAGAGTATTGCTCTGTTATTATTGTTATTACTGTTTTATGTTTACTCTCTCATATTTACAGTGCATTGCAAAAGTATTCACCTCCTTGGCTTTTTACCTATTTTGTTACATTACAGCCTTTAAGCGCAAACCATCCAACTTGAAGGAGCTGGAGCAGTTTTGCAAGGAGGAATGGGCAAAAATCCCAGTGGTAAGATGTGGGAAGCTCATAGAGACTTATCCAAAGCCTGTGGGCGTGTTCTGTCAATTAAATGATGCAAATCCTCAAACAATCCATGTTAATTCCAGGTTGTGAGGCAACAAAACACGTAAAATGCCAAGGGGGTGAATACTTTTGCAAGGCACTGTATGTGATAGATATATGATCTTACCCCTCAAACACCCTCAAAGGAGGAGAATTTACTCTGAAACGCGTCGGGTGAGAGAATCCTATTAAAAAATATTTCTATGTGGTGTGGTTCGATACAGATTTATATTCATTCCATTTTCTATGTGTTTTTTTTTTTTCTTCTATATATCATGGTTGAATAAATAATATATATTTTTTTTTATCTTATACAATTAGTGCCTTTAAAGTCCACCCAAGTGGTAATTTAGTTTTGGTCTATTATTACCTCTCATTGTGCCACATCCTAGTAATCACCGATATATATTTCTGTGCATTTATCTTCGGTCATGTAATTTTTTTTTAATTTGTTTTTTTATAATGTGGTTTTGCATTTTGATGTGGTCAATGCATTTTGATGGGGAGGTGCGCGGTTCTTTCTTTATTTTTTTAAGCGGAAGCACAACGGTCCAATGTGAAGACATAAGAATTAAAGAAATGGATTTTATTTGAGCTTTTTTTTTTTTTTTTTTGAGCAAAAACTGCTCAGTGTGAACTCAGCTGATTGGCGGAAAAGGTGTCAATTTAATGGCCGAAAATAAATTCGTACTCCATTTAAATTCATGATATTACCCAGTTACGGTCCGCCCTATGGCAGTCTTACTGCTACAAGGAGGCACCTGATCACGCCTATGTACGGCATCCAATACTACTGGGTAGGGGGCGCGCTGCTGACACAGCGGGAGCCGATCGGTGGGTACCGTGGACTTGATGATTTGCCGGTGTTCCATCAGATTAGGCCGAAGTGACGTTCCGTTACGGCCATCTTGGTACACCGCACACTCAGCCGCAGTAAGCCTACAGTCTGAGGTCACCCAGCGGACATCTTTATACACCCAACAAAATCAGTTGCAGTTCACACTTATTTTTAGCACTACAAAACAGATCCTAGTTAATTTGGTACCTAAAAACAGGGTGACACTGTAGGTACTCTAGGAAAAATGTGCCAACGTCCCTGTAATTTGTATGGAAAGAATAAAAGCTTGGGAAGTGGGACTTTGGGGGCACACAGGTATTTAAATTATGAAAAAGTAAAAATGTTTTTTTAAAATTTTTATTATCTTGAAATTACAAAAATGGACATATATGCATATTGTATTGTTTTTAAACAAATAACAACTGTATTACATATAACATTTGGATCCTCCCCCTGCATAGATTGTTTAAAACCCTGCTAACAATACATAAAGTCCAACATTCAATTGGAAAAAGGAAAGAAACCTTCCCCCGATCAGGTTACAGTTTCTGAATGTGGAGACGAAGTTGGGTTGAGTTGCAGGTATAATGATCCACTTAAAGTGCTCTTTATATGCTCAACATGTTTCGCGTGTCCCCCGTCAATCGCCGCACATCCGGTCAGAGGATAGAACCGGATGTGCGGCGCTGTGTAGTGGAGCTCACCCGGGCAAAACCCATAGTGCCCACCGGGAGACCACCACCAGGGGAATTGCTATGGAATCAGAACAAAAGGGGGGGGGGGAAAATTACCAGATATACATATACCGTATATACTCGAGTATAAGTCGTTCCGAGTATAAGTCGAGGCCCTAATTTACCACAAAAAAAATGGGAAAAACTTATTGACCCGAGTATAAGACGAGGGTGAGAAATGCACAGCTACTGTAAGTGGAAAAGAGGGTCAACAATGCCCATTTGCAGCATCACTGTGCCCATTTGCAGCCATAGGTCCCCTGAACTTCAAACTCAGTAGTTAAGGGTTCCTAGATGTCCCCTAGCTGCAGCAAAAATGTGGGGTCTCTGAACCCAGACCGTTGTTCCTAATTTTTACAGATAGTCTACTGACTGGAATGGTACCAGCTGATTGGAGAAAGGCCAATGTAGCACCAATATTTAAAAAGGGCCCGAAATACATCCCTGGGAATTACAGACCAGTTAGCCTAACATCAATAGTATGTAAACTCTTGGAGGGGATGATAAGGGACTATATACAAGATTTTAGTAATAAGAACGATATCATTAGCAGTAATCAGCATGGATTCATGAAGAATCGTTCTTGCCAAACCAATCTATTAACCTTCTATGAGGAGGTGAGTTGCCATCTAGATAAAGGAAGGCCCGTAGACGTGGTGTATCTGGATTTTGCAAAAGCATTTGACACAGTTCCCCATAAACGTTTACTGTACAAGATAAGGTCCATTGGCATGGACCATAGGGTGAGTACATGGATTGAAAACTGGCTACAAGGGCAAGTTCAGAGGGTGGTGATAAATGGGGAGTACTCAGAATGGTCAGGGGTGGGTAGTGGGGTCCCCCAGGGTTCTGTGCTGGGACCAATCCTATTTAATTTGTTCATAAACGACCTGGAGGATGGGATAAACAGTTCCATCTCTGTATTTGCAGACGATACTAAGCTAAGCAGGGCAATAACTTCTCCGCAGGATGTGGAAATCTTGCAAAAAGACCTGAACAAATTAATGGGGGAGGGGCGACTACATGGCAAATGAGGTTCAATGTAGAAAAATGTAAAATAATGCATTTGGGTGGCAAAAATCTGAATGCAATCTATAGACTGGGGGGAGAACCTCTGGGGGGATCTAGGATGGAAAAGGACCTGGGGGTCCTAGTAGATGATAGGCTCAGCAATGACATGCAATGCCAAGCTGCTGCTAATAAAGCAAACAGAATATTGGCATTAAAAGGGGATCAACTCCAGAGATAAAACGATAATTCTCCCGCTCTACAAGACTCTGGTCCGGCCGCACCTGGAGTATGCTGTCCAGTTCTGGGCACCAGTCCTCAGGAGGGACGTACTGGAAATGGAGCGAGTACAAAGAAGGGCAACAAAGCTAATAAAGGGTCTGGAGGATCTTAGTTATGAGGAAAGGTTGTGAGCACTGAACTTATTCTCTCTGGAGAAGAGACGCTTGAGAGGGGATATGATTTCAATTTACAAATACTGTACTGGTGACCCCACAATAGGGATAAAACTTTTTCGCAGAAGGGAGTTTAATAAGACTCGTGGCCACTCATTAAAATTAGAAGAAAAGAGGTTTAACCTTAAACTACGTAGAGGGTTCTTTACTGTAAGAGCGGCAAGGATGTGGAATTCCCTTCCACAGGCGGTGGTCTCAGCGGGGAGCATTGATAGCTTCAAGAAACTATTAGATAATCACCTGAATGACCACAACATACAGGGATATGTAATGTAATACTGACATATAATCACACACATAGGTTGGACTTGATGGACTTGTGTCTTTTTTCAACCTCACCTACTATGTAACTATGTAACCCAAAGGGTCCCGAAATGACATTGCTGCAGATGGACACAGTTGACCAAATTTGGGGCCCCGTATCTCGGGGCCACTTAGTGCTAAGAACCCCAAATTTGGTGTGCAAACCCAGTGGAACTAGCAGCATAAAATTTTCAAAGCTGGGGTTTCTAGCACCAAGTGGCCCCGAGATACAGGGCCCCAAAAATCAGTTCAGAAAATGTCAAGCACTTTTCTGCAGGAGAATGACATTTTCCGAACCGGTTTTGGGGCCCAGAATCTCAGGGCCACTTGGTGCTAGGAACTTCAGCTTTGGATATGTTATGGTACCAGTTCCAGTGGGTTTGCACACCAAATTTGGGGTTCCTAGCACCAAGTGGCCCTGAGATATGGGGCCCCAAAATCGGTTCAGAAAATGTCAAGCACTTTTCTGCAGCAGAGAATGACATTTTCCGAACCGAATTTGGGGCCCCGTATCTCGGGGCCCCTTAGTGCTAGGAACTTCAACTTTGGATATGTTGTGGTACCAGGTCCACTGGGTTTGCACACCAAATTTGGGGTTCCTAGCATCAAGTGGCCCTGAGATACGGGGCCCCAAATTTGGTTCAGAAAATGACATTTTTTGCTGCAGAAAAGGGCTTGGCTCGAGTATAAGTCGAGGGGGGCACAAAAAAATGTGCTGAAAAATTCGACTTATACTCCAGTATATACGGTACATAGACAATATATTGTGTAGAAACTTTTTTGTTTACTTAGGGTATAACAATTTTAAAAAAAATGAATACATAGTAATTACATAAATATTTATTTTGACACTATGACTGACTAGGTTATGTTGATCTTGGAATTTACTGTTGACTGGAAATTGGGGAAGAATATTTATTACCTTTCTAGTTGGACTATAGAGTTGTACCTAAAGTTATTCTTTGTGTGTCTGTGTGCTGATGGATTATTAGGGAGTTTGGGACTGTAATGTTTAGAGGAATGGTCTGTATGATTGAGATTCGTTTAGTCCTGGTGCTTTGGTAGCATTCAGGCGCTCAATCCCCAGAGTCTCCTTCTGTAATATAAACTTGTCCCGTTCGCCCCCTCCGGGGCTTTTAGGGATGACGGCCAGAACAGTGAAAAAGACAGACGAGGTATCAAAACGGTGATATAGGTCAAGGTGTCTGCTAATAGGCGTAAGCATTTTACCGTTTCCCGAGTCGTAAATGTGATCATTAATTCTCCGTCTTCCCTACATAAATAGCTCCACAGACACAGGTCATTTGGTTCCGTTTTCCATGGTTCACCGCAAAGGGTGGAAATTTTATCTTTTATTATATTAATGTATACCTTGTTTTGACTTTTGATATAGAATGTATATGTTCTTACTGTTCTACTCTCTTCTACATGCATTCAGCAGAACTATCTTTAGCTCCCGAAGAAGCGTTTTCATAACGCGAAACATGTCGAGCGTATAAAGAGCACTTTAGGTGGATCATTATACCTGCAACTCAACCCAACTTCGTCTCCACATTCAGAAACTGTAACCAATCGGGGGGAAGGTTTCTTTCCTTTTTCCAATTGAATGTTGGACTTTATGTATTGTTAGCAGGGTTTTAAACAATCTATGCAGGGGCAGGATCCAAATGTTATATGTAATATATTTTATGTGCATATTGTATTGTTTTTAAACAAATATGTCCATTTTTGTAATTTCAAGTTAATAAAATAAAAAAAAAACATTTTTACTTTTTCATAGTTTAAATGCCTGTGTGCCCCCAAAGTCCCACTTCCCGAGCTTTTTATTCTTTCCATATTTTTAGCACTAAACTCCGCTTATATCATGAAATACAGTATATAGAAGTCCGTGACGTGGTTTTGATGTTGAAGTTTAAAAGCAGCGGTCTTCTGTCACATTAGCAAACCTGTGAGATCAGCAGGCTCGCCGCTGCTTTTAACCACTTCAGCCCCGCAAGGGTTTTCCCCCTTAATGACCAGGCCATTTTTTGCTGTACGGCATTGCGTCGCTTTAACTGACAATTGCGCGCAGAGGTGATCAAATGCCACCAAAAGAAAGTTCTATTTGTGGGGTGGGGGGGGACAACATCAATTTTATTTGGGAACAGCGTCGCACGGCCGCGCAATTGTCAACGCAACGCTGTATTGCAAAAAAATGGCCTGGTCATTCCAGAGGTCAGGGGGTTAGTTAGGAAGTCAAATATAATACAATTCTGTATAAAAAAAAAAAAAAAAAAAAAAAATGTGTGTGTGTATATGTAAATTTATATATGTGTGTGTGTGTACACACACTCACACACACACACTCTCACACACACACACACACACACACACACTATTCACAAAAGTAAGTACACCCCTCAGTGACATTTGTGTAAATCTTTTCTTCTCTCTTTTCATGTGACAACACTGAAGAAATGACACTTGTCTACAATGTAAAGTAGGGAGTGTACAGCTTGTATAACAGTGTAAATTTGCTGTCCCCTCAAAATATTTCAACACACAGCCATTAATGTCTAAACCGCTGGCAACAAAAGTCAGTACACCCCTAAGTGAAAATCTCCAAATTGGGCCCAATTAGCCATTTTCCCTCCCCGGTGTCATGTGACTCGTTAGTGTTACAAGGTCTCAGGTGTGAATGGGGAGCAGGTGTGTTAAATTTAGTGTTATCACTCTCACTCTCTCATACTGGTCACTGGAAGTTCAACATGGCACCTCATGGCAAAGAACTCTCTGAGGATCTGAAATAAAGAATAGTTGCTCTACATAAGGAAGGCCTAGGCTATAAGAAGATTGCCAAGACCCTGAAACTGAGCTGCAGCACGGTGGCCAAGACCATACAGCGGTATAACAGGACAGGTTCCACTCAGAACAGGCCTCGCCATGGTCCACCAAAGAAGTTGAGGTCACGTGCTCAGCGTCATATCCAGAGGTTGTCTTTAGGAAATAGACGTATGAGTGCTGCCAGCATTGCTGCAGAGGTTGTAGGGGTGGGGGGGTCAGCCTGTCAGTGCTCAGACCATACGCCGCACACTGCATCAAATTGGTCTGCATGGCTGTCGTCCCATAAGGAAGCCTCTTCTAAAGATGATGCACAAGAAAGACCACAAACAGTTTGCTGAAGACAAGCAGACTAAGGACATGGATTACTGGAACCATGTCCTGTGGTCTGATGAGACCAAGATAAACTTATTTGGTTCAGATGGTGACAAGCGTGTGTGGGGGCAACCAGGTGAGGAGGACAAAGACAAGTGTGTCTTGTCTACAGTCAAGCATGGTGGTGGGAGTGTCATGGTCTGGGGGTACATGAGTGCTGCCGGCACTGGGGGGCTACAGATCATTGAGGGGACCATGAATGCCAACATGTACTGTGATATACTGAAGCAGAGCATGATCCCCTCCCTTCAGAGACTGGACCGCAGGGCAGTATTCCAACATGATAACCACCCCAAACACACCTCCAAGACCACCACTGCCTTACTAAAGAAGCTGAGGGTAAAGGTGATGGACTGGCCAAGCATGTCTCCAGACCTAAACCCTATTGATCATCTGTGGGACATCCTCAAACGGAAGGTGGAGGAGCGCAAGGTCTCTAACATCCACCAGCTCTGTGATGTCATCATGGGGGAGGGGAAGAGGACTCCAGTGACAACCTGTGAAGCTCTGGTGACCTCCATGCCCAAGAGGGTTAAGGCAGTGCTGGAAAATAATGGAGACCACACAAAATATTGACACTTTGGGCCCAATTTGGACATTTTCACTTAGGGGTGTACTGACTTTTGACTCACTACTTTACATTGTAGCGAAGTGTCATTTCTTTAGTGTTGTTACATGAAAAGATAAAGTAAAATATTTACAAAAATGTGAGGGGTGTACTTACTTTTGTGAGATACTATATTAGGATACATTACTGAAGCCCCGGTCCTAAAACAAAAGGGGGGCCACATCTCCCTTATTATCTAATAAAGGGTTTTACAAAGGGGAGGAGCCATTCCGGGTGGTCAATGTGGATGGTGAAGCAGCTTGAGACAAGTTACCCTGACCTTACCAAACACGAACAGATCGGTGAAATGGGGCATTTATTCATACCTAGGGGACATCAAAGCCTAAGTTTAGTTACATTATTTTTTAAACAAATAACAATAATCAGCACAAGGGACGATACTTATAAACTGCAGCAACCTTGTACTGGTTGCTGCTGTATATGTTGAATGGGGTGCAACAGATCGTCACCGAACGGTTCAACCTGTTCGGATCGGCACACAAGCGATCCGCGGAGCATTTCGCTGCCTCGGCCTTAGGAAAGGCCGCGGCTTCGGCCTAGCTCCGGAGTGGTGGCCATCTTGGTACACCCGGCGGCAGCCTAGGTGAGCGGCGCGATGACGTCACCATCGCCCGCCTCAAATGCAAGCAAGCAGACAATCGTAGGGGAGATGTGGATATTAGTGGGGGAGATGTGGATACTACAGTGGGGACTATATGGTGGTGGAATTTTCATAGGTTTTTGTAAATTCAATAAAAAAATTTTTTTGTTGATCCCAAAATGATCCGATCCGTGACTCCTGATCCGAACCGTGTTTTTTGATCCGTTGCACCCCTAATGTTGAAGAATTCCATCTCTGTAGCCCTCCACCAATCAGGTCTGTATGGTAGAGTGGTCAGATGGAAGCCACGCCTCAGTAAAAGGCACATGACAGCCCGTCTGGAGTTTACCAAAAGGCACCTGAAAGACTCTCAGACCATAAGAAACTAAATCCTCTGGTCTGATGATACAAAGTTTGAACTCTTTGGCCTGAATGGCAAGTGTCATGTCTGGAGGAAACCAGGCACCACTCATCACCTGGCCAATATCATCCCTACTGTGAAGCATGGTGGTGGCAGCATCATGCTGTGGGGATGTTTTTCAGCGGCAGGAACTGGGAGACTAGTCAGGATGGAGGGAAAGATGAATGCAGCAATGTACAGAGACATCCTTGATGAAAACCTTCTCCAGAGCGCTCTGGACCTCAGACTGGGGTGAAGGTTCATCTTCCAACAGGACAACGACCCTAAGCACACAGCCAAGATAATAAGGAGTGGCTCCGGGACAACTCTGTGAATGTCCCCGAGTGGTCCAGCCAGAGCCCAGACTTGAACCCGATTGAACCTCTCTGGAGAGATCTGAACATGGCTGTGCACCGACTCTCCCCATCCAACCTGATGGAGCTTGAGAGGTCCTACAAAGAAGAATGGGAGAAACTGCCCAAAAATAGGTGTGCCAAGCTTGTAGCATCATACTCAACAAGACTGGAGGCTGTAATTGGTGCCAAAGGAGCTTCACCAAAGTATTGAGCAAAGGCTGTGAAACTTATGTATATGGGAGGAGCCTGTGATACTTATGTTCATGGGAGGAGCCTGTGATAATTATGTATATGGGAAGAGCCTGTGATACTTATGTATATGGGAGGAGTCTGTGATACTTATGTACATGGAAGGAGCCTGTGATACTTATGCACATGGGAGGAGTCTGTGTTACTTATGTACATAGGAGGAGTCTGTGATACTTATGTACATGGAAGGAGCCTGTGATACTTATGCACATGGGAGGAGTCTGTGATACTTATGTACATGGGAGGAGCCTGTGATACTTATGTACATGGGAGGAGCCTGTGACTTATGTACATGGGAGGAGCCTGTGATACTTATGCACATGGGAGGAGCCTGTGATACTTATGTACATGGGAGGAGCCTGTGATACTTATGCACAAGGGAGGAGCCTGTGATACTTATGTACATGGGAGGAGCCTGTGATACTTATGCACAAGGGAGGAGCCTGTGATACTTATGTACATGGGAGGAGCCTGTGATACTTATGTACATGGGAGGAGCCTGTGATACTTATGCACAAGGGAGGAGCCTGTGATACTTATGTACATGGGAGGAGCCTGTGATACTTATGTACATGGGAGGAGTCTGTGATACTTATGTACATGGGAGGAGCCTGTGATACTTATGCACAAGGGAGGAGCCTGTGATACTTATGTACATGGAAGGAGCCTATGATACTTATGTACACAGGATTTGTTTCCTTTTTTATTTTTAATAAATTTGCAAAGATTTCAAACTTCTCTCACTTTGTCATTATGGGGGATGGTTTGTAGAATTTTGTGGAAAATAATAAATTTAGTCCATTTTGGAATAAGACTGTAACATAACAAAATGTTCTGACATGGCCTTCCCCTAGTACAAGCACCTCCCCCACAGTAAGAAAACACCAGCTAGGCACACAGGTAACCCTTTGATTGCCTCTGATAACCCTTCCCAGCCAGTGTCAGTGCATATTTTTAGCACTGATCACTACATTGGTGTCACTTAGCATCTGATTTGTCCGCCGCAATGTCGCAGTCCCGCTATTAATCGCTGATCACCACCATTACTAGAAATTTTTTAAAATAAATAAATATATCCCATTGGTTTGTGTAAAAGTTATCACTTCTATAAACTATCAATATACACTTTTTGGGATTTTTTAACCAAATATTTGTAGCAGAATACATATTAACTTAAACTGATGAAGAAATTAGATTTTTTTTTTTTGTCTATGTACTATAGCAGAAAGTAAAAAATATTGTTTTTTTCCCTAAATTTTCTGTCTTTTTTTTTTTCATGGCGCAAAAATAAAAGCCGCAGAGATGATTAAATACCACCCAAAGAAAGCTCTATTTGTGGGAAAAAAGGATATAAATGTTATTTGGGTACAGCATCGCACGACCGCGCAATTGTCAGTTAAAGTAATGCAGTGATGTATTGCTGTCAGCAACCATGAATCAGACGGACACAGAAAATGCAGTAAAAATCGCACCTTTTAATATAATGGTAAAAATGGTACAAATAGTAAACGTAGTAAAATTATAGCCATTGTTCGGTAGCCAAAGCGGGTGGTCAGACCAAGCCAGGAAATCAGGAAGCCAGAGATCAGCGTAGTCTGAGGCAGCAGACAGGACCAGGAACCAGAAGGGACGTCAGCCAGGCAAGTCTTCAACAGGAACACAGCAGAGAGTCTCCGGATATGTTGACCAAGGAGAAGGCATAGAAGGAATGAACAAGGCAGTTTAAATAGCTAGAAGGGGCTGGCTGTGGGCTGGACTGACGAGCAGGAAATGATCACCAGGTGAGCCACTGTGGAGCGATGAGTGCTGAGCACTGAGAAGGGAGGGCTG
The DNA here is from genome assembly GCA_037952925.1 of Lithobates clamitans. Taxonomy (NCBI): domain Eukaryota; kingdom Metazoa; phylum Chordata; class Amphibia; order Anura; family Ranidae; genus Lithobates; species Lithobates clamitans. Next base: position 24,110 of record JBBGZY010003199.1, read on the forward strand.
GAAAGATGTTACACCCGTTTTTAGTGTTCCTACTGCTGCAGCCACTGCCCGACCTGCAGCCTCTAGTGACAGCGATCCAGGGATCTTCTCCCCGCACCCGCTGTCAGATGAAAAAAACAAAAACACCCCACACGGCCATGAGGGGCTCCACCCACCCGGCTGAGTCATTCAGTAACAGAGATCTGTGAATGAATGAACTACAAGTACTGACAGCCTTTGCGGCTGTTGGCTTGTAGTTTTCAATGAACTCCCAGGGCGCTGTTGAGTACTGTGGTAGTTCATTGTCTCTTCCTTGTCAGTGTATAACTGGCAGCCTGTACGGGGGAGGGGAGCACACCGCTACACTGACAGTCTGCAGGAGTCCTCGCGGGTGCAATGCTTTGCAGGCTCCTAGTAAAAATTAGGGAGGGTCATAACCCGTCAGATTATCTTTCATGGAGTTCTCTCTTCACTTTCTATCCCATAACCAAACCCGGGAGTGAGAGGAAATCCCTACAAATTAAGGGGAGCCTCTTGGGCCCCCCAATGTCACCACAACTAGTGTCCCCATTGGAAGATTTCCCCTCTTACTTTTCTGGGGACAACCCACTATTTGGGATTTTTTTACTTCTACTTTTATTGATAATGGTAAACAGGACAAATAGAGAGGGTGACTTTCCCTACTGGGGACGCAGACAGCAATAAAAACTGACAGGGGGTCTATTACCGCTCCCCTCCATCCAAAACTGCCTTTAGTTGTACTTTAGGTCTCCATCTGGTACCTTATGGGCCTCTAATACAGCTTCTGTGGATCAGGGGTATGGTTACCCAATGAGGACTAAGATCTTCCCAGCAGTCCAGCTTCATCCACATGCAGTGCAGCATAGGAGCTGTTACATTGTACAGAAACATACAACAAGAAGCTGCAGTCCCACCACAAGTTACAGGAATGAAGTGCTTCGCTCTTCTGCCTGGCAGCCAGTGGCGTCTCCAGCTTTCATATTTAGGGGGGGCACATGGGGCTACAGGGACAAAAGTAGGGGGGCCAACTATAAAAATTTATATATACACACACACACACACAGTGCCTTGTAAAAGTATTCATACCCCCTGAAATTTCCCACATTTTGTCATGTTACAACCAAAAATGTAAATGTATTTTATTGGGATTTTATGTGATAGACCAACACAAAGTGTCACATAATTGTGAAGTGGAAGGAAAATAATAAATGGTTTTCAAAATTGGCACCTGGGGCGGATCCTATATCTGGCATCCCTCCACCCAGGCGGACAGGCAGCGCACCGTACGTCGACGTGAAGTGATGTTAGGGTAGTATACTGGCAGATTGGGGTGATATAGTGCCAGGTTAGGTGGTAGTGCCAGGTTAAGTGATAGTGGCAGGTTAGGTGATATACAATAGTGCCAGGTTAGGTGGTAGTGCCAGGTTAAGTGATAGTGCCAGGTTAGGGTGGTAATGCCAGGTTCGGTAATAGTGGCAGGTTAGGGTGGTAGTACCAGGTAGGGTGGTAGTGGCAGGTTAGGGTGGTAATGCCAGGTTAGGTAATAGTGCCAGGTTAGGGTGGTAATGCCAGGTTCGGTAATAGTGGCAGGTTAGGGTGGTAGTGTCAGGTTAGGGTGGTAATGCCAGGTTCGGTAATAGTGGCAGGTTAGGGTAGTAGTACCAGGTAGGGTGGTAGTGCCAGGTTAGGGTGATAATGCCAGGTTAGGTAATAGTGGCAGGTTAGGGTGGTAGTGCCAGGTTAGGGTGGTAATGCCAGGTAGGGTAGTAGTACCAGGTAGGGTGGTAGTGCCAGGTTAGGGTGGTAGTGCCAGAGTAAATACATGACAACATGAATAGATAGGAGTCCTGTTCCCCTCTTCCTCCATCACCTGCACTAAAAGCATGAATCTCTGACTGTCTCTGCTGCTGCAGAACCTCCTTCTCCCCCTCCCTGATGTAAACATAAAGATAAAAAAACTCACATGGGTGCTGGCAATCTGAGGATTGATTCTGGCTTCTTCTTCCTGGAACTGTAGTCAAAATGTGGCGGGTGAGAGGGGAAGAGGGAGGGGCTGCAGCACGGACAAAGCATTGCAGCCGAACCGTGCCCATCATTTCCGCCTTACTGTGCCCATCATTGCAGCCTTACTGTGCCCATCATTGCAGCCTCACCATGCCCATCTCATTGCCACCTTACTGTGCCCTCATTACAGCCTCACCATTGTTGCAGCCTTACTGTGCCCATTATTGCAGCTTCACATGCCCATTATTGCAGCTTCACATGCCCATTATTGCAGCTTCACATGCCCATCATTGCCACCTTACTGTGCCCTCATTGCAGCCTCACCGTGCCCTCATTGCAGTCTCACTGTGCCCATCTCATTGCAGCCTCGCCGTGCCCATCATTGCCACCTTACTGTGCCCTCATTGCAGCCTCACTGTGCCCTCATTGCAGTCTCACTGTGTCCATCTCATTGCAGCCTCACCGTGCCCATCATTGCCACCTTACTGTGCCCTCATTGCAGCCTCACAATGCCCTCATTGCAGTTTCACTGTGCCCATTTCATTGCCGCCTTACCGTGCCCTCATTGTAGCCTCTGTGCCCTCGTCATGACAGCCTCAGCGCTGTGTCACGGAGCTGTAAAATCATGTTCTGCCGCGCTATGACAAAGGTCCCGCCCTCCTCCTAGAGCAGCTTGTGTGATAGACAGAACCCTGCGTCTATAGACAGAACACTGCGCCTATAGACAGAACACTGCGTCTATAGACAGAACACTGCGCCTATAGGCAGAACCCTGCGTCTATAGACAAAACACTGCGTCTATAGACAGAACACTTCGCCTATAGACAGAATACTGCGTCTATAGCCAGAACCCTGCGTCTATAGACAGAACACTGCGCCTATGGACAGAACACTGCATCTATAGACAGAACACTGCGCCTATAGACAGAACCCTGCGTCTATAGACAGAACACTTCGCCTATAGACAGAACACTTCGCCTATAGACAGAACCCTGCGTCTATAGACAGAACACTGCGTCTATAGACAGAACACTGCGTCTATAGACAGAACACTGCGCCTATAGACAGAACCCTGCGCCTATAGACAGAACACTGCGCCTATAGACAGAACACTGCGCCTATAGACAGAACCCTGCGTCTATAGACAGAACACTTCGCCTATAGACAGAACACTTCGCCTATAGACAGAACCCTGCGTCTATAGACAGAACCCTGCGTCTATAGACAGAATACTGCGTCTATAGACAGAACACTGGGTCTATAGACAGAACACTGTGTCTATAGACAGAACACTGCGTCTATAGACAGAACACTGCGTCTATAGACAGAACCCTGCGCCTATAGACAGAACCCTGCGCCTATAGACAGAACACTGCGCCTATAGACAGAACACTGCGTCTATAGACAGAACACTGCATCTATAGACAGAACACTGCGCCTATAGACAGAACACTGCGTCTATAGACAGAACACTGCGTCTATAGACAGAACACTGCGTCTATGGACAGAACACTGCGCCTATAGACAGAACACTGCGCCTATAGACAGAACACTGCGTCTATAGACAGAACACTGCGTCTATAGACAGAACCCTGCGCCTATAGACAGAACACTGCGCCTATAGACAGAACACTGCGCCTATAGACAGAACACTGCGTCTATAGACAGAACCCTGCGCCTATAGACAGAACCCTGCGCCTATAGACAGAACACTGCGTCTATAGACAGAACACTGCGTCTGTAGACAGAACACTGCGTCTATCGACAGGACACTGCGTCTATAGACAGAACACTGCGTCTGTAGACAGAACACTGCGCTTGTAGACAGAACACTGCGCCTATAGACAGAACACTGCGTCTATAGACAGAACCCTGCGCCTATAGACAGAACACTGCGTCTATAGACAAAACACTGCGTCTATAGACAGAACACTGCGCCTATAGACAAAACACTGCGTTTATAGACAGAACACTGCGTCTCTAGACAGAACACTGCGTCTGTAGACAGAACACTGCGTCTATAGACAGGACACTGCGTCTATAGACAGAACACTGCGTCTATAGACAGAACACTGAGTCTATAGACAGAACACTGCGTCTATAGACAGAACACTGCATCTATAGACAGAACACTGCGTCTGTAGACAGAACACTGCGTCTATAGACAGGACACTGCGTCTATAGACAGAACACTGCGTCTATAGACAGAACACTGAGTCTATAGACAGAACACTGCGTCTATAGACAGAACACTGCGTCTATAGACAGAACACTGCGTCTATAGACAGAACACTGCGCCTATAGACAGAACACTGCGTCTATAGACAGAACACTGCGCCTATAGACAGAACACTGCGTCTATAGACAGAACCCTGCGCCTATAGACAGAACCCTGCGCCTATAGACAGAACACTGTGCCTATAGACAGAACCCTGCGTCTATAGACAGAACCCTGCGTCTATAGACAGAACACTGCATCTATAGACAGAACACTGCGTCTATAGACAGAACCCTGCGCCTATAGACAGAACCCTGCGCCTATAGACAGAACACTGCGTCTATAGACAGAACACTGCGCCTATAGACAGAACCCTGCGCCTATAGACAGAACACTGCGTCTATAGACAGAACCCTGCGCCTATAGAGAGGACACTGCGCCTATAGACAGAACCCTGCGCCTATAGACAGAACCCTGCGCCTATAGACAGAACACTGCGCCTATAGACAGAACACTGCGTCTATAGACAGAACACTGCGCCTATAGGCAGAACCCTGCGTCTATAGACAAAACACTGCGTCTATAGACAGAACACTTCGCCTATAGACAGAATACTGCGTCTATAGCCAGAACCCTGCGTCTATAGACAGAACACTGCGCCTATGGACAGAACACTGCATCTATAGACAGAACACTGCGCCTATAGACAGAACCCTGCGTCTATAGACAGAACACTTCGCCTATAGACAGAACACTTCGCCTATAGACAGAACCCTGCGTCTATAGACAGAACACTGCGTCTATAGACAGAACACTGGGTCTATAGACAGAACACTGCGTCTATAGACAGAACACTGCGTCTATAGACAGAACCCTGCGTCTATAGACAGAACCCTGCGCCTATAGACAGAACCCTGCGCCTATAGACAGAACCCTGCGCCTATAGACAGAACACTGCGTCTATAGACAGAACACTGCGTCTATAGACAGAACACTGCGCCTATAGACAGAACACTGCGTCTATAGACAGAACACTGCGTCTATGGACAGAACACTGCGTCTATGGACAGAACACTGCGCCTATAGACAGAACACTGCGCCTATAGACAGAACACTGCGTCTATAGACAGAACACTGCGTCTATAGACAGAACCCTGCGCCTATAGACAGAACACTGCGCCTATAGACAGAACACTGCGCCTATAGACAGAACACTGCGTCTATAGACAGAACCCTGCGCCTATAGACAGAACACTGCGCCTATAGACAGAACACTGCGTCTATAGACAGAACACTGCGTCTGTAGACAGAACACTGCGTCTATCGACAGGACACTGCGTCTATAGACAGAACACTGCGTCTGTAGACAGAACACTGCGCTTGTAGACAGAACACTGCGCCTATAGAAAGAACACTGCGTCTATAGACAGAACCCTGCGCCTATAGACTGAACACTGCGTCTATAGACAAAACACTGCGTCTATAGACAGAACACTGCGCCTATAGACAAAACACTGCGTTTATAGACAGAACACTGCGTCTCTAGACAGAACACTGCGTCTGTAGACAGAACACTGCGTCTGTAGACAGGACACTGCGCCTATAGACAGGACACTGCGTCTATAGACAGAACACTGCGTCTATAGACAGAACACTGAGTCTATAGACAGAACACTGCGTCTATAGACAGAACACTGCATCTATAGACAGAACACTGCGTCTGTAGACAGAACACTGCGTCTATAGACAGGACACTGCGTCTATAGACAGAACACTGCGTCTATAGACAGAACACTGAGTCTATAGACAGAACACTGCGTCTATAGACAGAACACTGCGTCTATAGACAGAACACTGCGCCTATAGACAGAACACTGCGTCTATAGACAGAACACTGCGCCTATAGACAGAACACTGCGTCTATAGACAGAACCCTGCGCCTATAGACAGAACCCTGCGCCTATAGACAGAACACTGTGCCTATAGACAGAACCCTGCGTCTATAGACAGAACCCTGCGTCTATAGACAGAACACTGCATCTATAGACAGAACACTGCGTCTATAGACAGAACCCTGCGCCTATAGACAGAACCCTGCGCCTATAGACAGAACACTGCGCCTATAGACAGAACACTGCGCCTATAGACAGAACCCTGCGCCTATAGACAGAACACTGCGTCTATAGACAGAACCCTGCGCCTATAGAGAGGACACTGCGCCTATAGACAGAACCCTGCGCCTATAGACAGAACACTGCGCCTATAGACAGAACACTGCGCCTATAGACAGAACACTGCGTCTATAGACAGAACACTGCGCCTATAGACAGGACACTGCGCCTATAGACAGAACACTGCGTCTATAGACAGAACACTGAGCCTATAGACAGAACACTGCGCCTATAGAGAGAACACTGCGTCTATAGACAGAACACTGCGTCTATAGACAGAACACTGCGCCTATAGAGAGAACACTGCGTCTATAGACAGAACACTGCGTCTATAGACAGAACACTGCGTCTATAGACAGAACACCGCGCCTATAGACAGAACACCGCGCCTATAGACAGAACACCGCGTCTATAGACAGAACACTGCGCCTATAGACAAAACACTGCGCCTATAGACAGAACACTGCGCCTATAGACAGAACACTGCGTCTATAGACAGAACACTGCGCCTATAGACAGAACACTGCGCCTATAGACAGAACACTGCGCCTATAGACAGAACACCGCGCCTATAGACAGAACACTGCGTCTATAGACAGAACACTGCGCCTATAGACAGAACACTGCGCCTATAGACAGAACACTGCGCCTATAGACAGAACACTGCGCCTATAGACAGAACACTGCGCCTATAGACAGAACACCGCGCCTATAGACAGAACACCGCGCCTATAGACAAAACACCGCGCCTATAGACAAAACACCGCGCCTATAGACAGAACACTGCGCCTATAGACAGAACACCGCGTCTATAGACAGAACACCGCGCCTATAGACAGAACACCGCGCCTATAGACAGAACACCGCGTCTATAGACAGAACACCGCGTCTATAGACAGAACACTGCGCCTATAGACAGAACACTGCGTCTATAGACAAAACACTGCGCCTATAGACAGAACACTGCGCCTATAGACAGAACACTGCGTCTATAGACAGAACACTGCGCCTATAGACAGAACACTGCGCCTATAGACAAAACACTGCGCCTATAGACAGAACACTGCGCCTATAGACAGAACACTGCGCCTATAGACAGAACACTGCGCCTATAGACAGAACACCGCGCCTATAGACAGAACACCGCGCCTATAGACAGAACACCGCGCCTATAGACAAAACACCGCGCCTATAGACAGAACACCGCGCCTATAGACAGAACACTGCGTCTATAGACAGAACACTGCGTTTATAGACAGAACACTGCGTCTCTAGACAGAACACTGCGTCTGTAGACAGAACACTGCGTCTGTAGACAGGACACTGCGCCTATAGACAGGACACTGCGTCTATAGACAGAACACTGCGTCTATAGACAGAACACTGAGTCTATAGACAGAACACTGCGTCTATAGACAGAACACTGCATCTATAGACAGAACACTGCGTCTGTAGACAGAACACTGCGTCTATAGACAGGACACTGCGTCTATAGACAGAACACTGCGTCTATAGACAGAACACTGAGTCTATAGACAGAACACTGCGTCTATAGACAGAACACTGCGTCTATAGACAGAACACTGCGCCTATAGACAGAACACTGCGTCTATAGACAGAACACTGCGCCTATAGACAGAACACTGCGTCTATAGACAGAACCCTGCGCCTATAGACAGAACCCTGCGCCTATAGACAGAACACTGTGCCTATAGACAGAACCCTGCGTCTATAGACAGAACCCTGCGTCTATAGACAGAACACTGCATCTATAGACAGAACACTGCGTCTATAGACAGAACCCTGCGCCTATAGACAGAACCCTGCGCCTATAGACAGAACACTGCGCCTATAGACAGAACACTGCGCCTATAGACAGAACCCTGCGCCTATAGACAGAACACTGCGTCTATAGACAGAACCCTGCGCCTATAGAGAGGACACTGCGCCTATAGACAGAACCCTGCGCCTATAGACAGAACACTGCGCCTATAGACAGAACACTGCGCCTATAGACAGAACACTGCGTCTATAGACAGAACACTGCGCCTATAGACAGGACACTGCGCCTATAGACAGAACACTGCGTCTATAGACAGAACACTGAGCCTATAGACAGAACACTGCGCCTATAGAGAGAACACTGCGTCTATAGACAGAACACTGCGTCTATAGACAGAACACTGCGCCTATAGAGAGAACACTGCGTCTATAGACAGAACACTGCGTCTATAGACAGAACACTGCGTCTATAGACAGAACACTGCGCCTATAGACAGAACACCGCGCCTATAGACAGAACACCGCGTCTATAGACAGAACACTGCGCCTATAGACAAAACACTGCGCCTATAGACAGAACACTGCGCCTATAGACAGAACACTGCGTCTATAGACAGAACACTGCGCCTATAGACAGAACACTGCGCCTATAGACAGAACACTGCGCCTATAGACAGAACACCGCGCCTATAGACAGAACACCGCGTCTATAGACAGAACACTGCGCCTATAGACAGAACACTGCGCCTATAGACAGAACACTGCGCCTATAGACAGAACACTGCGCCTATAGACAGAACACTGCGCCTATAGACAGAACACCGCGCCTATAGACAGAACACCGCGCCTATAGACAGAACACCGCGCCTATAGACAAAACACCGCGCCTATAGACAAAACACCGCGCCTATAGACAGAACACCGCGCCTATAGACAGAACACTGCGTCTATAGACAGAACACCGCGCCTATAGACAGAACACCGCGCCTATAGACAGAACACCGCGTCTATAGACAGAACACCGCGTCTATAGACAGAACACCGCGCCTATAGACAGAACACTGCGTCTATAGACAAAACACTGCGCCTATAGACAGAACACTGCGCCTATAGACAGAACACTGCGTCTATAGACAGAACACTGCGCCTATAGACAGAACACTGCGCCTATAGACAAAACACTGCGCCTATAGACAGAACACTGCGCCTATAGACAGAACACTGCGCCTATAGACAGAACACTGCGCCTATAGACAGAACACCGCGCCTATAGACAGAACACCGCGCCTATAGACAGAACACCGCGCCTATAGACAAAACACCGCGCCTATAGACAGAACACCGCGCCTATAGACAGAACACTGCGTCTATAGACAGAACACTGCGCCTATAGACAGAACACCGCGCCTATAGACAGAACACCGCGTCTATAGACAGAACACCGCGTCTATAGACAGAACACTGCGCCTATAGACAGAACACTGCGTCTATAGACAGAACACTGCGCCTATAGACAGAACACTGCGTCTATAGACAGAACCCTGCGCCTATAGACAGAACCCTGCGCCTATAGACAGAACACTGCGTCTATAGACAGAACACTGCGCCTATAGACAGAACCCTGCGCCTATAGACAGAACACTGCGTCTATAGACAGAACCCTGCGCCTATAGAGAGGACACTGCACCTATAGACAGAACACTGCGCCTATAGACAGAACACTGCGCCTATAGACAGGACACTGCGCCTATAGACAGAACACTGCGTCTATAGACAGAACACTGAGCCTATAGACAGAACACTGCGCCTATAGAGAGAACACTGCGTCTATAGACAGAACACTGCGTCTATAGACAGAACACTGAGCCTATAGACAGAACACTGCGCCTATAGAGAGAACACTGCGCCTATAGACAGAACACCGCGCCTATAGACAGAACACTGCGCCTATAGACAGAACACTGCGCCTATAGACAGAACACTGCGTCTATAGACAGAACCCTGCGCCTATAGACAGAACACTGCGCCTATAGACAGAACACTGCGCCTATAGACAGAACACTGCGTCTATAGACAGAACCCTGCGCCTATAGACAGAACACTGCGCCTATAGACAGAACACTGCGTCTATAGACAGAACACTGCGTCTGTAGACAGAACACTGCGTCTATCGACAGGACACTGCGTCTATAGACAGAACACTGCGTCTGTAGACAGAACACTGCGCTTGTAGACAGAACACTGCGCCTATAGACAGAACACTGCGTCTATAGACAGAACCCTGCGCCTATAGACAGAACACTGCGTCTATAGACAAAACACTGCGTCTATAGACAGAACACTGCGCCTATAGACAAAACACTGCGTTTATAGACAGAACACTGCGTCTCTAGACAGAACACTGCGTCTGTAGACAGAACACTGCGTCTGTAGACAGGACACTGCGCCTATAGACAGGACACTGCGTCTATAGACAGAACACTGCGTCTATAGACAGAACACTGAGTCTATAGACAGAACACTGCGTCTATAGACAGAACACTGCATCTATAGACAGAACACTGCGTCTGTAGACAGAACACTGCGTCTATAGACAGGACACTGCGTCTATAGACAGAACACTGCGTCTATAGACAGAACACTGAGTCTATAGACAGAACACTGCGTCTATAGACAGAACACTGCGTCTATAGACAGAACACTGCGCCTATAGACAGAACACTGCGTCTATAGACAGAACACTGCATCTATAGACAGAACCCTGCGCCTATAGACAGAACCCTGCGCCTATAGACAGAACACTGCGTCTATAGACAGAACCCTGCGCCTATAGACAGAACCCTGCGCCTATAGACAGAACCCTGCGCCTATAGACAGAACCCTGCGCCTATAGACAGAACACTGCGTCTATAGACAGAACACTGCGCCTATAGACAGGACACTGCGCCTATAGACAGAACACTGCGTCTATAGACAGAACACTGAGCCTATAGACAGAACACTGCGCCTATAGAGAGAACACTGCGTCTATAGACAGAACACTGCGTCTATAGACAGAACACTGAGCCTATAGACAGAACACTGCGCCTATAGACAGAACACTGCGTCTATAGACAGAACACTGCGCCTATAGACAAAACACTGCGCCTATAGACAGAACACTGCGCCTATAGACAGAACACTGCGTCTATAGACAGAACACTGCGCCTATAGACAGAACACTGCGCCTATAGACAGAACACTGCGCCTATAGACAGAACACTGCGTCTATAGACAGAACACTGCGCCTATAGACAGAACACCGCGCCTATAGACAGAACACCGCGCCTATAGACAGAACACCGCGCCTATAGACAAAACACCGCGCCTATAGACAGAACACTGCGCCTATAGAGAGAACACTGCGTCTATAGACAGAACACTGCGCCTATAGACAGAACACTGCGCCTATAGACAGAACACTGCGCCTATAGACAGAACCCTGCGCCTATAGACAAAACACTGCGTCTATAGACAGAACACTGCGTCTATAGACAGAACACTGCGCCTATAGAGAGAACACTGCGTCTATAGACAGAACACCGCGCCTATAGACAGAACACCGCGTCTATAGACAGAACACTGCGCCTATAGACAAAACACTGCGCCTATAGACAGAACACTGCGTCTATAGACAGAACCCTGCGTCTATAGATAGAACCCTGCGCCTATAGACAGAACACTGCGCCTATAGATAGAACCCTGCGTCTATAGACAGAACACTGCGTCTATAGACAGAACACTGCGCCTATAGACAGAACACTGCTTCTATAGAGAGAACACTGCTTCTATAGACAGAACACTGCGCCTATAGACAGAACACTGCGTCTATAGACAGAACACTGCGCCTATAGACAGAACACTGCATCTATCACACAAGCTGCTCTAGGAGGAGGGCGGGACCTTTCTCATAGCGCGGCAGAACATGACTTACAGCTCCGTGACACTGCGGTCTCCCGCTGTGCCTGTGAGTGGAAAGAGGGAGGGGAGGAGAGGAATAGGGGAATAGATCCAAAGCGGCCAGTCCAGCCCTGTTGGGGGGGCACATGGGGGGGCCCAGAATGATATTGGGGGGGTCAGTGCCCCCTGTTGCCCCCGGCTGGTGACGCCTCTGCTGGCAGCACCAGGGTCGTCGCTTCAATTTCCAACCACAGCGCCCCCTGCCTGGAGTTTGCATGTTCTCCCTGCGCCTGCGTGGGTTTCCTCCCACACTACAAAGACATGCTGGGAGGTAGATTGGCCCTAGTATGTGTATGAATGTGAGTTAGGGAGATTAGATTGTAAGCTCCTTGGGGGACTGATCATTATCACATGGCCTACCTGCTGGATTGGCTCTGCAGACTCCTCCCCTCCCCCGATACCTGCAGCTTTCCTGCCAATCCCCTGGACAGGTTTGTTGGTGGCGGAGGGTCCTCTGGGCTTGTACGGCCCTCTGTGGAGACCCCAATTACACAGCGAGACCCTTTATCTCCATAGCAACAGTGAGACCCCCATAAGCCAGAAATTGTGGGGAGCCCCCCTCTAAGAATATGTGCCCCTCCCCCCCTTTGGGAAGGTTTGTGGTCTTAGGAAGGTCCAGTATTCATTGATCAGAGCCATAGACATTCCCTGTCTGCTCACATTCACAGCACATTTTACAGCTCTTCATACTCCGGAGTAAAGGAGACAAAGAACTTTCCTCCAACATTTCCATCCAAAGAAAACACTTTACACCTGTCTGCCCGCTTCTAAAAATACCTTTTTGTATGGTGGTCACCGATAAAGAATGGAAATATGGCGGAACGCGGCGTGCCGCGGTGACAACTTTCCACCATACCAGTCTCCGGTCACATCTGCGCGTTCCGGTAATGCGCACAGAAATGCATGTTTCCACGCAATCCCGGAACACGCAACAAATATGTGCCTCACGCTTGTAGTGCCATTTATTGTAAATGTCCCCCCAAAACGTGAGACCCCAATACAAGAAACGTGGCAAAATGTGTGGGAAATAAAACAAAGCGCAACGCGTCAGGAGCTACTTTGTCAGGCTTGTGGGGCATAGGGCAACGCACTGAAATCAATGGGGGGCGCTATGCTTGTTGGGGGTTTGTCATCCAGGTGTATGTCAGAGGTGTGACTGGGACCTTCATCATTTCTCAAACTATGGAATGCTGGGAAATCTCCACCAGTGACTGAGCGCTCACCCCTCCCCCACCCCCCCATAGCCCCATGCAGTGGTGCATTTAGGTTTTGTGCTGCCCTAGGCCTAACTAAACTCATGCACCCCCTAATTAAAATATGGGCCATCCCTTCCTGTCAAGGCCACGCCCCTTCCTGTTTAAGACCTGCCCTATCCATAAACCACACCCCTTCCTATTTAGGCTGCACCTTTTCCTTTTAGAGCCCCACCTCTTCTGCTCTGTACATTAAAAGTGGGTACCAAGTGGCCTCGTCAGTGGCCATCAATGCAGCCTATTAGTGCCCATCAGTGCTGCCTATCAATGCCCATCAGTGCAGCCTCATCAGGGGCAACCAGTGCAGCCTATTAGTGCCCATCAGTGTGGCTTTATCAGGGGCAACAAGTTCAGCCTAATAGTGCAGCTCATCACTGCAGCCCATATCAGTGCCCATCATATCAGTGCCCATCATATCAGTGCAGCCCATATCAGTGCCCATCATATCAGTGCAGCCCATATCAGTGCTGCCCATATCAGTGCTGCCCATATCAGTGCCCATCATATCAGTGCAGCCTATCAGTAGCCATCAGTATAATAACTTCAATATTGAACACTTGACACACGCACATTAGTAATGGTAACTTTCTGTCCTGGCCGCTGGCTGGGGATTCCCCTCATGGTCCTCTCCCTCTCCTCCTATCGCCCCGGGCTGGGGAGAAGATTCAGTGAAGTAAGCCATGCGGAGGAGAGTGGGCGGAGCATTGAGCTCCGCCTCCGCCAGTCAGCCGGCCTGGCCAATCACGGCTGCTAATGGGGGTGCAAGTTGTCATCTCTGCCGCTCCACCCCCTCCCCGCCGGCCAAGCACGCTCCATATACTGAGCACAAGTGCCGCGCTACAGCAAGGCGGCCGCCGGAGCTGTATTTGTGCGGGAGGCGGCCGCTGGAACCGGGACTTTGGAAAACGGGACAGGGGGGGCTTTATTGCATGCGGAGGGGGGCTTTTTTGCCGCCCCCTGCAAAGTGTTGGCCTAGGCCAAGAAACAGCACTGGCCCCATGTGTAATATACTGCACCCTCTTTTATACCGAGTCCCCACCATCCCCCGCATACCAGATAAAATAGAAATAAAGACAAACATTTCTTTTCATTTACAATAGAGTAAGGGGGACTATAACCCCTGTCAGGTTTTATTTGCCACGTGTCCCCATTGGGGGGAATTCCCTTCACTTCCTTTCCCACAGACAAAACAGGAGGTGAGAGAAATTCTCCCAAAGTGACATCATCCCTGGGTGTCACCAGAACTAGTGTCCCCATTGGAGGATTTCACCTCTACTTCCTGTTCTGGTGACAACCTAAAATCTGGGATTTTCTTTCACTTTTGTTGGTAAGTAGAGAGAATGAAGCTCCCTAAAGAGGGTCCACTCCATCCAACGCTAACAATAAAAACATTTTCCTTTATTTATAATGTAACATATGGGGAAGAAATTTAAAAAAATGATTTGGCAGTGAAAGTGGCAGTTAAAATGTGTGTGTGGGGGGAGGGGAGGGGGAGGGGTTACTTGGTTTGACAGTTAAAGGGTTTAAACAAATGAACAATATAGTTTGGTAGGGAAAGGGTTAAAAACTGTAAGAAAAAAATATAGATTTGGCAGTTGAAGAGAATGAATCTCCCTAACGGGGCGCAGACAGCAATAAAAACCTGACAGGGGTTCTAATCCCTCTCCACTCCATCCAACACTAACCATAAACTGATTCTCCTTTATACCTGAACATACGGGCAAGAAATGTGAAAAACAAATTGGATTGGCACTGAAAGGGTTAAAAAAAAAAAACTCAAAAAAATCTTTGTTTTGAAAAAAAAAAGGTTCATAGAAAGGGGTTAAAAATGAAAAAAAAAATGATTTGGCAGTGAAAGGGTTAAAGACAAAAAAGGGGGGAGGGGAATTGGGTTCATAAATGAAAGGAAAACATTTGATTTGGCAGTGAAAGGGTTAAAAATGGAGAAATAATTGGTGTGTAATAATGATAAAAGAAAAGAAAAGATTTGATGGAGGATTTCTAAGGCTCCATTCACAATGTTATCATAAGAATAGAGATCTTTATTTCAGCCATGGGACTGTAAGGGTTAAATCTCATTCACAATAACATGTTCTTCCAGGAGCCGTATATCCCTATTAGATCCGTATACTGATCCTGCAGGCTGAATTCACAAATCTCACAAATAAGGACGTGGCTCCTTTAAGAAAAATCGTCAGTTATTTTTCAAAAAAAAAAAAAGGTCACCTGACTGCACTCTGCGATCTGATTGGTCCCTCTCCCATTGATGTCATCGGCTGAGTCTGTTTGAATCTGATTGGTCCCTCTGCCTATGATGTCATAGGCTGAGTCTCTATATAGCCAGAAGTAGGTCAGTGAGCTCTCAGAAGCTCAGAGATCACTGACCAGTGAAGAGACGCTTCTTATCTCTCCTGAGATATTTCTTGCGATTTTATTGGATTTGATTTTGTTCGATTCAATTTCATTGCGATTTCTATTGTCATACATTTAAAGCGAGTTTCTTTATTCTTAATAATGAACCGATTTAAATGTAATCGGCTTTTTTCTCTGAAAAACACCAAAGAGAAAGCCAGCAAAGGAGGGGCAATGGTAGGAGGTATCAGTGACCAGCCTGCAGATACCCCAACCAAAAAGCCCCCCAAAATGAAGAAGTTTCTGCGCGGCTGTTTCAGAGCCGTTGTTGGATGTTTCGGTTTCGGCTGTAAAGTCAAAAGAGATCACCGAGATACAAACACCGATATTGGTAAGTGTTATGGATAGTGATAGATACAAAAAGTACTCTGGATAAGTCACCTACACTCATCGATCAAATTATTGATTTTGTTTCCATAGAATTATAGGACAGAAGGGATATTAAAGTGATTGATAAGCCACAATCTGATCTTTATATCATCTCCTCTGTCAGATAAAAATCTGCATCCTCGTGCCTGTGCGTTATTTATAAATAAAACACTTTCTACTTGTATTAAAGAGGAAGGAATCCCATCGATTTAACACTTTCAAAAAACATTTCTATTTCTGGCATGTCGGGAATGCTAACTGTCACATTGGTTGTGCTCTCAACCAAACTGTCAAACCATCCAATGGCTGCTGTCATAACGGATCACATGTGCAGCATTATGGCAGTTGAAGATTAAACAGAGGCCAAGATGACATAACACATATACATAGTTGCCAACATTAAAAAAAAAAAAAAGTTCCAGCTTTATATTACTGTGCAGTGCAGTGCTCTGTCTGCACCCCAAAGGCGTTAAATAGACCCTTTATGCCCCTCCCCCCTGCTGAACAAATGGGGCCCCAGTAAGTTGCTGTAAAGCACCTCCCACAGACAGTATCTATTTCATCATTTGCCTGGAATTCTGCCTTAGACCCCGCCCACACTTGGCAATTTGGAATGGTTGGCAGAAGTGCTGTGATTCTGCCTGCGATTCCAAATCATGGGAAAACATGCAGCAAGAATTCAGATTACATTATTAGTGGGAATGCTTCAGCACTCCCACTATTGTTATTCTTTTTATTTATTTTTATTTAATTTTACGTTTTTTGGCTCTGCGTAACTTCTGCATACTTTCAGCTATTAAAACCATTCAACTTTGAAAATGTTCATCTCTTTCAGCTGATGATGGGACTTTTTTTTAACTTTTTTTCTACTATTTATACTTTTTAAAATATTAAGCTTTTTAACACTTTTTTTTAACATTGAAGTCAATGGGAGCATGCTTCAAATCCTTAATATCTTCTTCCGCTCCCAAAAGTTTCAGCTCCTTCATACTTTCACCTACAGACGCCAAACAAACTTTAAAATGTTCACAAAATATTCAGCTATCTGGCTATATCTTTTCAGTTTGATATCTTTTACAGTTTTTGTGAAAAAGCTGTTTGTTTAGTGGTCATTTCAGGAAATTTTAGCTATTAAACAGAGTGTACTGGGCTGCTTTTGTTGCCATGGTTACCAAAGCTTCTGTTATACACAGTGATGGGCGGTGGGGGAGGCGGCTGGAGCATCTCAGCTCTGATTACAGAGCCCGGGGGAGGGGACAGACACACCATGTACTGATTTATAATAGAGGAATATGATGGGGCAGTATTGATGGGGCAATTTTTATGGGGCAGTTTTGATGGTGGCAATATGATGGGGCAGTTTTGATGGTGGCAATATGATGGGGCAATTTTGATGGGGCAATTCTGATGGGGGCAGTTTTGATGGTGGCAATATGATGTGGCAGTTTTGATGGGGGCCGTTTTAGCAATTCAGCTATTCAGCATTCCCACGCATTTTCTCCAGGAAATACATTTTCTAATTCTTAATGTTAACCCAAACATGGCAAGATCTTGTCACCATTGTCACATGACAGAATCACATGGCAATCGATCCAAAACGTGCAGGGTACTATTCCTTCACTTTGGGGTGCGGCCGAGTAATCGGCAATGCAGCGGTTCCCGGTCCCGACCTCCTCTATATCAATCCACCGCAACAATTTGAGGGATTACAATAAAAGAGGCCGGGTGTTTATTAATAATTAACAGAAGCACTGCAGATTACTCCCCCGCACCCGAAAGTGAAGAATCAGTCCCCTTTCTGACTCCACTCATTTTAGAGGGTCGGCATAACTGCCAGGCAACCAGAATTTTTATATGAAGGCCACCATTACCCATCCCTGTGTCTCTGTCATATTGGGTTTATTTATTGTCCCTGGCACTGGAATTTTGAACTTTTCTCTCCATTATTTGATGTTGTATAAAAAATATATGAAATGTAGGTGAAGGTGCTAATTCTGATTCTTTTTTTTTTTATTGCAGATGTACGCGGTATTTACTGCAGACACAGCTCACAAGGCAGGACTGCCCCAGTGAGCGAGACAGAATATGAAAGCTACATTGAGACTCCACCAGCATGTGACGTTCACACGGAAACTCCACCAGCATGTGACATTCACACGGAGTCTTCCCGTCAGCCCTCCCAGAAACCCGGTACATCTGTACCAACACAGGTCCCTACACTGGTAGCAGCGGCCACTGCAGTAATGGAAGAGTCTTCCCATAAGCCCTCTATTTCTGTTTCTACAGCTTCTGAATCACCAACTATCCATGTAGCTGGACAAACAAGACAATTGGCTGTTCCTAGAAGAAGACTCAACAAAAGGTCTGAGGAACCTTCCCAGGGACCAGGTACGACTGTACCAACACAGGTTCCTACACTGGTGGTGACTGCCACTCCAGTAACTGGAGGGTCTTCCCATCAGCCCTCCATTTTCATTTTTGGAGCTTCTGAATCGCCAACTATCAAAGTGGCTGGACAAACAAGAAAATTGGCTGTTCCTAAAAGAAGACTCAAAAGATCTGAGGAACCCTCCCAGGGACCAGGTACGGCTGTACCAGCACAGATCCCTACACTGGTGGCGCCTGACACTCCAGTAACTGGAGGGTCTTCCTATCAGCCCTCCAATTTCGTTTTTGGAGCTTCTGAATCGCCAACTATCAAAGTGGCTGGACAAACAAGAAAATTGGCTGTTCCTAAAAGAAGACTCAAAAGATCTGAGGAACCCTCCCAGGGACCAGGTACGGCTGTACCAGCACAGATCCCTACACTGGTGGCGCCTGCCACTCCAGTAACTGGAGGGTCTTCCTATCAGCCCTCCAATTTCGTTTTTGGAGCTTCTGAATCGCCAACTATCAAAGTGGCTGGACAAACAAGAAAATTGGCTGTTCCTAAAAGAAGACTCAAAAGATCTGAGGAACCCTCCCAGGGACCCGGTACGGCTGTACCAGCACAGATCCCTACACTGGTGGCGCCTGCCACTCCAGTAACTGGAGGGTCTTCCCATCAGCCCTCCATTTTTGTTTTTGGAGCTTCTGAATCGCCAACTATCAATGTAGCTGGACAAACAAGACAACTGGCTGTTCCTAGAAGAAGACTCAACAAAAAGTCTGAGGAACCCTCCCAGGGACCAGGTATGACTGTACCAACAGAGGTCCCAACACTGGTGGCGGCTGCAACTCCAATAACCGGAGGGTCTTCCCATCAGCCCTCCATTTTCGTTTTTGGAGCTTCTGAATCGCCAACTATCAATGTAGCTGGACAGACAAGACAATTGGCTGTTCCTAGAAGAAGACTCAACAAAAAGGCTGAGTAACCTTCCCAGGGACCAGGCACGGCTGTACCAACACAGGCCCCTATACTGGTGGTGGCTGCCACTTCAGTAACCGAAGTGGGGGTCCTTTATGGAGAAATACAAGGTCTCACTCACATGAGGTGTATGAATCTGTATCCTGTGTGGGGGCTGTGTTTATCCCAAAAAGGACATCCATGTGGGTGCAGTTGCGCGGACGCACCCTGGGTGCGTTCGGGGCCGTGCACCGGCACCCACACAGATGTCACATTGGGTACAGCCTCTGCACCCCAGTTGACTGCAATGGGACTGCCTACACGGGATGCTGGAAACACCTGTGCATCCCCATTCCCGTAAATACGGCCCTCCCATGGGGTACGGATTCATACCCCCGTGTGAATGAGACCTAAGTGTGAATGTAATGTCGATCTACAATAAGTAATTGATTATGTTTGATTGATGTATTGTCGATCTACATTAAGTAATTGATTACGTTGTGCAGTTTGGAAGCCAGTAAGTTCTTGAGGCGTGTGTTGGACCGGCTATGAGGGGAGGTTGGAACTCTTTTTGTCTTCAGAGGCGGGAGGAGTCTTTCCGGCTTTCTTTAGGCTTTCTCTGCTAGAGAAATGAGATCTCTACCCACCAGTGAGGTCCTTTATGGAGAAGTCCAAGGCCTCACTCACACGAGGTGTATGAATCTGTACCCTGTGTGGGGGCTGTGTTTACCCCAAAAAGGACATCTATGTGGGTGCAGTTGCGCGGACGCACCCTGCGTGCGTTCGGGGCCGTGCACCGGCACCCACACAGAGGTCACATTGTGCCTACACAGTGCCTACACGGGATGCTGGAAACACCTGTGCATCCCCATTCCCGTAATCACGGCCCTCCCATGGGGTACGGATTCATACCCCCCGTGTGAATGAGACCTAAGTGTGAATGTATTGTCGATCTACATTAAGTAACTGATTACGTTGTGCAGTTTGGAAGCCAGTAAGTTCTTGAGGCGTGTGTTGGACCGGCTATGAGGGAAGGTTGGAGACCGGTATGTTTTTGAGGCGTGTGTTGGACCGGCTATGAGGGAAGGTTGGAGACCGGTATGTTTTTGAGGTGTGTGGTGGACCGGCTATGAGGGGAGGTTGGAACTCTTTTTGTCTTCAGAGGCGGGAGGAGTCTTTCCGGCTTTCTTTAGGCTTTCTCTGCTGGAGAAATGAGATCTCTTCCCACCAGTGAGGTCCTTTATGGAGAAGTACAAGGCCTCACTCACACGAGGTGTATGAATCTGTACCCTGTGTGGGGGCTGTGTTTACCCCAAAAAGGACATCCATGTGGGTGCAGTTGCGCGGACGCACCCTGTGTGCGTTCGGGGCCGTGCACCGGCACCCACACAGATGTCAGATTGGGTACAGCCTCTGCACCCCAGTTGACAGCAATGGGAATGCCTACACGGGATGCTGGAAACACCTGTGCATCCCCATTTCGGTAAACACAGCCCTCCCGTGGGGTATACGGATTCATACCCCCGTGTGAATGAGACCTTAGTGTGAATGGAATACTTAGCTCCATTGTGTTGCTAGTTTGGGGACCACTGTACCCCTTTTATTGTTATTTGGGTTTATTTTATTATAGGAGTTATATATATCAGCGGGGGCGGGCCTTAAGAGAACAGAGGCCGCATATGGGCAGCACAGAGGCTTAGGGGTTAGCCTTGCAGCACTGGGGTCCTTGTTTCAGATTCTGACCAGGACACTATCTGCATGGAGTTTGCATGTTCTCCCTGTGCTTGCGTGGGTTTCCTCCGGGTACTCCAGTTTTCTCCCACACTACAAAGACATGCTACTTTGCGTTGGTGGTGCAGTGGTGAGCATAGCTGCCTTCCCAGCAGCTGACCCGGGTTCGATTCCCGGCCAACGCCATCTCCAATACTTGGAGTCCTCAGAGAGAAAAGCGCTAAACAAGGTCAATGCGGAGTATATATTAGCGGTGGAATAAAGAATGAAGCGAATGTGTGGAATGTTTGAGGAAGAAAATGTTCCCCCAGAATCTATAGAAGGTGAACCCAGCAACTGCTCAGCCCCCCCCCCCCGTCCGCGGCGTTATGTCCTGATTGGACTTCGTCAGCAAGGGGTCACCCCTGGTCTGTGGATCGGCTTTTATTGTAAAGTTTTTATCCATTTGCGCTAGCTAGCGCTGCTATTTTATACTTATATTTTGTGACCATTAAACGGAGTACACTGAGTGTTCCCTTTACACCCATACCCCCCCCCCCCCCCATCAGGAATATTACACCCATACTCCCCCCAGCAGGAATATTACACCCATACTCCCCCCAGCAGGAATATTACACTCATACTCCCCCCAGCAGGAATATTACACCCATACCCCCCCCCCCCCAGCAGGAATATTACACCCATACTCCCCCCAGCAGGAATATTACACCCATACTCCCCCCAGCAGGAATATTACACCCATACTCCTCCTAGCAGGAATATTACACCCATACTTCTCCAAGCAGGAATATTACACCCATACCCCCACCCCCCAGCAGGAATATTACACCCATACTCCCTCCAGCAGGAATATTACACCCATACCCCCCCCCCCCCCAGCAGGAATATTACACCCATACTCCCTCCAGCAGGAATATTACACCCATACCCCCCCCCCCCCCCAGCAGGAATATTACACCCATACTCCCCCAGCAGGAATATTACACCCATACTCCCCCCAGCAGGAATATTACACCCATACTCCCCCCAACAGGAATATTACACCCATACTCCCCCTAGCAGGAATATTACACCCATACTCCTCCAAGCAGGAATATTACACCCATACCCCCCCCCCCCCCAGCAGGAATATTACACCCATACTCCCCCAGCAGGAATATTACACCCATACTCCCCCCAGCAGGAATATTACACCCATACTCCCCCCAGCAGGAATATTACACCCATACTCCCCCTAGCAGGAATATTACACCCATACCCCCCCCCCCCCAGCAGGAATATTACACCCATACTCCCCCCCCCCCCCAGCAGGAATATTACACCCATACTCCCCCCCCCCCAGCAGGAATATTACACCCATACTCCCCCCCAGCAGGAATATTACACCCATACTCCCCCCAGCAGGAATATTACACCAATACCCACCCCCCCCCAGCAGGAATAATACACCCATACCCCCCCAGCAGGAATATTACACCCATACCCCCCCCAGCAGGAATATTACACCCATACTCCCCCCAGCAGGAATATTACACCCATACCCCCCCCAGCAGGAATATTACACCCATACTCCCCCAGCAGGAATATTACACCCATACATACCAAACATTTATTTTCATGTACAATAGAGTAAGGGGGACTATAACCCCTATCAGGTTTTATTTGCCATCTGTGTCCCCATTGGGGGGAATTCCCTTCACTTCCTTTCCCATAGACAAAACAGGAAATGAGAGAAATCCTCCCAAAGTGACATCATCCCTGGGTGTCACCAGAACTAGTGTCCCCATTGGAGGATTTCCCCTCTAATTCCTGTTCTGGTGACAACCTAAAATCTGGGATTTTCTTACACTTTTGTTGGTAAATAGAGAGAATGAAGCTCCCTAAAGGGGGCGCAGACAGTAATAAAAACCTGACAGGGGTTCTAATCCCTCTCCACTCCATCCAACACTAACAATAAAAACATTTTCCTTTATTTATAATGTAACATATGGGGGAGAAATTTAAAAAAATGATTTGGCAGTGAAAGTGGCAGTTAAAATGTGTGTAGGGGGAGGGGAGGGGGAGGGGTTACTTGGTTTGACAGTTAAAGGGTTGAAACAAATGAACAATATAGTTTGGTAGGGAAAGGGTTAAAAACTGTAAGAAAAAAAAATAGATTTGGCAGTTGAAGAGAATGAATCTCCCTAACGGGGCGCAGACAGCAATAAAAACCTGACAGGGGTTCTAATCCCTCTCCACTCCATCCAACACTAACCATAAACAGATTCTCCTTTATACTTGAACATATGGGCAAGAAATGTGAAAAACAAATTGGATTGGCACTGAAAGGGTTAAAAAAAATAAAACTTAAAAAAATCTTTGTTTTGAAAAAAAAAAAAAAGGTTCGTAGAAAGGGGTTAAAAATGTAAAAAAAAATGATTTGGCAGTGAAAGGGTTAAAGACAAAAAAAGGGGGGAGGGGAATTGGGTTCATAAATGAACGGTAAAACATTTGATTTGGCAGTGAAAGGGTTAAAAATGGAGAAATAATTGGTGTGTAATAATGATAAAATAAAAGAAAAGATTTGATGGAGGATTTCTAAGGCTCCATTCACAATGTTATCATAAGAATAGAGATCTTTATTTCAGCCATGGGACTGTAAGGGTTAAATCTCATTCACAATAACATGTTCTTCCAGGAGCCGTATATCCCTATTAGATCCGTATACTGATCCTGCAGGCTGAATTCACAAAGCTCACAAATAAGGACGTGGCTCCTTTAAGAAAAATCGTCAGTTATTTTTCAAAAAAAAAAAAAAAAAAGGCCACCTGACTGCACTCTGCGATCTGATTGGTCCCTTGATCCTCTGCCTATGATGTCATAGGCTGAGTCTCTATATAGACAGAAGTAGGTCAGTGAGCTCGCAGAAGCTCAGAGATCACTGACCAGTGAAGAGACGCTTCTTATCTCTCCTGAGATATTTCTTGCGATTTTATTGGATTTGATTTCGTTCGATTCCATTTCATTGCGATTTTTATTGTCATACATTTAAAGCGAGTTTCTTTATTCTTAATAATGAACCGATTTAAATGTAATCCGATTCTTTCTCTGAAAAACACCAAAGAGAAAGCCAGCAAAGGAGGGGCAATGGTAGGAGGTATCAGTGACCAGCCTGCAGATACCCCAACCAAAAAGCCCCCCAAAATGAAGAAGTTTCTGCGCGGCTGTTTCAGAGCCGTTGTTGGATGTTTCGGTTTCGGCTGTAAAGTCAAAAGAGATCACCGAGGTACAGACACCGAGATTGGTAAGTGTTATGGATAGTGATAGATACAAAAAGTACTCTGGATAAGTCACCTACACTCATCGATCAAATTATTGATTTTGTTTCCATAGAATTATAGGACAGAAGGGATATTAAAGTGATTGATAAGCCACAATCTGATCTTTATATCATCTCCTCTGTCAGATAAAAATCTGCATCCTCGTGCCTGTACGTTATTTATAAATAAAACACTTTCTACTTGTATTAAAGAGGAAGGAATCCCATCCATTTAACACTTTCAAAAAACATTTCTATTTCTGGCATGTCGGGAATGCTAACTGTCACATTGGTTGTGCTCTCAACCAAACTGTCAAACCATCCAATGGCTGCTGTCATAACGGATCACACGTGCAGCAATATGGCAGTTGAAGATTAAACAGAGGCCAAGATGACATAACACATATACATAGTTGCCAACATTAAAAAAAAAAAAAAGTTCCAGCTTTATATTGCTGTGCAGTGCAGTGCTCTGTCTGCACCCCAAAGGCGTTAAATAGACCCTTTATGCCCCTCCCCCTGCTGAACAAATGGGGCCCCAGTAAGTTGCTGTAAAGCACCTCCCACAGACAGTATCTATTTCATCATTTGCCTGGAATTCTGCCTTAGACCCCGCCCACACTTGGCGATTTGGAATGGTCGGCAGAAGTGCTGTGATTCTGCATGCGATTCCAAATCATGGGAAAACATGCAGCAAGAATTCAGATTACATTATTAGTGGGAATGCTTCAGCACTCCCACTATTGTTATTCTTTTTATTTATTTTTATTTAATTTTACATTTTTTGGCTCTGCGTAACTTCTGCATACTTTCAGCTATTAAAACCATTCAACTTTTAAAATGTTCATCTCTCAGCTGATGATGGGACTTTTTTTTTTTTTACTTTTTTCTACTATTTATACTTTTTAAAATATTAAGCTTTTTAACACTTTTTTTTAACATTGAAGTCAATGGGAGCATGCTTGAAATCCTTAATATCTTCTTCCGCTCCCAAAAGTTTCAGCTCCTTCATACTTCCACCTACAGACGCCAAACAAACTTTAAAATGTTCACAAAATATTCAGCTATCTGGCTATATCTTTTCAGTTTGATATCTTTTACAGTTTTTGTGAAAAAGCTGTTTGTTTAGTGGTCATTTCAGGAAATTTTAGCTATTAAACAGAGTGTACTGGCTTTTGTTGCCATGGTTACCAAAGCTTCTGTTATACACAGTGATGGGCGGTGGGGGAGGCGGCTGGAGCATCTCAGCTCTGATTACAGAGCCCGGGGGAGGGGTCAGACACACCATGTACTGATTTATAATAGAGGAATATGATGGGGCAGTATTGATGGGGCAATTTTTATGGGGCAGTTTTGATGGTGGCAATATGATGGGGCAGTTTTGATGGGGCAATTCTGATGGGGCAGTTTTGATGGTGGCAATATGATGGGGCAGTTTTGATGGTGGCAATATGATGGGGCAGTTTTGATGGTGGCAATATGATAGGGCAATTTTGATGGGGCAATTCTGATGGGGCAGTTTTGATGGTGGCAATATGATGGGGCAGTTTTGATGGTGGCAATATGATGGGGCAGTTTTGATGGTGGCAATATGATGGGGCACTTTTGATGGGGGCTGTTTTAGCAATTCAGCTATTCAGCCTTCCCACGCATTTTCTCCAGGAAATACATTTTCTAGTTCTTAATGTTAACCCAAACATGGCAAGATCTTGTCACCATTGTCACATGACAGAATCACATGGCAATCGATCCAAAACGTGCAGGGTACTATTCCTTCACATTGGGGTGCGGCCGAGTAATCGGCAATGCAGCGGTTCCCGGTCCCGACCTCCTCTATATCAATCCACCGCAACAATTCGAGGGATTACAATAAAAGAGGCCGGGTGTTTATTAATAATGAACAGAAGCACTGCAGATTACTTCCCTGCACCCGAAAGTGAAGAATCAGTCCCCTTTCTGACTCCATTTATTTTAGAGGGTTGGCATAACTGCCAGGCAACCAGAATTTTTATATGAAGGCCACCATTACCCATCCCTGTGTCCCTGTCATATCGGGTTTATTTATTGTCCCTGGCACTGGAATTTTGAACTTTTCTCTCCATTATTTGATGTTGTATAAAAAATATATAAAATGTAGGTAAGGGGGTTAATTCTGATTCTTCTTTTTATTGCAGATGTACGCAGTATTTACTGCAGACACAGCTCACAAGGCAGGACTGCCCCAGTGAGCGAGACAGAATATGAAAGCTACATTGAGACTCCACCAGCATGTGACGTTCACACGGAGACGCCGCCAGCATGTGACGTTCAGACGGAGTCTTCCCGTCAGCCCTCCCAGAAACCCGGTACATCTGTACCAACACAGGTCCCTACACTGGTAGCGGCGGCCACTGCAGTAATGGAAGAGTCTTCCCATCAGCCCTCTATTTCTGTTTCTACAGCTTCTGAATCACCAACTATCCATGTAGCTGGACAAACAAGACAATTGGCTGTTCCTAGAAGAAGACTCAACAAAAGGTCTGAGGAACCCTCCCGGGGACCAGGTACGGCTGTACCAACACAGGTTCCTACACTGGTGGTGACTGCCACTCCAGTAACTGGAGGGTCTTCCCATCAGCCCTCCAATTTCGTTTTTGGAGCTTCTGAATCGCCAACTATCAAAGTGGCTGGACAAACAAGAAAATTGGCTGTTCCTAAAAGAAGACTCAAAAGGTCTGAGGAACCCTCCCGGGGACCAGGTACGGCTGTACCAGCACAGATCCCTACACTGGTGGCGCCTGCCACTCCAGTAACTGGAGGGTCTTCCTATCAGCCCTCCAATTTCATTTTTGGAGCTTCTGAATGGCCAACTATCAAAGTGGCTGGACAAACAAGAAAATTGGCTGTTCCTAAAAGAAGACTCAAAAGATCTGAGGAACCCTCCCAGGGACCAGGTACGGCTGTACCAGCACAGATCCCTACACTGGTGGAGCCTGCCACTCCAGTAACTGGAGGGTCTTCCTATCAGCCCTCCAATTTCGTTTTTGAAGCTTCTGAATCGCCAACTATCAATGTAGCTGGACAAACAAGAAAATTGGCTGTTCCTAAAAGAAGACTCAAAAGGTCTGAGGAACCCTCCCTGGGACCAGGTAGGGCTGTACCAGCACAGATCCCTACACTGGTGGCGCCTGCCACTCCAGTAACTGGAGGGTCTTCCCATCAGCCCTCCATTTTTGTTTTTGGAGCTTCTGAATCGCCAACTATCAATGTAGCTGGACAAACAAGACAACTGGCTGTTCCTAAAAGAAGACTCAACAAAAAGTCTGAGGAACCCTCCCAGGGACCAGGTATGACTGTACCAACAGAGGTCCCAACACTGGTTGCGGCTGCAACTCCAATAACCGGAGGGTCTTCCCATCAGCCCTCCATTTTCGTTTTTGGAGCTTCTGAATCGCCAACTATCAATGTAGCTGGACAGACAAGACAATTGGCTGTTCCTAGAAGAAGACTCAACAAAAAGTCTGAGTAACCTTCCCAGGGACCAGGTACGGCTGTACCAACACAGGCCCCTATACTGGTGGTGGCTGCCACTTCAGTAACCGAAGTGGGGGTCCTTTATGGAGAAATACAAGGTCTCACTCACATGAGGTGTATGAATCTGTATCCTGTGTGGGGGCTGTGTTTATCCCAAAAAGGACATCCATGTGGGTGCAGTTGCGCGGACGCACCCTGGGTGCGTTCGGGGCCGTGCACCGGCACCCACACAGATGTCACATTGGGTACAGCCTCTGCACCCCAGTTGACAGCAATGGGACTGCCTACACGGGATGCTGGAAACACCTGTGCATCCCCATTCCCGTAAATGCGGCCCTCCCATGGGGTACGGATTCATACCACCTGTGTGAATGAGACCTAAGTGTGAATGTAATGTCGATCTACAATAAATAATTGATTATGTTTGATTGATGTATTGTCGATCTACATTAAGTAATTGATTACGTTGTGCAGTTTGGAAGTCAGTAAGTTCTTGAGGCGTGTGTTGGACCGGCTATGAGAGGAGGTTGGAACTCTTTTTGTCTTCAGAGGCGGGAGGAGTCTTTCCAGCTTTCTTTAGGCTTTCTCTGCTGGAGAAATGAGATCTCTTCCCACCAGTGAGGTCCTTTATGGAGAAGTCCAAGGCCTCACTCACACGAGGTGTATGAATCTGTACCCTGTGTGGGGGCTGTGTTTACCCCAAAAAGGACATCCATGTGGGTGCAGTTGCGCGGACGCACCCTGTGTGCGTTCGGGGCCGTGCACCGGCACCCACACAGATGTCACATTGTGCCTACACAATGCCTACACGAGATGATGGAAACACCTGTGCATCCCCATTCCCGTAATCACGGCCCTCCCATGGGGTACGGATTCATACCCCCG
This sequence comes from Lithobates clamitans, assembly GCA_037952925.1. Classification (NCBI taxonomy): domain Eukaryota; kingdom Metazoa; phylum Chordata; class Amphibia; order Anura; family Ranidae; genus Lithobates; species Lithobates clamitans. The sequence goes on from JBBGZY010003199.1 coordinate 53,070, forward strand.
TGTGAATGAGACCTAGGTGTGAATGTAATGTCGATCTACATTAAGTAATTGATTACGTTGTGCAGTTTGGAAGACAGTAAGTTCTTGAGCTGTGTGTTGGATCGGCTATGAGGGGAGGTTGAAGGCCGGTATCTTTTTGAGGCGTGTGTTGGACCGGCTATGAGGGAAGGTTGGAGACAGGTATGTTTTTGAGGCGTGTGTTGGACCGGCTATAAGGGGAGGTTGAAGGCAGGTATGTTTTTGAGGCGTGTGTTGGACCGGCTATAAGGGGAGGTTGAAGGCAGGTATGTTTTTGAGGCGTGTGGTGGACCGGCTATAAGGGGAGGTTGAAGGCAGGTATGTTTTTGAGGTGTGTGGTGGACCGGCTATAAGGGGAGGTTGAAGGCAGGTATGTTTTTGAGGCGTGTGGTGGACCGGCTATAAGGGGAGTTTGGGGGCCGGTATGTTTTTGAGGTGTGTGTTGGACCGGCTATGAGGGGAGGTTGGAACTCTTTTTGTCTTCAGAGGCGGGAGGAGTCTTTCCGGCTTTCTTTAGGCTTTCTCTGCTGGAGAAATGAGAACTCTTCCCGCCAGTGAGGTCCTTTATGGAGAAGTCCAAGGCCTCACTCACTTGAGGTGTATGAATCTGTACCCTGTGTGGGGGCTGTGTTTATCCCAAAAAGGACATCCATGCGGGTGCAGTTGCGCGGACGCACCCTGTGTGCGTTCGGGGCCGTGCACCGGCACCCACACAGATGTCACATTGGGTACAGCCTCTGCACCCCAGTTGACAGCAATGGGAATGCCTACACGGGATGCTGGAAACACCTGTGCATCCCCATATCGGTAAACACAGCCCTCCCGTGGGGTATACGGATTCATACCCCCATGTGAATGAGGCCTTAGTGTGAATGGAATACTTAGCTCCATTGTGTTGCTAATTTGGGGACCACTGTACCCTTTTATTGTTATTTGGGTGTATTTTATTATAGGAGTGTTATATATATCAGCGGGGGCGGGCCTTAAGAGAACAGAGGCCGCATATGGGCAGCACAGAGGCTTAGGGGTTAGCCTTGCAGCACTGGGGTCTTTGTTTCAGATTCTGACCAGGACACTATCTGCATGGAGTTTGCATGTTCTCCCTGTGCTTGCGTGGGTTTCCTCCGGGTACTCCGGTTTCCTCCCACACTACAAAGACATGCTACTTTGCGTTGGTGGTGCAGTGGTGAGCATAGCTGCCTTCCCAGCAGCTGACCCGGGTTCGATTCCCGGCCAACGCCATCTCCAATACTTGGAGTGCTCAGAGAGAAAAGCGCTAAACAAGGTCAATGCGGAGTATATATTAGCGGTGGAATAAAGAATGAAGCGAATGTGTGGAATGTTTGAGGAAGAAAATGTTCCCCCAGAATCTATAGAAGGTGAACCCAGCAACTGATAGAAGACGCTTAGGCTGCGATCACACCTAGGCCTTCCGGATCGCGGGTGGAATTACTGCAATTCCTGATTTGCTGCAAAACACGGGACACGCTTGTGATACCGTCACTTTCAATGGCACCTCAATCACAGGACAATATTGTCACCTATACAATAAAATCAAGGTAAGTATAAAATAGCAGCGCTAGGTATCGCAAATGGATAAAAACTTTACAATAAAAGCCGATCCACAGACCAGCTGCATAGAGGTGGCAGCGGGTGACGTCTGCAGAACAAGCTCCGCCCCCCGTCCGCGGCGTTATGTCCTGATTGGACTTCGTCAGCAAGGGGTCACCCCTGGTCTGTGGATCGGCTTTTATTGTAAAGTTTTTATCCATTTGCGCTAGCTAGCGCTGCTATTTTATACTTATATTTTGTGACCATTAAACGGAGTACACTTAGAGTGTTCCCTTTGCCTTTTTTGGAGCGCTGCACACTATCATTTCATCTGCTTCTGGAGGATATTTGGAGGTTCCCCCTGCTTGATTGGATTTCCTTGCTGGACAGGAGTTCCACTCACTGGGATTGAGGACCAATCAAACCTGCGAGGTTTGCAACATCCCTGAGGGGGATACATGCGCTTCTGACCTTCGGTGGCAGGGAGGTCCACCATTTCTGGTAAGAGTATTTGGGCTTATTTGGTGAAGGATACTGTCACTGCACATCAGAAGGACTTCTTTCCCCTATTTTCACACGAGGGATCCTGACATTCCTTTTGTCGGGTGATTGGAACTTCCATGTTGATTGGACTTTTCTTTTTTTCTTTTTTTTTCTTTAGTTTTTTGTGCTGCACTTACCTCGATGTTATTGTATTTTTGCTCGGTATTTTGTGATTGCCTATAGCAGGGTTTCTCAACTCCAGTCCTCAAGGCGCCCCAACAGGTCATGTTTTCAGGATTTCCATTATTTTGCACAGGTGATTTGATCAGTTTCACTGCCTTAGTAATTACCACAGCTGTTTCATCTGAGGGAAATCCTGAAAACATGACCTGTTGGGGCGCCTTGAGGACTGGAGTTGAGAAACACTGGCCTATAGTGTTCAGCTTGAAGTTTTTATGTTTATCTCATTGTGTTTGCGCTGATTGTCCTTTTGGTTTCAATATTGTCACCTGACAAATCGCACAAACAAAACTGTAGGATGCCCATTTCCCAAAAGCAGTCCTGCAATTTTGTCAGGGGTCCATACCCCCCCAACAGGAATATTACACCCATACTCCCCCCAGCAAAAATATTACACCCATACTCCCCCCAGTAGGAATATTACACCCATACCCCCCCCCCCCCAGCAAAAATATTACACCCATACTCCCCCCAGCAGGAAAATTACACCCATACCCCCCCAGCAGGAATATTACACCCATACCCCTCCAGCAGGAATATTACACCCATACTCCCCCCAGCAGGAATATTACACCCATACTCCCCCCAGCAGGAATATTACACCCATACTCCCCCCCAGCAGGAATATTACACCCATACCCCCCCCAGCAGGAATATTACACCCATACTCCCCCCAGCAGGAATATTACACCCATACTCCCCCCAGCAGGAATATTACACCATACTCCCCCCCCAGCAGGAATATTACACCCATACTCCCCCCAGCAGGAATATTACACCCATACTCCCCCCCCCAGCAGGAATATTACACCCATACTCCGCTCAGTAGGAATATTACACCCATACTCCCTCCAGCAGGAATATTACACCCATACTCCCCCCAGCAGGAATATTACACCCATACCCCCCCCCCCATCAGGAATATTACACCCATACTCCCCCCAGCAGGAATATTACACCCATACCCCCCCCCCCCATCAGGAATATTACACCCATACTCCCCCCAGTAGGAATATTACACCCATACTCCCCCCAGCATGAATATTACACCCATACTCCCCCCAGTAGGAATATTACACCCATACCCCCCCCCCCCCCAGCAAAAATATTACACCCATACTCCCCCCAGCAGGAATATTACACCCATACTCCCCCCAGCAGGAATATTACACCCATACTCCCCCCCCCATCAGGAATATTACACCCATACTCCCCCCAGTAGGAATATTACACCCATACCCCCCCCCCAGCAAAAATATTACACCCATACTCCCCCCAGTAGGAATATTACACCCATACTCCCCCCAGCAGGAAAATTACACCCATACCCCCAGCAGGAATATTACACCCATACTCCCCCCAGCAGGAATATTACACCCATACTCCCCCCCCCCAGCAGGAATATTACACCCATACTCCCCCCCCCCAGCAGGAATATTACACCCATACTCCCCCCAGCAGGAATATTACACCCATACTCCCCCCAGCAGGTATATTACACCCATACTCCCCCCCCCAGCAGGAATATTACACCCATACTCCCCCCAGTAGGAATATTACACCCATACCCCCCCCAGCAGGAATATTACACCCATACCCCCCCAGCAGGAATATTACACCCATACTCCCCCCAGCAGGAATATTACACCCATACTCCCCCCAGCAGGAATATTACACCCATACCCCCCCCCCCCCCCCATCCTGACACTGATGTGGATCTCTACTGACCTGTTGTGTGCTGATAAGAGGAATCCTGCTGCAGGTATCTGGGAACATTTCATATCCAGCATCACTCTGTTCTCTCCTCCTATCCGCATGTTCTCTATCATCATATTGGCACACAACTCCTCTGATTGGCTCCCACAAATAAAAAGAAATATAAATTAATCATGATAAAAGAAAAATGAAATACATAATATTATTATTAATCACTTCCCCCGGGTGGCTGTCATATGACGCCCTGGACTCTCAGTGGAGATATCGGGGTGACGGGTGCAGCTGCCGGCATCATCCACATAACTTTGTTTTCAGCCGGTGATTCCCTCCAATGGAAAAGCCGTCATAGTGTCTGATTGGCCGCTTGATTGCTTTTACAGGCAGGGAGAGGGACGTCCCACCGCCCTCTGGTGCTTCTCCGGGCTCTTTTGTGCTGGTTTACCATAGAGCTGTCCATGGACCTAATAGTCCCTGACCATCTCTATGATCCTGGGAGGTTGGAAGCGACACGCCATGACGTCACTTCCAGCACCGGAAAATGGAATCACTGAAGGTTTATTTTTTAGCTGGTATTAGGGCTCCTCCCTCATGTAAATGAGGCCCCACCTTCCTCATATTAGGGCTCCTCCTCCTCATGTAAATGAGGCCCCACCTTCCTGATATTAGGGCTCCTCCCTCATGTAAATGAGGCCCCACCTTCCTGATATTAGGGCTCCTCCCTCATGTAAATGAGGCCCCACCTTCCTGATATTACGTGCCCCTCCTCCCTCATGTAAATGAGGCCCCACCTTCCTGATATTAGGGCTCCTCCCCCTCATGTAAATGAGACACCACCTTCCTGATATTACCTGCCCCTCCCCCTCATGTAAATGAGGCCCCACCTTCCTGATATTACGTGCCCCTCCCCCTCATGTAAATGAGACCCCACCTTCCTGATATTAGGGCTCCTCCCCCTCATGTAAATGAGGCCCCACCTTCCTCATATTAGGGCTCCTCCTCCTCATGTAAATGAGGCCCCACCTTCCTGATATTAGGGCTCCTCCCCTCATGTAAATGAGGCCCCACCTTCCTGATATTACGTGCCCCTCCCCCTCATGTAAATGAGGCCCCACCTTCCTGATATTACGTGCCCCTCCTCCCTCATGTAAATGAGGCCCCACCTTCCTGGTATTAGGGCTCCTCCCTCATGTAAATGAGACCCACCTTCCTGATATTACAGCCCCTCCCCCTCATGTAAATGAGACTCCACCTTTCTGATATTACAGCCCCTCCCCCTCATGTAAATGAGGCCCCACCTTCCTGATATTAGGGCTCCTCCCCCTCATGTAAATGAGACCCCACCCTCCTGATATTAGGGCTCCTCCCTCATGTAAATGAGACCCCACCTTCCTGATATTAGGGCTCCTCCCTCATGTAAATGAGACCCCACCCTCCTGATATTAGGGCTCCTCCCTCATGTAAATGAGACCCCACCTTCCTGATATTACATGCCCTTCCCCCTCATGTAAATGAGGCCCCACCTTCCTGATATTACGTGCCCCTCCTCCCTCATGTAAATGAGGCCCCACCTTCCTGATATTAGGGCTCCTCCCCCTCATGTAAATGAGGCCCCACCTTCCTGATATTAGGGCTCCTCCCCCTCATGTAAATGAGGCCCCACCTTCCTGATATTACAGCTACTCCCCTCATGTAAATGAGACCCCACCTTCCTGATATTACGTGCCCCTCCTCCCTCATGTAAATGAGGCCCCACCTTCCTGATATTAGGGCTCCTCCCCCTCATGTAAATGAGGCCCCACCTTCCTGATATTAGGGCTCCTCCCCTCATGTAAATGAGACCCCACCTTCCTGATATTAGGGCCCCTCCCCCTCATGTAAATGAGACCCCACCTTCCTGATATTAGGGCCCCTCCCCCTCATGTAAATGAGACCCCACCTTCCTGATATTAGGGCCCCTCCCCCTCATGTAAATGAGACCCCACCTTCCTGATATTAGGGCTCCTCCCCCTCATGTAAATGAGGCCCCACCTTCCTGATATTAGGGCTCCTCCCCTCATGTAAATGAGGCCCCACCTTCCTGATATTAGGGCTCCTCCCTCATGTAAATGAGGCCCCACCCTCCTGATATTAGGGCTCCTCCCCCTGTGGGGTGAACATTTCCTCCTCCATACATACAGAAGGATTGGGCGGGATTCCTCTCCTCTCATGAGGTAAAATCACCAGCACGGCTCAGGCTCCTCCCATCCTCTCCGCTCACCTCGGCCGTCCAATAGCGCCGTCCTCCTTTCCCCGCCCCGCAGCGTGATTGGTTGGCTGAGCCGTCAATCTTCTTCCGGAAGCTCCTTTAATTGGATGATTTTTTCTTTTAGCTTAAGGTGATTGGTCAGCAGGCCCGGTTTTGTCGTTTCGGATTGGCCAGCGCTCTGAGTGCGTCAGACCGAGCCCTGCGCTGGTTGGTGATTGGCTGGATTTAGGCGGGAGGAGAAGATTTGAAGTGATCGGTGAGAAGATCAGCTGTCCGGTCCCGGTGTAAGGGGGAGGGGTTCCCGGTGAGTGATGTACGGGGGAGGAGGGGAAGGGTTCCCGGTGGCCTCTGGTGTACTCCTTGATGAGGGGGGACGGCTCCTGTAGTAATTGAGATAACAATGAGTTTGGGGGGGGGGGGGATTTTGCCCTCGGGGTGGTTGGAATGAGGGGGGATGGGACCTGAGGTGATTGTTATCAGAATGATGGACCCTTAGAAGACTTTGGGGGGGGGGGGGAGGGTTGAGTGTACATTGGGGGGGGGGGCTGAGTGTACATTGGGGGGGGGGCTGAGTGTACATTTGGGGGGGGGGGGAGGGTTGAGTGTACATTTGGGGGGGGGGGAAGGGTTGAGTGTACATTTGGGGGGGGGGAAGGGTTGAGTGTACATTTGGGGGGGGGGGAAGGGTTGAGTGTACATTTGGGGGGGGAAGGGTTGAGTGTACATTTGGGGGGGGGGGAAGGGTTGAGTGTACATTTGGGGGGGGGGGGAAGGGTTGAGTGTACATTTGGGGGGGGGGGGGAAGGGTTGAGTGTACATTGGGGGGGGGGGGGGAGGGTTGAGTGTACATTTGGGGGGGGGGGAAGGGTTGAGTGTACATTTGGGGGGGGGGGGGAAGGGTTGAGTGTACATTTGGGGGGGGGAAGGGTTGAGTGTACATTTGGGGGGGGGGAAGGGTTGAGTGTACATTTGGGGGGGGGGGGGGGAAGGGTTGAGTGTACATTTGGGGGGGGAAGGGTTGAGTGTACATTTGGGGGGGGGGAAGGGTTGAGTGTACATTTGGGGGGGGGAAGGGTTGAGTGTACATTTGGGGGGGGGGGAAGGGTTGAGTGTACATTTGGGGGGGGGGAAGGGTTGAGTGTACATTTGGGGGGGGGGGAAGGGTTGAGTGTACATTTGGGGGGGGGGGAAGGGTTGAGTGTACATTGGGGGGGGGGGGGGGTTGAGTGTACATTGGGGGGGGGGGGAAGGGTTGAGTGTACATTGGGGGGGGGGGAAGGGTTGAGTGTACATTGGGGGGGGGGGGGGAGGGTTGAGTGTACATTTGGGGGGGGGGGGGGAAGGGTTGAGTGTACATTTGGGGGGGGAAGGGTTGAGTGTACATTTGGGGGGGGGGGGAAGGGTTGAGTGTACATTGGGGGGGAAGGGTTGAGTGTACATTTGGGGGGGGGGGGGGAAGGGTTGAGTGTACATTTGGGGGGGGGGGGAAGGGTTGAGTGTACATTTGGGGGGGGGGGGAAGGGTTGAGTGTACATTTGGGGGGAGGGTTGAGTGTACATTGGGGGTGTGGGGGGGGGTGTAGGAGTGAGTGTACATTGGGGGGGAGGGGGGGGTGTAGGAGTGAGTGTACATTGGGGGGGGGGGGTGTAGGAGTGAGTGTACATTGGGGGGTGTAGTAGTGAGTGTACATGGGGGGGAGGTGTCAGTGTACATTGGGGGGGTAGGGTGGGGGAGGGGTCAGTGTAGATTGGGGGAGGGGTCAGTGTACATTGGTGGGGGGGAGGGGGAGGTGAACTCCTCTGTAGAAGTGAAGAATGTCTTCATAGAGAAATGTAACATTTTCCTTCCCTTCTATTGCAGGTCCCGTCATGTCTGTACAGTTCTCCGTCCCTCTGGCCTTCAGAGACCTCCTGAAGAGTGGGGGGGTGGGGCAGTATGTGGTCCAGGAGGTCCAGCCTGTGCGGCAGCTGCCGTCCCAGCTTAGCGGTGAGGACCCCCCTGATACATTGTGTGTGTCCCCCCCCCCCCCCCCACGTGATCCATGCCCTCCTCTTCCCCCTTCGTGCCCCTGTGTATAGTGAGAACACCATATATAATATATAATGTGTTGCGAATGGTTTGCCGGGATTATAGATGAAGCGATCAGCCGGCTCACAATTCTGTTTCTCCTGAAAGTGATACAAGTGGCTGTTTAGCTGCTGGATCGCTTTTATAAGCAGCAGGAGGGGAGATCCCGACCCCCTAGCCGGTGAGCTCAGGGAAACGATCCGATCGTTCACACAGCCGGCCGTAGTAGTGAAGATCATCTCTGATCACCTCTATGATCCAGGAGGACTAGAGCCACGTTATGACATCACTTCCAGTTGAGTGCGGAAGTAAACATGTGGTTTTTTTTTTTTTTTTTTTTTTTTTGCGTAAGATCTTTGTGTGTGTTTTGTGCTCCCCTGTTTTGCTTTGAAGGGTAGAGGAGAGAGATCTCCATAAAGAGGACCTGTCATCTCTTATTTCTATTACATGAGATCTCCATAAAGAGGACCTGTTATCTCTTATTTCTATTACATGAGATCTCCATAAAGAGGACCTGTCATCTCTTATTTCTATTACATGAGATCTCCATAAAGAGGACCTGTCATCTCTTATTTCTATTACATGAGATCTCTCCATAAAGAGGACCTGTCATCTCTTATTTCTATTACATGAGATCTCTCCATAAAGAGGACCTGTCATCTCTTATTTCTATTACATGAGATCTCCATAAAGAGGACCTGTCATCTCTTATTTCTATTACATGAGATCTCTCCATAAAGAGGACCTGTCATCTCTTATTTCTATTACATGAGATCTCTCCATAAAGAGGACCTGTCATCTCTTATTTCTATTACATGAGATCTCCATAAAGAGGACCTGTCATCTCTTATTTCTATTACATGAGATCTCCATAAAGAGGACCTGTCATCTCTTATTTCTATTACATGAGATCTCCATAAAGAGCACCTGTCATCTCTTATTTCTATTACATGAGATCTCTCCATAAAGAGGACCTGTCATCTCTTATTTCTATTACATGAGATCTCCATAAAGAGGACCTGTCATCTCTTATTTCTATTACATGAGATCTCTTCATTACTTGTTTTAGGAAGAAAAGTGATATAAATAAAGGCGCCCCTATCACTTTGTGCTTCTTCACAGAAGGAAACGCATACTTGGGTCACATATGTAAATGGGGATCTCACCACACATGTGAGGCATCGTTGCGATCGTTTGGATCGAGAGCAATAATTCTAGCACTAGATCTCCTCTAACTCTAAACATGTTACCTGAGAATTCTTTTTAAAGCGTCACCTATGAAGATTTTCAAGTATCGGTTTGTTGCCCTTCATTGAGTGTGTGGAATTTTATTGGAAGTAGAAGAGAAGTTCAGGAACTTTTTCTCCTCGATGTAGATTTAGATGATTTATTTTATGTATTTTGCTTTTGTGTTTTTAATTCACTTTTTTTTCCTTTCAGCGTATAAAGTGTCTCTCCGCTCTCAGGGTCCGCAGTGCGTCCTTCAGCACTTTGATGCGCTGTACAGCATGCTATAGTAAGTATCTCCTCCATCTTTCTGCAGGAAGGCGTCTTCCTCCCCAGCCACATGATGAGTCCAAGGCGAATGTGACTCCTCCTTCCTCTAGGTGTGGTCTCTGCCCATGGCCCCTCCCCCGGTCTGTAATCTTGGTGGTTGTGGAGAAGTAACTCGCTGCCACTGTAAGGCCAGACCTACAGCAGCTTAATGGCGGGTCTGTCTCATCCAATCCTGCCCTCCGAAGTCAGAGTGCAGATTCCGAGGGGGACCTACAGACTGTACCAGTGACAGCAGGGGGCAGGGCAGAGCTCATCACTCGCTGACAGAGATAACGGGGGAGATGTGAGCTCATGTCTTTGGTAATCTGATGACAAGCTGGAAATCCACAACTTCTCCATTTTATAGTCTTTGCTGGGTGAAGGACCACCTTGGGGGAAATCCTCTATTTACTAAGACGAGGTTTATAGATAAAACTGAAGGTGGCCTTCTAATCTGATGGCGTCAGAAATCCATGGCGGTATTTTATGGACTTTCCTGGATGTAGAATCGCTCAGTGAATGAAATCTATTCCTGTTTACGGAAGATGCAGCTTTATTAGAAACGAGAGTTTCCTTCTATAGAAACCTGCCGCTTGTACATAGTGAGGTCACTGTGTCCGTGACTTCTTCTTCTCAAATAGTTTTTTGTTTTGAAAGCAATAATTGTAGATACCGCGAGATGGAGCCAATGACTAACTGACATAATGGTCGGGTGAATTGGGACAGGGGCCATGTGATTGGTTCCTTGTATTCTCGGGTTATTCCGACACCAGTATCAGTGCTGATATACCAAGCGTTTGCACGAGTATCGGCACTTGTGCAAATGCTCCAATGCTTGATCCGATACTTGTTCTGGGCCAGGGATCCTCAGTGTAGCGGGGGGCGCAGCATCACAGGTGATCAGTAGGGGTGCAACGGATCAAAAATCTCACGGATCGGATCGATCCTCGGATCAGCATAAAAAAAAACAACAAAAAACAAACACACAAATCTTGTTACACCCACCGGAGTTTTAGATTTAAAAGCCATTTTCAACACAAAACCGAGCTTATATGCATAAATACAGTATTTGTGCATATAAGCTCAGTTTTGTGTTGAAAATGGCTTTTAAATTTAAAACTCCGGTGGGTGTAACAAGATGTCCGCTTGCCCCCTTCTCACTCTATCATTATTGTACTGTGCAGGAGTGTGGGGTGTAGCAAGATGGCGGCGACGAAATGTCACTTCCTGTCGAGACAGCGGCCACTTCCGGGTGTACCAAGATGGCCGCCGCTCCGGGGCCTTTCCTATGGCTGAGGCCCGAAAAGTGCTCCGCGGATCGCGGGTGTGGTGATCCGTACGGATCGGCAACGATCCGTTGCACCCCTAGTGATCAGTGCAGAGACGGGGGGGCCCCCCCCCTATAGCCTTTCAATAAAGATGCTGACAGCTGCTTCTCCTCCCTCCCACGGCTGTCAGCTGCTTTACTATAAGGCTATACGGGGGATCAGTGCTTGTAACGGCCCCCATCGCTTCACCGATCACCACCGACTGTCCTGTGTGCTCCTCCCTGGGTTTTTCTCTGGCTTAAGGTGTCCTCCGGTCGTCGTCCTGTCTCTCCCCCGCCCCCCCCCCTCCGAATCGGTCAGGATGTAGAGCGGAGAAAGGAGTCAGTAAATGTAATTTACCGACTCCTCCCTTTTCTGAATGCAGTCGGTGATGATGACTGACTGTCCATTCATAACTGAGCAACTGTTTCCTCTGCTTCAGTTTATGAATGGAGAGGAGCTTCTGTCTCCTCTCCATGCCATCCATTCACCCACCCCAAAAAAGTATTGTGAAAAAAAAAAAAAAACTGACAGTCCACGCCTCATCAGTGCCACCTATCGGTGCTGCTGTCACATGACATAAATAAAAGTATCAGTACTTGTACTCGTCCTTTAAAAAAAGACATTGGTGCATCCCTAGTGTGTACTGTAAGGCTGGTGGGGGGGGGGGGGGTACATGGCTATGGGGGTGGGGATTATATACTTTGTGGGGTTTATCCTATTCTGACTTCCTGTTTTCTTCCAGCCATTTCCGCACCATTGATGCCTCTATGAAAGAAGATTTGCTGGAGCTCCTTGTGAAAGGTAGGTCTCCGCTCTTACTGGAGGTGTTCTGTAGTCCGGTGCTATGTATTCATGAATATATCTTAGTGCTGTGATGATGCGGACTTGTAATGTGGAAGATGATGGTAAATACCGGCTAATATGGGATAATTCTGTTCTTCTCTGATCTCCTCTCTGTGATCAGATGTCTCTTATTGTGATTCCCTTCACCACCAAGCTTGTTATGTAATTGTGTAAAGAATATAATCCTCTCCTAGGCAAGGATAATATCTGCAAAAGCTCTTTAAATAATTTCTCCAGCCACATGATGAGTCCAAGGCGAATGTGACTCCTCCTTCCTCTGGGTGTGGTCTCTGCCTGTGGCCCCTCCCCGGTCTGTAATCTTGGTGGTTGCGGAGAAGTAACTCGCATGCCTACTGTAAGGCCGGACCTACAGCAGCTTAATGGCGGGTCTGTCTCGTCCAATCCTGCCCTCCGAAGTCAGAGTGTGCAGATTCCGAGGGGGACCTACAGACTGTGCCGGTGACCAGCAGGGGGCAGGGCAGAGCTCATCACTCGCTGACAGAGGTAACGGGGGAGATGTGAGCTCATGTCTTTGGTAATCTGATGGCAAGCTGGAAATCCACAACTTCTCCATTTTATAGTCTTTGGGTGTAGGACCACCTTGGGGAAATCCTCCATTTACTAAAGAACCAAGATGCTTTCTATGTAGACACTTGCAGCATATAATCATGTTGAGGTCACATGTCCAAGACTGTTCTGAAATCTAGTTTTCTTGTAACCTAATATATTGTAGAGTCATGTAGACCAGGGGTCTCCAAACTTCCTAAACAAAGGGCCAGTTCTGCCCTCAAGACTGTAGAGGGTCCAGACTGGCCATTGGCAGTAGAATTTGTCCTGGCCATCAGTGGGCAGGGATGGTGCCCTCTGGTTGGGTGGGCAGGGATGGTGCCCTGTGGATAAAGGCAAAGGGCCACAGTTTAGAAACTAATCTAGGCAGACACAAACGCCTTTTGCCGGATTTTAATGAAGACATTGGATGGTAAGAGGGGTAGAGACCATGTGAACTTGTGTGTGTGTGGTTTTTTTTTTTTTTTTTTCCCCAGACTTGTGACTAGACTTTCTTGTTCATGCCTAAAATCTTCCATCCCATCTTCTTCCAGCCACTTCCCAGCATGCCGCTGAGCTCCCTGCAGTCCTGGAAGATCTGTCACTGTCTCAGGCGGATAAGAACACTCAGCTCAATACTCTGAAGATGAATTGCTTTCTCCTCGTACATTTGGTTGAGGCCTTTGAGGTGGAGACTTACAAAGCGGCGTTGGGGAATGTGGAGCCCAGTGGTAAGGTAAGAGGCTTGCCCAGTCTATGGCAGTTCAGTGTGGGGGTGTTCTAAAGGAAACCGGTTGTGGAAACAGAGGCGACCATTACTGACCTTCTGCAGCTGCTCGTTGGCTAGCTGACTTGTTGGCTCTACTGGTTTTAGTACATTTAATGATTGGCTTTCTGGTATGCTGACTGTCTTCCCAATCATGAACAGGTAATACAGCTGAGAAAAGTCCTTACCAGCAAACCACCTCTGGGTCAGACATTATCAGGAGCTGCTCACCAGGGGCATCCCTTGTATTTCTCTAATGACGGCCTTACTTAATGTTTCTTTGCTCTCAGGGAAGGAAGGCAAAGTCCAAAGCTGACGGCTTCCTTTGGGAAACGGAACGAGAAAATGTCCTGCAGACCATCACACACCTTCTCCAACTAGACATCCGGAGACTATGGAGCATGTCGCTAATCGAGGAGGAGTTTATCAGGTCCGTCCCCTTTTTTTTTTTTTTTTTTTTTTTTTTTTTTTTCCTTGGGAATGGGGAGGGGTGTTATGTATCCTAGTTAAACACAGGGGTTGATTTGCTAAAACTAGAATGCAAAATCTGGTGCTGTTCACTGCAGCCAATCAGCTTCCAGGTTTTTTTTTTTTTTTTTTTCCCCCCCCAAGCCTAAAGTGGAGCTCCACCCAAAAGGTAAGTTGTGCTTTGAGGCCTCCGTCAGCCCCCTTGCCATATTTTTTTGCAGTGGGGGGGGTGCCTACTGAGTTTTGGTTCTGGGGAGAGAAGTCCATGTGAAGGGGTAAGTTGATTACATCACGGCAGTGTGTGTTAGAAGTCAGCAAATACAGTTTTTGTAGCTACTGACTGTTCCTCTTTGATTGAACAAGCTGATTGGCCACCATGCACAGCTGCACCAGATTCTGCACACTCCAGTTTTTAGTAAGTCAACCCCACAGTTACTAACCACATGTTGCGGAAGAGATCTGGGGTATCTACATCTTTGCACTTAGAAGTCATTAAAAAAATATGTAAAGGCTAGGTTCCCCTTAGAGCAGTGGTTCTCAACCTGTGGGCCAGGACCCCCTCGGGGGGTCGAATGACAATTTTGCCAGGGGGCTGTTCTCGGAGCCCATGCTGCTCTTCCAGCCTTTTCGTGGCTGCCTAGCTGGGCTGTTCCTGGAGCCCGCGACCACCCACTCAGCCTCTTCGCACCGCCCATTCAGTTCACGGCATGGCTGGGGGGCAGAGACTAGAGGTCAGCTGATTGGTAAGGAATGTGAAGTGGGAGGGTCTCCTCCAGCCCCTATCTCTTGATTTCGGCATAGGTGTCACTGCTACGAGACACAGTGAGTAACACTACCTGTGATTATAGTTGACATTAAAAGTCCCCAATACAGTTCTCAGATCAGCAGATGACCTTCATCAAGAGCACCTAAATAGACTGATCAGAACTCCCGCCAGCACTGCCACTCATCCCATCTCCCCGCCAGCACTGCCACTCATCCCATCTCCCCGCCAGCACTGCCACTCATCCCATCTCCCCGCCAGCACTGCCACTCATCCCAACTCCCCGCCAGCACTGCCACTCATCCCATTACCCCCACCAAGGAGTAAGAGAAGGAATAAAAATAGAGAATACATGGAAGGGAGAGGAAAAGAGGGGAAGGAACAAAAAAGGAGAGAGAATAAGAGAACAAGACGGCTAGAGAGAGGGATGGGGAAAAAACAAGAAATTTAGGATAGAGAGATAAAAGGGAAAGACAGGTGAACAAAGAGGAGTGTTGCATCCTAAAATGTACCATAAGGGGTTCTAATACTGTACAAGTGGAAGGGACTCGGGAGCGCTAAATGTCCATTAGGGGCTCAAATGACTTGTCTTGCCACACCCCCACGCTACGGAAATAATTTTACTGTTAGGGGTCCCCACAACTTGGGAAATTTTTATCAAGGGACCACGGCACTAGGGTGGTTGAGAACCACTGCCTTAGAGGGAAAACTAAAGTATAATGCACATGTTGTTGCAAAAAAAGTGCAAATTTTTTTTTTTTTTTTTTTTTAATTGTAGCCTGCAAAGCATTACACCTGCGATCAGTGGATGGCGAGTGTAATGTTGGGCTGCTGCAAAATCTTCGTCCAGCACTCTGCCCCTACTTCTGTACACGCTGTCAGCTGCAGAGCCGGAGGAAGATTCAATGGACTGGGTGCTCTGATTACCGCATTCACAGTCCATTGAGATCTACGCGACTGTCTGCCGCAGCAGAAGACTGGACTTGTAGTTCATTCATTCACAGATCCCCCTGTAATCGAGTGACGTGACTGCAGTCAGAGCCCAGCACAGGCGTACCGATTTTAAATGCCACAGCTGCTGTCAAGGGAGGGTGCGGGGTCATTTGCACCATGCTGCAGGTTACACCCTAAATATGGTTGTATCATGGTGCAAAAGTTGATCTTTGGCTGGTATACGGAGCAAATCAAATACTCAGTTTGAGTCTCGGCCAGCTGAACCAACTCACACCGTGTATGGCCGGCTTTCCCTCTATTATGGCAGAGGGATGTCCCTACAATTGCTGGTAAGAAGAAAGATTTGATCATTTGTGTTCACTGACCATTTAGCACAGTGACCATTGTGTAGGGTGCAAATGCCTACCATGTTTTGTTTGTAATGAGCGTCTCTCCAGCAGACACTGAAAGCGGGCATGTGTGCTGTATGCAGATCTTGCATTGGGTGCCCAGTCAGAGCGCTGGCACTGCTTCACCCAGTATGTCGCCTCTGTTAGCGGTGTTTGGTGGGCTATGGGTTAACCCAGGGCTTGACAAATTTGCTTGGAATCTAGGAGCCAGCTAAAAAAGTTAGGAGCCAGGTTTTTTTTAAACGACCGACAGAGCTTTATTTTCAATATAAAAAATAACTAATCTTAAATTTACACATAAAAAGACCGCCCCGCTAGAGGCCCGAATAGCGTCACTAAAACGACGGTAAAGCGGCGCTAAAAATAGCGCCGCTTTACTGCGGATGCCCCCTGCGGCTCGGTGTGAAAGGGCTCTAAGGGTCCGATCAGGTCCGCCTGAAAAACAGACAGGCGAACCTGATCAGACAGCCCGTGTGAAAGGGGCCAAGCAGGGAGATAACAAATTATTTATTTTTTTCCTAATTAAAATTAATTTAACAGTTTTTATATAAATATAAATAAATAAATAAAAATAAAATCTATTACGAAAAAAAAAAAAAGGCTATCCCCACATTCACTTCCTTCTCTTCTCCACTTTGGGAAGGAGATGGGCAGTGAAAACAGGCAGGTATTTCGCATTAGCATTGCATTAGCATTGCTGGTTGCAATACCAACGGCCACCACAAGATGGAGCCAGATTTCAGAAGGACTCCAGAACTACCGAACAAGGCCGCAAAGCCGGGGCCTCAATTACCGGCCGGCGCGGACCGACGCGATCGCACGGGGGGGGGTCGGAGTCTGCACGGAGAAAGGATACCCCCAGCTGTGCCGTCCCAGGCGCCAGGTCGCTAATTCTAGTCGCAAATGCGACCTGGCGCCCGGGTTTTGTCGAGCCCTGGGTTAACCATTTTAACGTGATCTGCTTTTAACCTATTCTGCCGCGTGATGACACAAAAAGGCAAATGTGACTCCTCCTTCCTCTGGGTGTGGTCTCTGCCCGCGGCCCTCGGTCTGTAATCTTGGTGGCTGTGGAGAAGTAACTCGCTGCCGCTGTAAGGCCAGACCTACAGCAGTTTAATCGGGGGTCTGTCTCATCCAATCCTGCCCTCCGAAGTCAGAGTGTGCAGAGACTGAGGGGGACCTACAGGAAGTGCGGGACCAATAAGGGGGCAGGGCAGAGGTCATCACCCACCAATGGGTGAAGGAGATGTGAGCACATATATCTTTGGTAATCTGATGGCAAAATGTATGACATCCGCTAGAAATCTGAGAGAAATGATTTGCCTTTCATCTATCTGACCTGTTTGGGGTGTTTGTTCTTTTTTTTTTTTTTTCTCCTCAGCATGGTAACCGGCTGCTGCTACAAGATGATGGAAAATCCGAGTATAGGAGCTCTGAAGAACAAGCCGCTGTGGGAGGCCTTATCGCACCTCCTGGGAGTGGCTGTAAAACGCTCCAATGATACGCTGAGTAAGTACAGGAAATGTGATGCTTAAAGAGGAAGTAAACCCTGATTGGTTTTACTTCCTCTTTTGCTCCCTGCAAATTAAAAGCATAATGGGCTAGTATGCAATGCATACTAGCCCATTATGTGACACTTGCCAGCAAACTAAGCCTGCACTGTCCCCTATGCAGGCTGCGTCCACCTTCACCCCTCTTCCTTCTGGGGCCAAAGACCCTGGCTCTGACTGGCCAAAGCCGCGTGACATTTGTCCCGCGCGTGCGCTATCAGTCACTGCACACGCTGGGGAAGAAACGGCATGGGGGTCCTTTTTTTCTTCACATCGCATGTGCCGACGACAACATCGGCGTACTACCACTACTACGCGCTCCTTTAGGAGATGTTTCCACTACCTATAGGTAAGAGTGAAAAAAGTTTGCAACCACTTCCCGCCCGAACTATATCCAAAAGACTGCTACAGGCTTACTTTGCCAGGAGGGCGTCCATGGACGTCCTGTAATTGCACTGCCTGCGCTCTGCGTCCTTTGTTGATCACCAATTGGAGGTAAAGGGCCAATCGCAGCAGCCCTTTACCACATGATTAGCTGTGTCCAGTGACAGCTGATCGCGATGTGAACACAAACCAGTTATTGGTATTTCTCTCCTCACCCTGCCAGCATGAGGGGAGAAGAGAGGCGCTAACCGGCTTGTGTTAAAGGGATAAGTACAATGTTCAGTGCGGGCCCATCAGTGTCTCCTATCCGTGCTCATCCGTCAAGGAGAAAAATGACCTGTTTATTATAAAATTTAGCAAACCATGACTTTTTTTTTTTTTTTTTTTTTTTTTTTTTTTTTCCAACATTTTTGGTCTTTTCGTTTAGCAAAAAACTGCAAAGGTGATTAACCGCTTAGACCTACAGCAGTTTAATAGCGGGTCTTTTTCGTCCAATCCTGCCCTCCGAAGTCAGAGTGTGCAGAGACTGAGGGGGACCTACAGGAAGTGCGGGGACCTATAAGGGGGCAGGGCGGAGGTCATCACTCACCAATGGGTGAAGGGGAGATTTGAGCACGTACATCTTTGGTAATCTGATGACAAAATCAATGACCTTCTGCTGTGAATGTATCGGGCAAATACTGATGCGATTTCGTCTGTCTGACCTTTTCACTGCTGCAATAATATAATTGGGGGGTGGATCTGCAGCAGGTCCTTCTTGCTACTTCTCTGCCCTCCGCAGTGGAGTGTGCAGGGAGTGAGGGACCCAGCAGGGGGCAGAGTTCTTTGCATGCCAATAGGGCAGATGTGAGGCCAGATCTTTAATAATCTCATGGTAGGTAGGGAGGAGATTGGGGGGGGGGGGGGGGGGTTAGTCCTGTAGTTTCTGAACCAGTGATGGCCGACTCTTGCTATACCATGCATACTGCAGCTGCTGACTTTCAACATTAGGACACCTGCCTGTTCTGGAGCCTAGCCATGTCAGCACCGCAGCCGATGTTTTATGTCGGGTGTTGCCGCCATTGCTGGTAAGGGAACCCAGCACAGTAGACTTTTTGGCTTCATGGCCAGTTCCCTAGTGCGCATGCGTGCCTGGCTCTCACTGTCTCGGGGGGGGGGGGGGGGTGGCACGGAAGTGGGGGACACAGGGGACACAGGGTACCTGTGGGAACAGAAAACGGCTACCCACACCCCCCAGATGTGCCACTGGAAGGGCGGGGGGAGGAATCGGATAAGCACAGGTTCCACTCTTGGGTTGAACTCTGCTTTAATAACCACTGCTATATTTTCTTCTATATAGGGGGGGGGGGGGGGTTGGAAATAAGGTACAGTATATAAGCAATCCAATATTTCATCATCGATCAGCTTCCTTGCTTAAGTTTAAGTTGGCATGATGAAAAGTGGGTGTGGCTCTGTTTCTCTGACAATCATTAGGATTAGTTGCATTTACTGCTTTTCTCTTTACAGCTCGTGTTTTATACTTGTGATCCCTGTGATTGGTTCACAACATACAGAGCATCTCTGACTCTCTCCCATTTGTGTTGTTTTTTTTTTCCCTATGATCTGCATTAATTTTCACAGGCTTTGTGAGCATGTGTGGCACAGTTCTGGGCGTTGCACACAAGGACACGGGTACAGTGCTTTGTAGTCTCGTTTATTTGTTAACAGGTACTTTTTTTTTATAGTGCTGTCCATTTGCACTGCGCTGTAAGTATGGTATGTATATCGGTCTCTGCCCTCAAGGAGCTTACACTTCAGATGTGAGCCATTTAACTTCCCAGCATGCCTCTGGCATGTGGTAGGAAATCTGAGTACCCAGAGGAAACCCAGGCAATTGGGATTTAAACCAACGACCCTAGTGCTGGTAGGCGGAAGTGCTAGCCCCTGTGCAAACATTTCCTTCTGCAAATATTGTGTGTTCACACTTGTTTACTTCTTCTCCCCCCCCCCCCTTTGGCAGTCAGAAGAGGAAGTAAACACAGTGGCTCTCACATTGGCCACCATGAGCCGCCCATCGGAGCCGTTTAAGTGACCCGGAACTGGGAGACCCAGGTCCCGATTGTTAGTACAAGATGCGGGGGCCCAATCTCTGTCCCAGCACAAAGAGGAATGCATATATGTGGCGCCACAGATAAGGGCCTACTTTCCTGAGGCTGCATATATGCGTACGGTCAACAGGAAGAGGTTAAAGGAAGTAAACCCTGATGGGTTTTATATCCTCTATATCGGTCATTAACTCCTGTCCTCAGGGCCCACTAACAGGCCAGGTTTTATGTATTACCTTGGGGGGAGATGCAGACTAGAATACAATCACTGAGCAGCAAATGATCTCACCTGTGATGGATTTCAGTTATCTTGCAAACCTGGCCTGTTAGTGGGCCCTGAGGACAGGAGTTGATGATCACTGCTCTATATTCCTCAGCAAAGTAAAAGCATAATGCTAGTATGCAAAGGAAGCCCAGTGATGTCCCTGCTGCTGGAAGCCTCCATCTTCACCCCTCTTCCTGCTGAGGCCGTGGACTCCCAGCTCTGTGACTGGCCATAGCCGCTAGTCACGGCACATGCTGGGGAAGAAACGTCACCAAGGGCCGTTCCTTCACTGCGCATGCGCTGATGACATCGGCGCACTACAAGGTACATATAGGTAAGCCTTAGTATAGGCTTACCTATATGTTAAAAAAATAGGTCAGGGGTCCTTCAGTCCTCCTTCCTTTTTTTTTTTTATCTATTAAATCTGCCCTTCTTTTAACTTTTGGATAGTAAAACTTTTCTTTTTTTTTTCTGCCTGTAAATCCCTTAGGGCTTGTTTACACCTTGCTTGGTGCTTTGGTGGGGCTTCAAGCACACTTTGCCATGGACTTCTATGGAGGCTTTGAAGCTACATGGGGTATAATTTTTGAAGCCAAAGCAAGGTGTAAACAGGACTGTAAGCTAACCATTTTATTTAGTGACCGGAGCTTTGACTGGCGTTCAGAGAGCTTTAACAAAGCGTGTCGGAACCCTTACTGAAGCCAAAGCAAGTGTAAATGAGCCCTTATACAGCCCACTTCCTGTTTCCTGTCTGGTCATTAGCCTAGGCTTATGACATCATGCACAGCTTGCGCTCTCTCTCCTGAGTCTGCTAGGAGAAGGGGGGTGTGAGTCATAAGAGGGCCAATGAGAGCTGGAGGTGTGCGGTGTGCCTCTGTAAATCCAGGAAGTGAACAGGCAGCAGCTTCCGCTGCCCACAGTTATAATGGCTGCAGCCAGACTCAGTGGAGGGAGATTTCTGCAGCATGTTTGGCAAGTACAGAATCCCAGTATATATAAAATAATGTGCAAAGTGGTTGGAGGGAAGCTTCAGAATGGCAAAGATGTTTTTATTACAAATTAATGTAAGCAGACTGCAGTTCCTCTTTAGGCAACTTTTTAAACTGCACTCTAGCTTGAACTTTCAAGTGGTTTTAATTTAATCCATTTTCTGCTCAGTTACAACCCTGTAATTGTCACCTTTACTAAAAATCTTGGTCTTTATGTAAATGTGGAGCAAAACGTAAAAGGCCGGTGAAATAAAGGCGTTCTCGTCATCAGTGATTGTAAAGGCTCTCGTTATTTTTAACTAAAAACAAACCTGCTATACTTCCCGGCTCTAATGGATTTGCACAGAGCAGCCCTGATTCACCTCTTCTGGGGTCCCCCTTCTGTGCTTTTGGCCCCTCCAGCTTGCTATGGGGACACCCGAGACGCAGCTCCCTGTGTCCATTCACACAGAGCCTTGACATGGGCCCCAGCCGCTCTCCCCTCATTGGCCGACTTTGACAGCAGTGGGAGCCAATGGCGTGGCACTGCTGTCCCGGCCAATGAGGGAGGGTCCCAGGCAGCCAAGACACTGCTGGAACATCACTGGATCTAGATGGGGCTCAGGTAAGTATTGGGGGAGGGGCTGAGGGGGGGCTGCTGCAAATAGAAGTGTGTGGTTGCCCCCCCCCATCTTAATGCATAGAATGCACCTTCTGCCTTTACAATCACTTTAATACTTTCATTGTACTTGTCAATAATGTTACCAGAATGATATTTTTCACTGTTTCCTAGAGGCTGTTCTGTAGTTTCCATGAATGGATGAGGCGGACTTTCATTCACTTGCCCCTCCTCCATTCATAGCTTTTCATTAAGGTAGAACTATAGCCAAAAGCTTTTTCTTGGTAGAGTAAGAGAGGATTATAACCCCTGCAAGATTTCCTTTTGCCATCTGTGTGCCATTAACAAAATGTACCTTTTTACTTCCTGTCCCATAGCCAAAACAGGAAGTGAGGAAATCTTTCGTTGGCGCGCATTCCCAATGGAAGCCTTTCCCCTCAATCACTATTCTGGGGAAAACCCAAATTGTTGGCTTTGCTTCCACTGTTAAAGATTACAGTAAACGGGGCAAATGGGGGGCAGAGGTAACAAAGACCTCTAATGGGTATTCTAATCTCTCTCCACTCTATTCAAAACTAAGTTTTACGCCTTTCATTATACTTTAGAGCAGGGCTAAAAAGGTGGGCATAGTTGGCACAGACAGGAATTCAACTAGCTGGCACCAGCACAAGGGACACTTTAGATGAAATGCAAGGACCCTGTCTTTTCTTGTGCTGCCTTTTTTTTTTTTTTAATTTAATACCCCTAGGCTAAAGCTAGTCATAGACAGACAGGACGGGTTCAAAGATCTGAACAGAAAAATTAAACCGAATCTTCTATTCACACAAGCAATCGAATTATGTCAAATGGGGATGGCCGCACTCTAATCAAAATTTAGACTGTCCTTAACCAACCAGCCAAATTTCTCTCCATCCATGGCCAGCAGCCGGTCCCTATCCAACCAGCCAAATTTCCCTCCATCCATGGCCAGCAGCCGGTCCCTATCCAACCAGCCAAATTTCCCTCCATCCATGGCCAGCAGCCGGTCCCTATACAACCAGCCAAATTTCCTTCCATCCATGGCCAGCAGCCGGTCCCTATCCAACCAGCCAAATTTCCTTCCATCCATGGCCAGCAGCCGGTCCCTATCCAACCAGCCAAATTTCCTTCCATCCATGGCCAGCAGCCGGTCCCTATCCAACCAGCCAAATTTCCTTCCATCCATGGCCAGCTGCCGGTCCCTACCCAACCAGCCAAATTTCCTTCCATCCATGGCCAGCTGCCGGTCCCTACCCAACCAGCCAAATTTCCTTCCATCCATGGCCAGCAGCCGGTCCCTATCCAACCAGCCAAGTTTCCTTCCATCCATGGCCAGCAGCTGGTCCTTAACCAGCCAAATGTTGTTCCATCTATGGCCAGCCTAAGTGGAATGTGCATGTTAAGAGCCTATGTAAGGTTTTTCTTTTTGCCGCCATCTTTTCTTTTTCTCATGATTCTCTCTACATCCTGTTTTTAGGTGTCAGTGTGAAAGTCATCCAACTCCTGCAACACTTTGAGCACCTGGCTCCTGTCCTTGTCCATGCGTTGGCGCTGTGGGCCACAGAGTATGGGATGAAGTCTCTGGTGGGAGAGATCATGAGGTGAGTGGCTTGTCCTACAAACGTTAACTAATAACCGACTTTTATAAATGAGTGTAGTTTTACTACTAGGCTTGATTCAAACCAGAGGTCTCCAAACCTTTTAAACAAGGGGCCAATGTACTGTTCTTCAGGCTTTATGGGGGCCACTGAGCATCGGTGCCCCCTCATTGGTTTTAATTGGAGCTTTAGTGCCCCATTATTGATATCCATGAGAAGAATAGTTCCCCATTGATGGTGTCAGTAGAGGGAATGGTGCTCCATCTTTGGTGTCAGTTGGTGGAATAGTGACCCAAGGGCCACATCCAGGCTGCAGTTTGGTTCCCCCTTCCTCAGATGTCTTCTGTGAGTGTCTATTTGGCTTATTGATTTCTTTGTACAAATAAATCTTGGGTAATGCGCTAGGCGTTTGCGCCCTCCGGTGTGTGTGGTGTTTTTATTTATAGTAGTTCTCTCCGCATCCACTGTCATTCAAAAACTGCTCGGCTCCACCTGTATGGCCGTGTCATTCATTCAGTTTACTGTGAAAGAATGGACTACCAGTACCATCAGCCATTGCAGCTGTCAGCTTGTAGTTCTTGATGAACAGCAAGGGAGCTGGTGAGCGTTCTTGTAGTCCATTGATTTTATTTTTTACTTTATTTTTCCTGCAATTCAGTAAGTCTTGGCCAAAAATTATACAATTTTCTTATTTAATTTTCCTTTTAGCTTTACATTCAACTGTGTAGTGCGAGGGCCGGCCTGACTGCATGCAAATTGAAAGTGTTTAGGTTTGACCTCAATATTATCATATGGTTCTGGTAATGCTAAAGGAAAATTGGACAAGAAAATTGTGTAATGTATGGCCAGCCTAACTGCCTGTATGGAACAGACTCTGCGGGATCCTGGCATTGCACCCGTGATCTGCTGATTGTGGGTGCAATACTTTACAGACTGCAATGTAAAAAAAACTCTTTCCCCCCCCCCCCCCTGCAAAAAATGTTTGGGGGGGGGTTCATCTATTTATTTTTTTACAAAACTGCGTTCAGAGCTGGCGGTGCCTTTGCACAGTGTCCCTACAGACTTGAATGGAGATGATATATGACCCATTCCAGTCTATGGGGATTCGGTGCGCAAACGTGACCAGTATGTTCTGATCAGATTTTCTTTGAAAGGATGTGAACAATGGAGATCAGTGAGTAGCTGGGCGAGGGTTATAGAAGAAAAATAACTGTTCTATTACCAGTTTGTTTGTGTGTGGTTTGTGGTTTTTTGTTTTTGTTTTTTTTTGTGCCATGCAAGCCGATGCAGACAAATGCACTCCATTTGCAACCTGCATTTAATTTAGCGTGTCGTTTTAAATTTTGTATTGCAAAAGAGGTAGGGACAGTTGCTGAAGCTGTCTTCCTACGACAAGAGGCCGGAGTGGACTATCTCAGTACTATTCAATAACAATCAACTTTGAATAAAAATGATTATTTATTACATATAACGCATGCATATTACAAACTTTCAAGCTGAAAAATCAAGAAAAGTCGATATTGTGTGTGTATCTGGTTATGGAATTTTTCTCCAGACTGATCCTCTTACCAGTTTCGCGATCAAAGGACCGCTTCGCCAGGAGGGTAAATCTATAATGTTTGGAAACCAATACAGAAGATAATACAAAATGGGAAAAATATATTGACACTAGAAATATATCAAACCAAGTATATACCAAATACAGCGAAGTCTGGGTACAATCGCTTACCAATGAGGCAAGCTTAACCTTGTATTGACACCTGCAGCAGATCACAAGGACCGTGTGATTGGAATGCGGTGCGGGAAATGTGCGCAGAATGAGAGCCTTCTTGCACCGCATTAGTGTGAACCTAGGCTAAGATCAGGAGTTGCAAACAAGGCCAAGGAAAAAAAACCAAGCTGAACTTACCGACCAGCTCGCAGGCAACCAATTAAACCTGTCTGACAGTGTGCGTTACAATCAGGGGTTTAGTCTGCACACATTTGCAAATACATGCGTAAGCCACAGAGCCTCGTCAAGGCACCCCGGTATCTGTGGTACCTTTATACTAATAAGTGTCCCCATAGTGGAGGCACATTCATTCTGATGGATAGGTGAGAGCAGGTGGCCTGAAGGGGAGCCACCCCTTAAAGGTACAGGGGCACACTGAACACCCAGCATATAGCACAATGGCAAAGATGTCAGTGCGTTGCCTGACCAAAAAACATGACAAAGATACAAAAAAAGACGCCACTTTCTCCCATCTATAGCTGGCTATCGCAGTAAGAAGCATTGGAAGGCCAAGGATAAATCCAAGGAAAGATCAGGAGTTATGGGGTTGGTTTTACTAAAATCAAAGCGCACAGAATCCTGGTGCGGCTGTGCATGGTAACCAATCGGCTTCTAACTTCAGCGTGTTCAGTTAAGCTTTGACAATAAAACCTGGAAGC
This sequence comes from Lithobates clamitans, assembly GCA_037952925.1. NCBI lineage: Eukaryota > Metazoa > Chordata > Amphibia > Anura > Ranidae > Lithobates > Lithobates clamitans. The sequence goes on from JBBGZY010003199.1 coordinate 78,881, forward strand.
TGATTGGTTTCTATGCAAAGAAAGATACTTGGGAGTGTGGGCCCCACCCCAGACTCACCAAGAAAAAGAAGGCAAGTGGACTATCTCTGTACACGTGAAGAAAATGTGCATCGGTAGTACAAAACACTTATACAAATTTATTGATACAAGATAACAACAGCAAACAGTGCAGAAAAAAACACAGATGACATGGTATTTCAACTAGTTTCACAGGTTTGCTGCTTCATCAGGAAATACATCTGCGGATGAAATAGAGATACAGTAATATATAGAAATTCCATGTTGGGAGATATTTATAGAATCATGGGGGGGGGGGGTGAATAATAATTAGATAGGGCTGCTTACCCATGCTTCGGTGTCTGCAGAGCACAAAGCAACCCGGTAAGGTTTACTGCGGCGATTGGGAAGGAGGTATATGAAATCACCAAATGGCTAGCGTCTGAATGAAACGGCATAGAAGACGGGGAATATCAGGAAAATGCCCAACGTCATGAAATTGTGCAGGTGTGAATGGAGACGAAGGGCACAGTGAAAAATGAAGTGATAAAACGTGAATTGTGAAGAGAGGGGCCAAGAAAAAAAAAAAACAATTAAATGAAAAAAGTAAAAGTGATAAAGGAAGAGAAGGAAAGAGAGGAAAACAGAGGGGGAGAGAATGTGAGGAAAGAGAGAAGGGAAAAGACACAAGATAAAGAAGGAAGGAAGGATAGTCAGAAGAGAGATGGAGACAAGGGTGAAAAAGATGTGAAGACTTCTACCAGGAAAAGGGTCCGATATAAACCAAGTGTGTGCATTGGGAGGCAGAATATAAAAGTAAGCCGTGGGGGATGTGAACTTGATGCCAGGTGCATGCAATGCGGGTGAAAAAGGATGTGCCGCAAAACGAGCCTGAGGATATAAACAAGAGGTGCAGTGATGAGAAGGGTTGGCATTTACCTTTTTAGCCATAAAGATATTGATATGCGGGGCCCGGAGATAGAATCCCACTTGGATCGATACAGGTATGTATAGATCAGGGGGTAGAGTAAGCCTGGAGCTAATTGCATAAAGCATGACCAGTATGAGATATGATGTTTGGAGGCAAAGTCCAGTATTTATAAAGATAGTAATGGGGTACAGCATTCAATTTTAATATAGTGGTAATGTCTATCGGACTGCAATCCTAACAAGGGAAGTGCGGCCAGATAAACAGCCATTTGGGAGGTAATGTGGAATAGACTTACTTATAATGGTGTGGATTCACGGCTTCTCCGGGTCCCGTGCTAGCCTGTGTCAATAGCGAAACATGCCCGCTATATATACCTCCTTCAACTCTGCGACGCAGTAACTGCGCCGGCATCCGTTGGGGTCAAGGGTCCCGCTGTGTGCACGAGGTGCGTGCCTGCGCACAAGCCTCAAAGCCACTGGGCGGAGAGTGGCGTGCGCATGCGTGTGCATGTATCTCAGAGCCACTGGGCAGAGTGCAAGTGTATCGTGCACACGCCTGCACGTAGGTTCAGGGGTCCCCAGGCATGGGGCCCCAACTGAGGCAAATACAAGCAGCCAGCTGAACAGCCACAATTGGGAAGGCCGTCTCATTGCCAGGGAGCCTACCAGTCGCTGCATGGAGATAAAGCCCGGGGGGGGGGGCACCGCTAACTGCACCCCACCAGAGCAATCGGAGAAGGAAGTCCAGTAAATTAAAGACAGTTTGAATACAGTACACAAAATCAATAACATGTATATAATTGTGAGAATGAGGATTAAACATTTTAAACAGATATTGCATGATGACAAAGGAACTTGCATAAACAAAAAGTAGTGAAAGTCCTCAGTGTTAATGGCCCAAAACTAAAGCAAACAAAGATGGATATACATACATACATACATATGTGAATAATCACAATACAGGTAACTGGCAGAAAAGTAATTTGTTTAACTTGAGCTCGATTGAAGCACTTAACCTTATCTGCTGCTGTCTCTAATTGGAAAGTGTGGATATGCATATAAAAGTAAAAAAAACACTCTGAGACACGCTCGGCACCGTTACTTGTTTCACTTCTAATTTATTTGTGGGCGGTGCTAATGTTTTATACACAAAAATACGTCATTGCTATGTTAGTCTAATAGGTACATCTCTACATATCTTGGTTAAGATAGAAAAGAAGACGGAGAATCTTCATAAGGAGGTTTGGCTGTCCTTGGTTTTATTTTCAGTTCCGTGTTCTTCTGAGATATGGGATGTAGGGTGTATCCGCCATTTTGAGAAGAAAAAAACGGAGCAAATCTGTATACTTATATAATTAGTAAGGAGAAAAAACATGTATACACCAGAAAATAGACCTTTTCAGATTATTTATTATTATTATTATTATTATTGACCAGCGCCTTGAGGCGATTCAGTTCGCATTTGCAGCGCTTTACAAATCATTCATTCATATCTACATTACATTCCTTCACCTAATCGCCCTCAAATGATAAAAAAAAGAGCGTTGGATAATAAAGGGTTGGTCACTGGATGCTTTAAGAAAGGACTTAACTTTGTTCAAGCGAGGGGGGGGGGGGGGCAGTGGCATTTAACCTTTAAATCGTGCTCTGCCTAGGTTCTGCCCAGTGAGATCCATGCGCACGTCACTCTCCGCCCAGTGGCTTTGAGGCTTGTGTGCGTCCCTCAGGCACAGATCCAGCCACCACACGCCAGACTGCTACACTTGTAAGACTTATCTGCTGAGGGACATCTGGATATGTATCCCTTGGTTACACAACCAACACTTCAGGCTCCAGTAACTGTTGGTCCCTCATACCTCGATGTACATGGGCATACATTACAGGATGGATATTGCAGATATTATGCACCTTGAGAATTTGCCCAATATTTACAGTCAGTTATGTAATATTAGCACGGACCTTTCCGTCCTTAGTGCCTGTCTACACCTGGAATCATCACACTAGAATCTATATGTATGTAAAAAAAACTTTTTGAACCCTCGGCCCCTGAGGAAGGTATTTGAACACTTCATACCAGAAACGCGTCGGGCATTTACATTGTATGACGTTTTATGTGTACAGTATTCGATTTTCCATGTAATATACATTGTGCATATTTTGTCTTTTATGTGGATTTTATGTTTTTTACTCTACATCATTAAAGATTACATTTTATCTATTTCTGAGTGGGTGGTCTGTCAAAATCCCATTTGAGGGGGTTACCTTCTTTGTTCCTCACGCGTGCACACTGCGGAACCCTTGAACATGTGACCCTGTCGGATGCCGGCGCCATTACTGCGTCGCGGGGTTTTAGGAGGTGTGTGTATATATAGCGGGCATGTTCCGCTATTGACACAGGCTAGCACGGGACCCGGAGAAGACGTGGATCCACACCATTATAAGTAAGTCTATTCCACATTATATCCCAAATGGCTGTTTATCTGGCCGCACTTCCCTTGTTAGGATTGCGGTCTGATAGACATTACCACTATATTAAATTGAATGCTGTACCCTATTACTATCTTTTATAGATACTGGACTTTGCCTCCAAACATCATATCTCATACTGGTCATGCTTTATGCAATTAGCTCCAGGCTTACTCTACCCCCTGATCTATACATACCTGTATCGATCCAAGTGGGATTCTATCCCGCATATCAAAATCTTTATGGCTAAGATAAATCCCAACCCTTCTCATCACTGCACCTCTTGTTTATATCCTCAGGCTCATTTTGCAGCACATCCTTTTTCACCCGCATTGCATGCACCTGGCATCAAGTTCACATCCCCCATGGCTTGCTTTTATATTCTGCCTCCCAATGCACACACTTGGTTTATATCTGACCCTTTTCCTGGTAGAAGTCTTCACATCTTTTTCCTCTCTTCTGACTTTCCTTCCTTCCTCTATCTCCTGTCTTTTCCCTTCTGTCTGTTTTTCCTCTTAATTTCCTTCTCTTTTATCACTTTTTTCCTTTTTTTTTTTTTCTCTTGGGGGCCCCCCCTCCTTCACAATTCACGTTTTTATCACTTAATTTTTCACTGTGCCCTTTGTCTCCTTTCACACCTGCACAATTTCATGACGTTGGGCATTTGCCTGATATTCCCCATCTTCTATGCGGTTTCATTCAGACGCTAGCCATTTGGTGATTTCATATGCCACCTTGCCGTGATGCTTCAATATGTGCTCTGCAGATACCGAAGCATGGGTAAGCAGCCCTATCTAATTATTCTTTCACCCTTGCGCCCCCCCCCCATTTCATGATTCTGTAAATAGCCCCCAACATGGAATTTTTATATATATTACTGTATCTCTATTTCATCCGCAGATGTATTTCCTGATGAAGCGGCAAACCCGCGAAACTAGTTGAAATACCATGTCATCTGTGTGGTGGGGTGTGGTGTGTGGGTTTTTTTTTTTTCCCCCCCCACTCCACCTCGTGCTCGCAGTGGCGACCGCATAAGTCTGTCACGCACGCATATGTAAACGATGATCGCACCACACATCTGAAGCATCGCCGGGAACATCTAGGCAAGAGCAATAATTTTAACACCAGACCTCTAACTCTAAAAGCCTTTACAGTTTACCACAGGGGTGTCAAACTCCGTTTCATTGTGGGCCGCATCAGCAATATGATTGCCCTCAAAAGGGCCGGTTGTATCTGTAAGATTAGATGTCCAGCGCATCCCCCTCCTTTTACATTTTAGATGTCAAGGGTCACTCCACCATCAGAAGTTGAGTCCCCTACTCTTCCTAACATCACAGTGCACCCCCTTTCCTTATGCTGGGAAGAAGCTGAATACATTGCTTGAAAGTAGGGGTCTGGAGGAGGACCAGAGGAGGGCTGGAGCTCTCCTGCAGCTGCAGGAGAGGTGCGAGGACCACACGAAATGGCCCGGGGGCCTTGTGTTTTGACACCTGTGGTTTACCAGTTTAAAGCGGAGTTCCACCCACTTTTTAATGTCTTCTGCTTCCCAAGTGTCCACAATAATGGCATTGGGCAAAATGTTTCTTGAATTACATTGTCTCCAAGGCTTTCTTTGTCTTCCTGTCTTCTCCCCACAGCTATTTTATCTAAGAAATTCCCAAAACATGGCCTGTTGTGTGACATAACAAAAATTGCAACGACTGCCACTTTAGGTCTCTGCTTTAGAAAATGTTTTGGGGGTTCTAAGTAATTTTCTAGTAAAATTGTTTCCATGTATGTGAGAAGTGTCGGACTTGACCTGGTATTGAGGTGGTCCAGTAAAGAAGCCAGGAAATAGGAGGCAAACAAGAGCCTATTTCTCTCAGTCCTTCGTTTTTCTTCCTAACTATAGAAATCCTTTTATAATGTCACTAAAAACGTTCTGCTCATTTCACAGGAAGATTGGGCAGAAGTCTTGTCAGGATCTTTCCAAGGAGAGCTCCAGTGTGAAGACGATGGCCGCCTTTATTACTCAGCTGGCTGAGCGGATTCCCACCATTGTAATGCCCAATATCAGCCTGCTGCTGGACTACCTGGATGGAGAGGTGCGCTGAGGAGCCATTCGATTACAGCGGGGATCAGCAAACCTCAGCCCTCCAGCTGTGGTGAAACTACAAATCCCATCATGCCTGTGATGGTCGGGGTCTTGCAATGTCTCATGGGATGTGTAGTTGCACTACGGCTGGAGGGCTGAGGTTGCTTTCCCCTGGTTTTAGAGTGTTTGGTGTGTGTGTGCGCTTTTCATATGGTCCTATATCAAGTGGGTTTTTTTTCTTTTTGCAGCCTTACATGATGAGGAACGCAGTGCTGACTGTCATGGGAGAAATGGTGGTCTGTGTTCTTAGCGGCGATAAACTGGATGATGCAGAGAAGAACACCAGAGATAATTTCCTAGACACGCTGCAGGAACACCTTCATGATATCAACACCTTTGTACGATCCTGTGTGATGCAGATTTTCAACCGGATTGTGCAGGAAAAGGTGCGTTTCTGTTAGATGTTTACCATGCCTCTTACAACACGGTCATTGACATATCGGTGACATCTTATTCATCCGGGTTTCTACACCTGTGGTACCCCCTGGGGGTACGTACACCATGGGAAGGGGATACGCCCAATTCTGTCTACCGAGCCCAGCCTCTTGCACACATACAGTCCTCGGTGGCTTGCTGAAGCCAGGTTGTGCAGGACTGTGCTACCAATGGATGAGGCGATTGTGTGTGTGTGGCTGCGTGGGTTCCTGTCAATGGAAGGGCCCCCATCGCGCCGCCCAGAAGATGTTTTCCCGGCCAGGGCTGACTAACCAGGGGCGGCCCCATGTCCTCCCAGCTTATCTCCCTCTCCAGCTCGCCTTGGATGTCTTTGAAGTGCCTGCCATGTGTGAAGATGCCTGCTGCGGCTCCCTGGGGAAAAATGGGAGTCCGGCCTGCTCAGCATGCCCAGCCATCAGTGCCTCGTATTAGTGCAGCCACCAGTGCCTCCTATCTGTGCCTCCTAACACGGAGGAGAGATGGGTTCACTTTAAGAGCATATTCAATAAGGGCATTAGCCAATGCATCCCATTGGGTAATACATTTAAAAGAGGGAACAAAAGTCCTGAATGGCTTAACACCAATGTAAAAATGCATATAAAAGCAAAGAAGGCCTTCAAAAAAATAGTAAGTTGAGGGATCATCATCAGCATTCAGACCTCATAAAGAATGCAACAAGAAATGTAAGGGTGCAATAAGGATGGCTAAGATAGAACATGAAAGGCACATAGCGGAGGAGAGCAAAAAAATCCTAAGAAAATCTTTAAGTATGTAAACGGTAAAAGAAAGAGGACAGACCATATTGGCCCCATAAAGAATGAGGAAGGACATCTGGTTACAAAGGATGGGGAGATGGCGAAGGTATTGAATTTATTCTTCTCAGTCTTCACGAGTGAATCCGGGGGCTTCAGTAACCAAAACTGCAGTGTTTATCCTCAGGACACAACACAGGAAGCACCTCCCATGGCTAACAGAATTAGACTTAGGAAACTTAACGTTTATAAATCACCAGGACCAGATGGCTCACACCCGAGGGTACTTGGGGAACTTGGTCAAGTAATTGCCAGACCATTGTTCCTAATTTTTACTGACTGGCTTTTCTCCAATTGGCTAGTACCATTCCAATGTAGCACCAATATTTAAAAAGGGCCCAAAATACATCCCTGGCAATTGCAGACCAGTTAGCCTAACATCAATAGTATGCAAGCTCTTGGAGGGGATGATAAGGGACTATATACAAGATTTTAGTAATGAGAACGGTATCATTAGCAGTAATCAGCATGGATTCATGAAGAATCGTTCTTGCCAAACCAATCTACTAACCTTCTATGAGGAGGTGAGTTGCCATCTAGATAAAGGAAGGCCCGTAGACGTGGTGTATCTGGATTTTGCAAAAGCATTTGACACAGTTCCCCATAAACGTTTACTGTACAAAATAAGGTCCGTTGGCATGGACCATAGGGTGAGTACATGGATTGAAAACTGGCTACAAGGGTGAGTTCAGAGGGTGGTGATAAATAGGGAGTACTCAGAATGGTCAGGGGTGGGTAGTGAGGACCCCCCAGGGTTCTGTGCTGGGACCAATCCTATTTAATTTGTTCATGCATTAAAAAGGAGATCAACTCCAGAGATAAAACGATAATTCTCCCGCTCTACTAGACTCTGGTCCGGCCGCACCTGGAGTATGCTGTCCAGTTCTGGGCACCAGTCCTCAGGAAGGATGTACTGGAAATGGAGCGACTACAAAGAAGGGCAACAAAGCTAATAAAGGGTCTGGAGGATCTTAGTTATGATGAAAAGTTGCGAGCTCTGAACTTATTCTCTCTGGAGAAGAGATGTTTGAGAGGGGATATGATTTCATTGTATAAATACCGGACTGGTGACCCCACAATATATAAATACCGGACTAGTGACCCCACAATATACAAATACCGGACTGGTGACCCCACAATATACAAATACCGGACTGGTGACCCCACAATAGGGGGAAAACATTTTCCGTGGAAGGGAGTTTAACAAGACTCGTGGCCACTCATTATAAATGTGAAGACAAGAGGTTTAACCTTAAACTACGTAGAGGGTTCTTTACTGTAAGAACAGCAAGGATGTGGAATTCCCTTCCACAGGTGGTGGTCTCAGCGGGGAGCATTGATAGTTTCAAGAAACTATTAGATAATCACCTGAATGACCAACATACAGAGATATACAATGTAATACTGACATATAATCACACACATGGGTTGGACTTGTGTCTTTTTTCAACCTCACCTACTATGTAACTATCAGTGCCGCCTACTTTAGGAATCTTTTTTTTTTTTGTTTTTTTTTTTTTTACACACTTGTGGGGGTACTTTGCTGTAAGAGGTTGAGAAACACTGCTATACCTCACCTTCATTCTGATCCTCTTCATTGTCCTTTCCAGGCTCTGCCTTTGTCACGTTTCCAGGCTGTAGTCACTCTGGTGGTCGGTCGGCTGTTTGACAAGTCGGTGAAAGTTTGTAAGAGCGCCATTCAAGTGTTGGCCTCCTTCCTCGCCAACAATCCTTTCACTTGTAAGGTAATAGTCCGAAATGATGTTGCTGTATATACTGATGGTGTGGATTATGTATGTAATTGGAATCCAATTGAATTTTTTTTTTTTTTTGCAATCACAGCTCAGCAGTGTGGATTTGAAGGAGCCCCTAGAAAAAGAGACTAAAAAGCTGAAGGAACTTAAGGAGAAGAGGCGTGTTAAGCCCCCAGGTACATGTGACTGAACAGACGTGGTGGGGGGGGGGTGTTTTGTGTGGATGAGACAAGGATACAGATCGGGTTCTTTTGTGTTCTAGAAGTCAGGGGAGAGCAATTTTCCCAGAGGGCCACATGAGAAACTGGGACTGTTGAGGGCCACGCTTAATTCTGCTCCATTATTTGGACTTGGTCTGGAAATAAACATAGAAAATAAACACCTGGCACTAGGAATAATGGGTCTCTTGTGGACCAGCAGTGGGGGTGGTAAAAAAAAATGGGTGGCTGGCCTGCAGCTTCACTCCCCACCAGCTGCCCATCTGAACTGTAAAATAACAGCCAGACGGGGCTGTTCACATGCCGCAATGCTTTGCTTCATTCAGAGTTTGACAAGTGGCACCAGTTTTCATTTCCGATCTCTTTATTAAACTTTTGAAACCTGCTCTGCACGTTGCATGCTTGGTATATTGTCAGATGTCCCGCAGTGTCGGCTCTTGCTGCAATTCGCTCCTGCGAGCGTGTCCGCACATAGACACCGGTGAAGGGCCCTTGGTTGCGTGAACCTTCCTGTGGACGCGAGAGATCTGTTCGCCCTTAAAGGAACATTTTAGTATCCCTTTTTTTTTTTTTAATTTTTTTTTTTTTTAATAACAAACATGTCATACTTCCACTGTGCGGCTCATTTTGCACAGAGTGGCCCCGAACATCCATTTTTGGGGTCCCCCGGCGGCTCCTCCCTGCATTAGATAACCCCCTTGGAGAAGCGCTCTCCTGAGGGGCGTCACCTTGTGGACACGCTCCCGAGTCCAGCATTCGGTGTTCATAGAGGCCGCATCCAGGACTCTGCCCCGCCCCCCCCAGCGCCTGCGTCATTGCATTTGATTAACAGCAATGGGAGCCAATGGCTGCGCTATCAATCTATCCAATCAAGAGCCAGAAACCTGTTGAGGGGGACGGCGGGGACGCGCCAACTGAAAATTCGGTGCCCAGGTGAGTAAAACTGGGGGCCAATGACTGCAAGATTATTTTTGCATAGGATGCATTGAGGTGAAAATAAAACGAGAGCCTTTTAAGGGATGTTCGCTTATGCCTTACCAAGAGACTGGCCACCCCATAGCAACGGCATCTACGCTCCCGGCAAACAGATCTGGTTACATGGGAACAATAGTATAACCGTACAAAATTATGGCTCGCCGAGCCATGGTAGAGTGTGGTTCACACCAATGATAGCCGTGGGAATATGCACACGGTCATCGATCGGAGCCATGTTTGTAGTGTTCACAATGTGAAGCACATTGTGTCTCAGCAGGAAACTGCCCTCGTGGCTCTTCACACGTCACTACTGGAATTCTATTTGTAGATATAAATGTGTTTGGTCCTTTTTTGAAGGTATATACGTGTAATTGGCTGATTGTGAAGCCACCACCCTCTTTTGTTATCCCTGTTACACTATAAATAGACCAGGTCCTGTACAGAAGGACTTTTTTTCTAAGCTCAACATGATACCAGCGTCTGTCTGTGTTACTTGGAGATATACAAGCGCGCTTTCCCAGCATTCTACTAGAGAGCTGTAATTGTGCTCATTGGCAAAAACTAAATTATTTGCTTATAAGCAAAGCTAAGAAATCCAAGACCTCTGAATACAAAGAAGCATTGCAGAGATGGCATGTCTGGTGTTTATACACAACTCTGATCACTATGTATAATTTATGGGCTTTACAGGCAATAAAAGGGAATATATAAAGATTCCATGACATTTATTTTGTGTGGTGTTTCTTTCCCCCCCCCCTTCCCCCTGGGTAATTTACTTGCAGGCCTGGAATAATTCCCGAGTAATGGGGACAAATGTATTCTCTGGCAAAAGCTGATTCTTCAAGGAGTGTGACGAATAGGGCGCTCTTCAACAAATTGTACACGACTGGCTTTTGAGAGATGGGTTTTATTTATTTTTTGCACCGCTTCAGAAGAGGGAAGCACACTCTATAGGAAAAGCAGAGGAGAAGGCACTTCTAAGTGTAATAAAACTTTAATGACAAGGAAGGGTTAAAAACACTTACAAGCTGGAAGCGGGGGGGGGGGGGAATATCAATGGATCCATAATGTCCAGCAGGATGCCTCCAGGACCAGCATGGAATCCAGGCAACCCAGAAGTGATGTCGGAGTGGGCGGTGCATGTGTTGAAGCATTTCCAGCTGCAGTTCATTGGAAGGAGCCACTGGGCATGCTCTGAAACATGAACCCACCCACTCTGACGTCACTTCCGGGTTGCCTGGATTCCATGCCGGTGTTTCATCAGATTTTGTAAGGGAAGTGACGTTCTGTCACCGCCATCTTGCTACACCCTGCACTCCTCCAGGGTAAGGTTACAGTGAGAAGGCGGCAAGCGGACATCTTGATACACCCACTGAAGTCTTGCATTTCACACTTATTTTTAACAGTAAACTGAGCTCATAAGGTGAAATGCGAGATTTAAAAATTTGTCTGACTGTTTAGAATTTTAAAAGCAGCGGCAAGCCTTCTGTTCTGTCAGATTTGTAAACCTGTGAGAACGCCGCTGCTTTTTAAAACTCAACATCAAAACAGTGTGATGGATTTCCCAATACTGAATTTCACTATATAAAGTTGAGTTTACTGTTAGTGTGAAATGCAAGACTCCAGTGGGTGTAACAAGATGTCCGCCTCCTCACTGTAGCCTTACTCTGGAGGAGTGCGGGGTGTAGCAAGATGGCGGAGACAGAACGTCACTTCCGTTACAAAATCTAATGGGTCGCCTAATCTGACGAAATACCAGTCCTGACAGCACAGCCCTCCATCTTGGATAAGAGAACTAATGTTTACCACCGCTGGTCGGCTGGAACCTCCACCTGCAGCGGTCCTTACTCCCAGGAGGCATTGATGTTATGGATCCATTGATGATGCCCGTTTTTCACTTCCATCTTGTAAGTTTTTAACCCTTCCTTGTCATTAAAGTATTTTATTACTGCACTTAGAGCCGCCTTCTCTGCTTTGGTAAAGCCGATTCTTCCACCATATTTAATCGGCAAAGCCCAGAATCTGCTGTTGGAGCTACCTGGGGAAAAACCCGACAATCTCTCACACTGTATGCTCTTTGAATGTAATGGGGGGATCCTGACGCCCGCACTCTTTCACGGGGGCTTCCACACACAAACCATTACATACATTACCCCGCTGCTCCGCATGAGATGTCAGGAAGGAAACCTGGAGGTGATATTGAAGTCTTGGAAATCCCTGATAACGATACGATCAAATCTAAACTTTGAGGGGGGTTTACAGATCAGCGTTTGGTGAACGTGGCTGATGAAGCATAGTTTTATAAAATGTTTACACAGCGGTGTATTTCCCTCCTATGTGCTTTCTCTAAAATGGGTTCCTTTTTTATTCTTATTTAGTGGTAGTGATTTCTCCGGAGGAAGAGTGGGAAGCCATGCTCCCTGAACTAAAGGAAACTTTACACACCCTCGCTCAGGAGAGTGATGAAGAAGATGAGAACAATGAAGAAATCGATACAATCGAGCAATTACACGAGCGTGTTCTGCATCTCCTGAAGAACACCAGTTACAAGTCAGTGGTGGGGGAGGGGGGGGGGTGGATTTCTGTCTCCTGCGTTGTGTTGTGTTTTGGGTCATTCCTTTTCTCAATCTCTGCCTGGTTTTTAGACACGCCATCTTCTTGGTGAAGAAAGGAATATCGAGCTTCCCGGATGATTCCTTGTTCGGAGTGGGTGAAGATGCCGAGGATGAAGCGGTGTTGGGGATTCTGGAACAAATCTTCACAGGTAGCCTCTTTATATTTTGGTTTTAGCATGTAGAGCAAAACACCGCTATATGGTAACACACAGTACTAAAAATCACTATGTGCAACAATACATGATTTCTGCTTAAAGTACGTCGAGGTAAAAATTAAAAACCAAGTTAGTAAATCTGTGCAACACAGGCACTTTTTTTTTCCCTCCATGTTTTATCCCTTTAACCGCTTCCTGCCTGGCCTATAGCAGAATGACGGCTGGGCGGTGGTTCTGTTATCCTGACTGGGCGTCATATGACCTAATCCAAAGTATTGCAGCGCTGTATTAAGGTGTCAATACCATAATGATATAACCTTTATAACATTAATGATTTAAAGCACAGGTGTCAAACACAAGGCCTGTGGGCCGAATCCAGGCCATTTCCTGTGGCCCTCGCACCTCTCCTGCAGCTGCAGGAGAGCTCCAGCCCTCCTCTGGTCCTCCTCCAGACCCTTATGCCGCGTACACACGGGCGGACTTTTCGACCTGGACTGGTCCAATGGACTTTTGAACGAACAGACTTGCCTACACACGATCAACCAAAGTCTGACTGATTCGTCCGCGATGACGTACGACCGGACTAAAATAAGGAAGTTCATAGCCAATAGCCGCCCTAGCGTCAGTTTTCGTCTGTCGGACTAGCATACAGACGAGCGGATTTTTTTGACCGGACTCGAGTCCGTCGGAAAGATTTGAAACCGGTTTTATTTCCAGGTCTGTCTGACTTTTGGGGAAAAGAGCCCACACACGATCGAATTGTCCGGAGTCCAGTCTGCCGGAAAGTCCGCTTGTGTGTACGCGGCATTACTTTCTGCTTTCAAGCAATGCATGCAGCTTCTTCCCAGCAGCAGCATAAGAAAAGGGGGTGCACTGTGATGTAAGAGAGAGGTGGGGGGGGGGGTGTGCTGGACATCTAATCTTACAGATACAACCGGCCCTTTTGAGGGCAATCATAATGCCGATGCGGCCCACAATGACATTGAGTTTGACACCCCTGATTTAAAGTGTCAAAATATATAAACCAATTTATACATGTATATTGGCAATTGAAATGTGATAAACCATAAGACATTGCTTCAAACAAATATATAATGGAAGGTGATGAAAGCCCCTGTATTAAGCAAGTCCACAGTGAAAGTGGTGGTGATCCAATATTATAACTGTATTGGAGCTCCACACACAGATGCAGTGACTTCACACACCTCAGGGTATGTGACCGTGCAATTTACTTTGGTCTGGAAAAGCAGCTGACCCACCTCTGGGCTCAGTGTGATGGTGTCTGTAGGATCCCCAGGCAAATCCACTGGTACGTTCCTCAATTCAATATTAAAAAAAGAGGCTTAAAAGTGTGGCATCGTCTAAACAAAGATTTATTAAGGTAAAAAAAATCCTCTCGCTCTCCTTCCAGCGCACCAATCTACAGCAAACAGATATAAAAAAAATCCACTCCAATAGGCTCATATCCTTGAATGTATCAGCAGCTGCTCAGGGAGCGTCTAGACCAGGGATATGTAATTAGCGGACCTCCAGCTGTTAGTCTTGCTATGCCTCACGGGACTTGTAGTTTTCTAACAGCCACAAGCATGACACCCAGAGGCATGATGGGACTTGTAGTTTTTGCAACAGCTGGAGGTCCACTAATTGCATATCCCTGGTCTATACGGTCTCCTCCACCGTCCTGGCCCCTCACCTAATATGTCATGTGATGTCCAGCCGGATAACATGCCGAGGCACAGCGATCGGTGGTGTGTGTCAATCTGACACACCGCATCTCCGATCGTGGTAAGGAGCCTCTGACGGAGGCTTCTTACCACGTGATCAGCTGTGACCAATTGCAGCTGATCATCGCGTGAACCAGGAAGTGCCGGTAAACTGCTTTCCTCGGTTCGTGCTGACGGGGAGAGCCGATCGGCTCCATTTCATGCTGAATAAACTAAATGTATCTTAAATGGAAAACCATCTTTTTATATAGATTTTTACTCAAAGCATTTTCAATGTAATTTAAAAAAACTATTTTTAAATCAAATTCTATACTTCTTCTTCTTTTTTTTTTTTTTTTTTTTTATTTTACCACTGCAAAAATAAGCTCTTTGGGGATAAAATGACATCAATGTTGGTGTACAGCGTCGCACGACAGCGCAATTGTCTGTTAAAGTAACGCAGTGCTGTATCGCACAAAATGTCTTGGTCATAAAGGGGGGGTAAATCTTTCAAAGGTCAAGTGGTTAAAGTGATTTGCAAAGGATCCATGGTGTGTGTGCGTGTTTTTGTAACAAACATATCATACTTGCCTGCTCTGTGTAATGGTTTTGCACTGAGCAGCACCGATCCTCTTCTTATGGGGTCACCCGCTGGCATTCTCAGCTTCTTCTCCCGCTGAGCGATCCCGAACTGCTCTGTGTGTCCATTGATGCTTTTTAAATGACAATTGCGTGGTCATGCTACACTGTACCCAAACAAATTTTTTTTTTTTTTTTTTTTTTTTTACATTTTCTTTCCTCAAATAGAGCTTTATTTTGGTGTTTGATCTCCTGCGTTTTTTTTTTTTGTTTTTTTGTTTTTTTGTTTTTTTTTTTTTTGTTGCTAGACAAAAAAACGAACATTTTGAGAATTTTTTTTCTTTGCTTCTGTTAACTTAATTTTTTTTTTTTTTTTTTTACAAAATGTTTTCTTCACTGATGGGTGGCACTGTTTGCACTGGCAGGCATTATTAATGGGCACTGATTGGCATATCCCTGGTTGTCTAGGGTGGCATACCTGTTGGGGTTCCTTTTTTGTGGGGGCAGCCTGCGCTGATAAACAATCAGCACAGCCCCCCCACCCCTGTCAGGAGAGCCACCGATTGGCTCTCATCTGTCAGACGCGAGTGAGGAAAAGCCGATAAGCGACTCTTCCTGTTTACATTGTGATTGGACACGGCTGATCATGTGATAAAGGGCCTCCGTCAGAGGCTCTTTACCGAGATCGACAATGCGATGTGTCAGACTGACACACCACCGATCGCCGCAATGTGGACTCCCACGGGCGCATGATCGCGGCTTATCCTGTCAGGATAACTGAACCGCTTCCTGTGCCGTCATTCTGCTATAGGCCGGGCAGGAAGTGGTTAAGCTTTGACAGTAGAATCTCTAGACCCTAATTGTTGCCATGCGCAGCTGCTTGAGATTTTTGTCTGCTCCAGTGTTAATAAATTCCCATCAAGGTCTTTTGGTGTCAGCCCTGCCTACTTCATTCCTGATAGGTTACACTGCCACCTTCTCATATCCCTTCCTTCCCTTTCATCCTTATATCCCATCCTTGTGTACAGGGAAGGTAATGACGTGATGTTTCCTGGTAGATTTGCTCATTATATGGCTTGGTTGTTCCATGTCATTGCTCCTTCACCCCAAAAAAAGGTCTTTTAGGTCATCCACAATGATGTTTGTAAAACGGAATATCTCGTCTCTCTCCCCAAGAATTGTAGGCGCATTTTTAGCCATGGTGATAGGAGTTGTCCATATATAAGCAAGCTTGTCTAATAAAGTATCTTTTGTGTGTTTGTCTTGCTCTTGTCATATAGCATTGAAAGGTTCCAAGCATTGGAGTTCTATCAGTGATTATTTTTTTTATTTTATTTTTTATTTTTTTGAGCAGCAAAGGGCAAGAATTTGGAATCCCCACCAAGTGGGGAGCAGTTGCCTCCCCCTGACGGAGAAAGCAAAGACTCAGAAGAGACTCCGGATGAGCAAGAACTGAGCAAGCAAGAAATGCTGGTCCAGTACCTGACAGACGCTCGCTATTTTGCCTTAAAGATTGAGGAAGCCATCGATGTCATCAGCAAGATGATGTATGAAGCGGCGTCATCCGGTACGTGCAAAGAAGGGATTTGGCCAAGCTTTTAATAAACAACTACAATATAAAATGCAGACACTAAATATATAATGTTGTATTATACAAAAGTAGAATTATAGGGCGCTTTTTTTTTTTAAATTTATTTATACCTTGCACCCAGGCTTGTATCGATGGGATCGGTTTTTAAGTCTGTCTGAAATGTTTTGAGATCATTTTATTGATGGGTGCCTTTTGTGTCCCGTAACAAGCGGATTTGCCTTCCCACAGACTTGTGTGGAAATGCAAAACCCATATGAAGGAAACAAAAGCGCATTGGTGCCGCCCCCTTGTGTAAAAGTAGTTTTGGCCCCTTCCATTTCCAGCGCCCCTGTATTGATCTTTGGGATCTACAGACATTCATATGGAGCTTAACCTGCCAACAGGTTTTTGAGGGCCTTGGGGTATTTTTGGAGAGGTGCTGTGCGGGTGATCTCCTCCTGTGGTGTGTTTTTTAGATTCACTGTAAACAGAAAGATGTGCGGATTTTACAATGGTTTGAGCTTGGAAACCTTTCTTCCCCCCTCTCTGCAGTGGTACAGGAAGTCATTGAGTTCTTTGTCACGGTGTCGCAGTTCGGGGTGCCTCAGGCTGTGATTGGTGTACGCCGCATGCTGCCACTTATCTGGTCGAAGGAGCCTGGTGTTCGTGATGCGGTGGTGGGTGCTTACCGCCAGCTCTACCTCTCTTCTTCTGGCTCCGAATCTGAAAGGTAAGTGGTTGTCCCCACCAACTATAGTCAGAAGAATACCAGAGCCATCTTTTTTTATATGTTCAGGTCTGACCGTGTGGAATTGTTGGCTGTCCATGGGCAGCGAGAGACTAATACATTTATATTCTAGCTGTTCTATGTATCCACATAGTGGGGGGGGGTACCCTACTCCTCATTGGTTGTTTTTATTTGTGTTTTTTTAAATGTGACGTGCAGTTAAAGTGGCCTTCCTTTTCCCTCTTCCTTCCCTCCTTGTGATGGACATCGGCAGGAGCCAATTTCCTTCAGACTTGTAAAGTGTTCCTTTTTTTTTTTTTTTTTTTTTGGGAGTAGCCTTTATATTGGCAAATGTTGTTGTACCTTCCCACCTATGGACTTCTTAGCAAAGATCCGTAAATAATGGAGTCTTGTAGCAAAAGAACTCCGGATGGCCGCACTCAAATGCACCACCTCTTCATGCAAAATGCTCCAGAAAACGTCAGTAGGAGGGAAATTGTTGACGCCCTTCCCCCATCTGCAGTTTTGTGGAGTGTTTTTTGCTTTTATAAACCTTTTGCAGTAAAGGGGGTTAACCACTTACGGACCGCCCGCCGTCGTTATACTTTGAAGAGGGCTATTGTTATGGCAGCAGCTACCATAACCCCGGTATCCTCTTCCGTGGGCAGTCTGCTACAAGATAAAAGTGGTCTCTGCGGCGAGGTCACTTACCGGAGGTGATCGAGTCCTCTTCCCTCTGTGGTATGGGGACAAGTGAGGGGAAGATGGGCCCCCATCCGGCTCCATACCATTGCAGGGCGGAAGTGACATCAAAACGTCACTTCCGCCCATAGCTTTTGAGACTATGGGACTATTGAGATTATTTTTACACCGTTCTTTAAAAAAAAAAAAAAACATTTTTAACGTGCCCTGTCCCGCCAAGCTCGTGTGCAGGAGCAAACGCGTATGTGAGTAGTGCCAGTATATGAAAATGGTGTTCAAACCACACACGTGAGGCGTTCTGCTGTGTGGTTCTGGGAGGAGTTCTGCTGGGCGTTTCTGGGAGTAGTTCTGCTTTGCATGCTGGACAGTTTGGTTCCTTCTACTGACCCGGAAGTGTTTGTGTGGTGGTGCTCTGGTCGGGAGCTGCTGTACTAACCATGCAAGGGATCTCCTCCGCTGAGCTGTTCTGACAGGGGGATGGCCCGGAGTCGGCTGCTGGTTTTCCTGCATACCTGACTGAAGCTGGGCTTGCGGCTGGCTTCTGTCAAACGCACACAGAATGTCGGCCAGTATTTTGTCTCCCAACACTCTGCCCGTGTGTACGGGGCTTTACCTTGCTGCAGTAGTGACGAAGGGTGTGACAGAAGGATCAGCTGTGTGAGGGGGGGGGGGGGGGTGTGCATGCATCTGACCTTCCTGGAAGTCGTCTTTGGGGTATCTGTTGAACAGAACAAAGATCAGATGAACTGGTGTCGGGACAGGCGAGTGTTGAGCCTCTTTTATGGGCGATAATTGTTTACATATTTTTAATCCAGACAACTTCTTTTTAAAACTTTCTTGTAGGGTGAGAGCTCAAAATCTGATCCGGAACCTTTCTCTGCTGATGGTGGACTCATCTGCCGGAGTGATCCAGTCTCTGGAGGAGATAGTGAGTAGGAACCATTTCTGGTCCTGATTGGGTTTTGTTACATTGGAGATGAGCTCTACTTTTTATGTTTTTGGTAGGTTCTGGAGTTTGTGCAGAAGGGGGAAATCCACCCCGCCGTCCCCCAGCTACTTTGGGAAAAGTTTACTCTCAAGTCTCCTTGTTCTGACCTGGAGCGCCGAGCTGCCGTCATGATGCTGGGGATGATGTCTCGGTAAGTCCCTGGTTATCGGTATCTGATACGTTTTTTAGAAGCTGCGTTCTGTACCCTT
Organism: Lithobates clamitans; assembly: GCA_037952925.1. Taxonomy (NCBI): domain Eukaryota; kingdom Metazoa; phylum Chordata; class Amphibia; order Anura; family Ranidae; genus Lithobates; species Lithobates clamitans. Next base: position 97,850 of record JBBGZY010003199.1, read on the forward strand.
TACTGGTGTATACTCCTTTTCAGGGGTCAGCCGGAAATTGTGCTGAGTAATATAGAGACTCTGGTGAATGTGGGCCTGGCCCAGGATGGGGAGAAGGATTATCGGCTCGCTCAAGACGTCTGCAACTGTATCCTGAAAATTTCGGCAAGCCAAAAGGTTGGTCTAAATCGGTGAATGTGTAGTGAGTGACGTGCAAGTGGTAGCAGCAAATCCCCCTCCAGATTTGGTTTTTAATACAGCAAGTATTTCAGAAATCCTTTCCTCAAATGGGAAAATATATAATCTCTCATTAAAAAAAAATGAGATAAAATGTACATCTGGCGGGTTGTTGGATCTTCACTCTTGAATAGGTCTGGGTGCTGCTATAATCTGATGCACGTGTATGTGGTGGTTTGTTTTTTATTTTTTTTTGTAAATTTACCTGATAATTTTATGTTTTTGAAATAAATGGCTTGGCATAAGTCTCTTTACCAGGAATATCAGATAATTTGAGACGGGTTTATTTTTTTATTTTTTGCAGTCTCCCATTGGTAAAAAATCAGCACCTTTTCGCCTTCCAAATGACCATCGTCTATTCCAAAACCTGAAAGAAACTGTTGTGGGAGGTAAGGCTTGACTTTTTTTTTTTTTTTGCTTTAAATTGGGGCTCGACAAATCCCTGGGTCACAATGGTAACTAGAAATTGCGCCCTGGCGCCTGGGCTTTTGTCAGTCCATTGACTGTTGTTGGGATGGATAATCTGAATCGCCCAATGCCTGGGACATGCCGTACTGGGCAGCTAGTGTTTAGTTTGTTTTCGTTTTTTTCCTCCTACATTTAGCAGTAGGGCTCACTTTTCAGGTGGAAGCATTTGGGCGGCTCCGCTGCCGTCTGATTGCTTCCACACACAGGTAAAGTGTGCCCCCTGCTATGTGTGCACTATGGACTGGCATAGCAGGCACCACAGGGTAGAGGGCAGCTGACACATGTCCGCTCTTCTCCCCGTCTTGTTCCTGTCTCGGAAGCCACGTGTGTTATGTCACTTCTGGGTCCCTGTTGATAGATTTCCCGGCGAGCATGGCTGGCTTAAATAAAACAAATTTCTCCAGTTCCGTGTGTGTGTGTAAACTGGGGTCCTATTGAAGGTGTTTTTTGAAACTGTCTCAAATCTTGTCTTAAGAACTGAAACCACAAGGTGCCTACTGCCAATCAAGTAAGGTCTTATTAGCCAATTATAATGCAGTATTTGGTTCCTGTCTTCTACTTTAAAGCGGAGTTCCACTCTGTTTTGTTTCTTAAAAGTCAGCAGCTACAAAAAATGTAGCTGCTGACTTTTAATAAACAGACGTTCACCTGTCCCACGGTCCAGCAATGCGGCCGCCGGAAGCCTTGGCTCTCTCCGGCACTGGCATCACTTGTGGCTCCACAGCTGGGTGCACATGCGCCTTCTCAATGGCCAGGCAATCCAATGGGATCTGAAGATGGGGGGGATTTCAGCTAGGATTGCCCGAGTGGAGGTGGGAGCTGGGTACCTGTCAAAACTAGGTACCCTCCCAGTCCCCCCCCCCCTTCAAAAATGACATGCCAAATGTGGCATGTTGGGAGTCCTTAAAGCGGAACTTCCACTTTTGGGTGGAACTCCTCTTTAAAATGAGGGTTATTGTGTTTTGTTTTTTTTATAGGTCTTATCTGCATATTCTAATGACAAAGGCACTTTTTAAACACTAATGGAGAAGCACACAATGTAAAGGATTTCTGGCTTACCTGTAAAATAATTTTTGGGAGCTCAGGACAGGGTTTTGTCATAAATATCGGGTGGGTTATGCTGCCACCTACAGGTAAATGGCATTGGCTAAATGAAAATCCAGGCTCCCAAATCCAGGCATGAACCCTTCCAGCATAGTGCAGCCTCCGGTTTGTAGCAAGAAAAGCTATATGAAGAGGGGCGATGGCTCTGTGTCCCGTTATGTACTCCCAAGAAAAGGATTTTACAAGTAAACAAAATCCTAAATTCTCAAACTTGGATCACAGGTCAGTTTCTACATATCCAGGCTGATTGGGATGTCTTAAAGCACTCATGAGGGGTCGGCAGCACAGCAGGAAGTGCCAAAACCTGGTAAAACCCAACTACAGGGCCCCAAACAGACTGGCTATAGAGATAAGCAGAGGAAAGATTTCCTCCGCTCATCTCTATGGCCTAGGAGGACCGGAGCTTCCGGTTTACTGCTGATGTAAACAAAGCCTCTTCCCTCCTTCCTCTTCCCCTTTTTTTTTAAATCTGATACTTTACATTGTAGAGGTGTAGAGGAGAGATGTTGGGTCTTTTTGACCCAAGATCTCTGCATAAAGAGGACCTGTCATGTTTTAATGTCATTAGAGATGTTTGTTTCTTGTGATGGCAATAAAAGCCATTTTAACTTTTTTTCTAAACTGTCCCTTTATATATAATATATAATCTATCATTCTGCAAAAAAACCCTGGCTGATCCTGTGGCTCTCTATCTCCCTCTTTTTGTCCATGTCCCCAATTCATCCAGGGATTTTGCAGCTGTGGTGGCAGCTCTGCACATACTCAGCATAGAAACTCACTGAAAACTGAACAGTTTGCTTTGAATAATAAAGTGAATTAAATAGTTTTTTTGGTTTGTGGGTCTTGGATGCTGTGTAGTTCCACTTTAAACAGGTATGTGTTTTTTAGTATGTGTGTTTCAGTGTCACTTTAAACCTAGTGAGGAATGTATTTGCTGGACAGGTAAGTATTAGTAATTGCCACGTTTTCTTGAGAAGATTTGAACACAATGATAAACCACGTGCACTCCCATTTGTGGCCCGGAACGTGGCTAACCATAGAATGGATTGTTGGATGTTCATACTCAACTAATTTGTCTAAAATGTATATTTTGCCCACAAACACTGAGTGGTGGTAGTATACCCCCAATCCCTCCAACCCCAGTGTTCTTTCCAGCAAACCAAAATCCATTCTTGTGATTTGTGTAGCTGAGAAATGCATTGACCTCTTCATACTTCTGTCTGCCTGATGTGATCATAGCTCTGATTTGTTCTGTCTCAGGGATCGCCCAGCACAACCCGTACTGGTTGTCCTTCAAAGAGACCGCTGTGAGGTTGGTGTATGAAATGGCAGAAGAGCCGGAGGAGATCTGCGCTGAAGTGTTACAGAGATGCAGCCAGCAGGTCCTGCAGGAGTTTAACAACCAAGAAGGTGAGAGGAGGAGGAGGATGCAAGCAAAGCTGAGGCGGGGCTTCTGTTCTGGGACTAGAAATGGGGGGGGGGGGGGGGGTCATACATTTTTTGGATAGGCCTACTTCCCCCAATGACTTCTGGGATTTCTATGTATAGGACCTGATCCAAGCTGTCCAGCAACTTATAACACTGCCAAAGGGCTTATATTTGAATACCCACTGCTGCAACTGCTCAGTAACAGGTCATGAAGTTGATCCCGTCCAAAAATCTGTTTAACCACTTCAGCCCTGGAAGATTTGGCTGATCAATGACCAGGCCGTTTTTTTAAGCGCCCTAGTTTTCCGCCATTCCACGGGCAGATGCAATTTTTTTTAAAGCGTGTCATGTTGGGTATCTATTTACTTGGCGTAACCTCATCTTTCACATTATATTAAAAAAATTAGGGTTCATTTATTTCGTTTTTTTTGTGTGGTTTTTATTTTTTCCCAAAATTTAATTTAAAAAACCTCGGCAAATATTGTGTGATATTTAAAAATTGCAACACCAATCATTTTTTGTATTCTCTAGGGCCTCTTCTAAAATAAAAAATGCGATTTTGGGGGTTCCAAGTAATTTTCTAGTAAAGTTGATTTTTACATGTTGGAGCCAAGTGTCAGAATTGTCCCGCATACAAAGTGGTTAAAGGAAAGGGGGTGGGGGGGGGGGGGAATAGAAGAGCAGAATGGAAAGAACGAGACCAGAAAGTAAACGTTCGTTAGAACATCGCCCTAAGAGGAAGCCCAAGGCACATTCACATATGTCACCCATGGAGTCCACGTTTGCTGAAACTGATTTAGTTTTGTCCTGGATGAGGCTATTTATTTATTTCAGTTCAGCTGGTTTTTATTCACCTTGTTTTCCTTTTTAGAATCGCTGATTCCTGCGTTCCTCCTCACCCACCTGCTGTCTCTAGCGGGAGATGTGGCCTTACAGCTGGTGGTGTATCTGGAATGTACTGTCAGTGCTGAGCTCAGGAGGCAGAGACTGGTGAGGGAGGAACAAGCAGCTGAGAAACAAGGAAAGAACAAGCAGAGGAAGTCTAAGGTAAGTGCTGGAGGGTGTACAACACAAAACTCCAGCCATCAGCTTTGTGCAATGTGGGAGGATTACCACCTCTGTTAGGTTTTTGTCGCCCTGGAATGCAGTAAGTGAGGGGAATTCTTTAACATTTTGTTGTGTCTAGAACAGCGATTCTCAACCTTGTCCTCAGGACCCACTAACAGGCCAGGTCTGCAAGATAACTGAAATACAGTTATACTATGTAACTATGTAACATGACAGGTGAGATCATTTGCTGCTCAGTGATTGCAGTATTCTAGTCTGCATCTCCCCCCCAAGGTAATACCTAAAATCTGGCCTGTTAGTGGGGTTCTGAGGACAGGAGTTGAGAACCCCTGCTCCAGAACATGTCCTCAGTGAGATTTCCCCTCGCCTCTTATACTCTGAGATCCTAAAACTTCAGATTTTCAGTCTGTGACAACCATAAAAAAAACAAAAAATCTTCCAAATGGACATCAATAAAATTGGATACAATCTTTCCACACACTATCCAAAACTAGGTCACTTTAACCACTTCAGCCCCGGAAGGATTTACCCACTTCCCGACCAGGCCATTTTTTATTTTTTTTTGCGATACGGCACTGCGTCACTTTAACTGACAATTGCACGGTCGTGCGACGATGTACCCAGACAAAATGGACTCTTCTACCCCCCCTCCCCCACACACACACACACACACACACACACACACACACACACACACATAGAGCTTTCTTTTAGTGGTATTTGATCACCTCTGTGGTTTTTATTTATTGCGCTATAAACAAAGATCTATTTTTTCTTTTTGCTATAATCCAAAAATAAAAAATGTAAAACAAACAATTTTTTTTCAATAGTTTAGGCCAAGTATATATTCTACATATTTTTGATTAAAAAAACGCAGTAAGCATATGTTGATTGTTTGCACAAAAGTTATAGCGTCTACAAAATGGGGGATATTTTTTGATTTTATTTTTTATTTTTTTTTTACTAGTAATGTCAGTGATCTGTGATTTTTAGCAGGACTGCGTTGGGCAGGTCAGACACTTTTTAACACCTTTTTTTTGGGGATCATTGACATTTATACAGCGATCAGTGCTATAAAAATGCACTGTTTACTGTATAAATGTCACTGGCAGGGAAGGGGTTACCACTAGGAGTGCTCAAAGGGTTAAATGTGTTCCCTGGGAGGTGTTTCTAACACTGGGGGGAGGGGACTGACTGGAGGAGAGAGAGAGAGAGAGAGAGCTCGCTGTTCCTGATCACTTGGAACAGCAGATCTCTCTCCTCCCCTGACAGAACGGAGATCTGTCTGTTTTATATTGACAGATCCCTGTTCTGGCTCTCTGGGGCGATCGCGGCAGCCGGCCACTCGCATTGGTTGCGGCGTACTTGGTGCCTCCTACAGCTCTTAAAGCCTCCGACGTACACCGGCAGTTTGCGCAGCCGTGCCAACCTGCTGTCATATGACTGCTGGTTGGCAACAGGTTTAGCTGAATCTGGGAATAAATAACCGTATTGAAGTGGTAGTAAACTGTTTGACATTTTTTACCTACAGATGTTCTTATAATAAAGCTTATCTGTAGGTAAAATCTCCTAAATGTGCTCGGTTAGGTGATATTCCAGTGAGCAGCAGCCGGTGACGTCCTCGGCATGTGTGCTCTGAAGGGGCGGCATACCCGCGCTGTGCCTGAAGGGGCGGCATACCCGCGCTGTGCCTGAAGGGGCGGCATACCCGCGCTGTACCTTCAGAGCGCTGCGCCATAAATCGGGTCGCAAAAAGTGACATCACAGTTCAGACAGCCAGGGCCTGCGAAACCCGTAAGGAAGACTGGGGGAAGATAGAAGCCCTGTCAGCAGTGACAGCACACCTCCTGGAAGGCTTTGATTTAGAAGGCAAGTCTCTTAGAATGTGTGATGCATACTAGCACGTTATGACTTATGCCTTGAAGGAATTAGTTTTACTTTCCAAACTTTACTACTGCTTTAAATGAAATATGTAGGCTGCATTGCTGACCTGAAAATGCCACTTTTTGTTTCTAAACTCCATATGACCTGTACTAAGCAGGCAACTAGGACATTTGGAACGTGTGCTCTCTGTATACTTGTTCCTGGAGGGATTTTGAAGGCAATGGATCATATCAGCCAGGCAATTGGTATTTTTAAATGGAGAGCTTGGAAATGGCAGCCTTCATATCTTTGCAGTGCAATTTGGACATTTTACACTTGCCCAATCCTAGGTCGTGGTCAGCGCTTCCTCCAGGCGGCGGCTCCCCCTGCGTTTCTTTCCCATCATCGGCCAATAGGATTACTTCTCCTCTTGACCAATCAGGTGTCGGGTCTCGGGACCTGCTTCCTGGTTGGCTGGGAGGAGAATCCGGAAGACAATACTATTGTCTATTTACTAATACTAAAACTATTTGCTCGTCACACAACTGGGTGGGCTCAGGGCATAATGCTCTGCACCCCGAGCCCTTTTTTTTTTTTTTTTTTTTAATTCCTCCGGCTCTAATTACGTACTTTAAACCCCCCCCAAAATTGGAATCCATGCCTCCGGTGCTTTACATGTAGGTTAGAGGCCTGATGGGCTGCTACTGTTTGTATCCCTTGAGGTAGTTTTAAAGATTTTTACTGTAAAACATTCTCTGCATTAAAGTGAAAAACCTTCGGTGTCTAGACTCACCCCCAGCCCTCCCTTGTACTTACCTGAGCCCGATCTCCATCCAGCATAATGTACTAGAGCAGAAGCTCTCGCCCCAATTTTCTTTCCTCCACTAGGCAGATTGCAACAAGAGCCATTGGCCCCTGCAGCTGTCAATCCTATGAGAAGGGGGAGGGGGGCGTAGGGCCAAGCCCCGCTGCCTGTGTGTGTCTATGGACACAGCCAGTGGGGCTTGTGAGCAAGCCCGCAGGAGTACTGGGGGGGATTGTACTCCAAGAGGGGAGGAGCCGGGGGGCCAGTGGAGGACCTGAGAAGAGGGGGGGATCAGGGCTGCTCTGTGTGTAAGACAATTGCACCGAGGAGGTAAGTAGAACATGTTTTATAAAAACAACCCTGAACCTTTAGTATCACTAAGTAGACTTTCATTCTAAAAACTAAAATCTCTAAATCTACTGGCAGCCGCATTCTATTTAGCCCTGTAAGGCAAAAAAAATCGCTAATACATTTTCTGAAGCTGCTCTGGTCCCACGCTTGGCTGTCAGCGGCAGCTTCTCTGCGGAGGCGGGTGCAGAAGTGGCAGCCGACAGCGGAAACCCCATAGTAACTCTATGGGTGACGTCCCTTCCCAGGCATTTCCCAGCCGCTGTCAGCTGTCTCCTGTATACAGCACCTGCCGCTGGAGACCAGAACAGCGCTACTTCGGAAAAATGTATGTAAGCGTGTTCTGTTTTTGTTTTTTTGGGGGGGGTTTGGGTTTTTGTTTTTTCTTTACAGGTAATGTGGCTGCCAGTAGATTTTAGAGATTTTCAGCTGAACTTCTACTTTTATGGCACCAAAGATGACCTTTCCTGATTCTTCTCCTGTCCCTCCCATTGTACTATTGCTCTTGTTTTTTTACTCCTTCAGGACTCTCATTGCACCCACCGGGGGGGGGGGGGGGGGGTTATGGTGGGGTTCTTTCATGCTTTGCCTCCAATACCCAAGTCTCAGGGGTGTCAGAGGCCTTTAACAAAGCCAAGATTCTCTTTTTGGTGTATTCAGGACTTTCACACATTTAGAAATGTATTTTGATATTATAACATGTGATGGACTAACCCAGGAGAACATTTCTCATGCTGTGTCCTCCTCAGGGCAATGAGAGTCTGGGAGAAGACGACATGGGGCTGGTCGGCGCCTCCGCTGATGATGCTGACGCTGAACTCATCCAAAAGATTTGTGACAATGAGCTTCTGAATAGTAAGTGTTTGTGTCTGTAAACCAAACCGAAGATGTTACGTAGGAATTGCTGAGCTCGGTGACGGAGATTTTTTGCTCTTTTTAGCCCAACAATATCTATCTGCTTTTCTGCCGCTGGTGCTGAAGGTGTGTAAGAATTCTGGAAAAGACAGCGATCCTGCCCTGTGCACCGCGGCCACCCTCGCCCTCACCAAGTTTATGATGATCAGGTAAGATGGGGGGGGGGGGGGTTATGCTGCCTTATTCTATATTTCTCTGGATAGATCTTTGCTCATGTTTCGCCGTATCTTCTCCTCCAGCTCCGACTTCTGTGACTCTCACTTGCGTCTTCTATTTACTCTTCTGGAGAAGTCGTCTTTGCCCGGCGTCCGCTCCAATATCATGATTGCTCTGGGGGATCTCAGCATCCGCTTCCCCAATCTCATTGAGCCGTGGACTCCGCACCTCTATGCCAGGTAAATGGAATAGTAAATGGCTGTGACCTCTGTCAATGGGAAGATGTATTATAAGACATGTGGAAGCTTTCATTACTGACGTTTTCAGAAGGAAAAAAAATAGTTGATTGGCAGTCTCTGCCTTCCGTATTTTCTGGGTAACTTCTTCTCTAAGACATTCAAGAAAAGTGTAAAGCTGAAGTTGTACCTCCGGATTCGGTACATCATGTACCCGAGCATCTTCACCCGTAACACATGTTTATGAAGTTGTACAACCTGACGGCCGGACAGGCAATTCTTGTCTGAAGTGGTCAGCAATGGTCGACTATTGGAGGCCTCTCCCACTATAGGTTTCCTTTTTTTAAAGCCCCACTGTGGGCAAAATGATTCAAACCCCCACCCCCAACCCATCCTGACTCCTAACGCCACCCCCTCCTTACCTGGTGAAGCAAGTTATGCTTGCCTAAGTCCCCCTTCCTCGTCCCTTGCCACTATGCCGGGGTCAATTATATATACATATAAAAAATTATATATATATATATATATAATTTTTTATATCACTTGCCAACTGACACCCCCACACCTTACTGTCCCCTTGTGGTGAACTCATGCCCCTTCTAAATTGAGGATACCCCGATGCTGCTTGGCCACTAGGAAAGGCTCCATGCACAGTGACACCCAGAAAAGAACCTCAGAAGGAGAGGAGACTTGGGACTCATTACATGACTATGGCTTTAGGTAAGTAAATGGAGGATTTAGGGTGTGTGTTTTTGTTTGTTTTTGGGGGGGGTTTCCTTCCCATAGCAATTGGCGGGGGGGGGGGGGGGGTGCGCTTTGTCCCAAATATGGAGTCCTGTTTGATCATATTGACAGGTTGTGAAAGAGGGATGCCCAAGGGAACAAAAAAACTTCACTAGAAGACTCGCCATACTCTATGCGTGTTTTTGTTTTCCCAACCAGCATGTTGAATGAAAAAAAAAGTACAGATTTCCCTATGTATACATTCCAAGTGGAGTTATTGAAGTCTGACAGCAGGAGCCTTCCTCTCCAGCACAATACAATGATCAGTGTTGCCAGCAACTCTGACCGGGGGGGGAGAACCCCAACAGGCTGGTTAGTGTTTGACCAGCTATCCCATACATACATGGATTGACATTTGGCTGAACTAATCTAACTTTGATCCATTTATGGCTGGGTAAAGTGATTTGTAAACAATCTGCTGCGCTACTTGAGAGATTACTACATAAGTCTTTGATTTATTATTATTATTGAACATTGTAGATCTGTTTGAAGCTAGTGGATAAGTTCATGTTTTTTGGGGGTATGGCTTTTAAAGAGAAGTTCAACCTTTTGTGTGTGTGTGTGTGTATATGTATGTATATGTATATGTATATGTATGTATATATATATATATATATATATATATATATATATATATATATATATATATATATATATATATATATATATATATATATGCACATGCACTTTTATTTTTTTTTATTCTTTTGGGCCTGTAAAGCATTTGACCTGCGATCAGCAGGTCAGGGGTGCAGTGTCGGGCTCCTGCAGACTGTCTGTGTGCCCATACCACTGATGACAGGAAGACCAATGAACTACCTAGAGCGCCTGTCTGAGAACTACAAGCCATCAGCTGTAGTTCATTAATTCCCTGAACTCTGTGAATGATGCCGAGCAAGTCCAGGAAGACGATCCTAGGCCCACTGTCGCAGGGGGGAGGGGGGACAGCAGGCAGATGCCCAAGGGGTATATGTTACACCCTAAATATGGGTGTAACAAGTTGACAAAGGTGAACTTGCCCTTTAATACATCTGAGAAATACTGTAACTGTTAAAGCGGACCTTCATAACCCCCCCCTTCCCTAAATTTCACATCAGCATGCTTCTCTGTATCTTGATGTGATCTTTGATTGACCTTCCTTTTTTTTTTTTTTTTTTTCTCTTTAAGAGGTGGGGGGAGGGGTCTCTTTAAGGGTGCAGACTGAAGCCATGAGAACCCCTTATTCATAAAGCAAATTTTAGTTTATTAGGAATTAACATTTTCATCTGCTTTATCAGGACTGATTGTTGGGGTTTTCTTTTGGAATTTTGTCTGAATTACATAGTCCGGTTGAAAAAAAGACACAGGTCCATCTAGTTCAGGGGTCTTCAAACTGCGGCCCTCCAGGTGTTCAGGAACTACAATTCCCATCATGTCTAGTCATGTCTGTGAATGTCAGAGTTTTACAATGCCTCATGAGATGTGTAGTTCTGCAACAGCTGGAGGGCCATAGTTTGAGGATCCTTGATCTAGTTCAACCATAAAAAAAAAAAAAATACAATTCCATATACCCAATCCTATACACACAGTTGATCCAGAGGAAGGCGAAAACCCCCCAGCAGAGTATGATACAATTTGCTACAGCAGGGAAAAAATTCCTAATTCCAGAGAGGCAATACGGATTTTCCCTGGATCAACTTTACCTGTAAATGTCAGTATCCAGTTTTTTATATTGTGTGCACTTAGGAAAGAATCCAGAACTTTCTTAAAGCAATCTACTGAACTGGCCAGAACCACCTCTGGAGGGAGTCTGTGCCACATTTTCAGCCCCCCCCTGTCCCAAGTATACCCCATCCACAGCCCCCCCTCTGTCCAAGTGTACCCCCTACACTCACTCCCTCCGTCCCAAGTATCCCCCCCATCCAAGGTTTTGCATACCTCTTCATAAAAAAAAAAAAAATCAGATTTGTCTGACAACTTCTGTCTTTCATGAATCCATGCTGTCTGTTGCTTGAAATATATTTTTCCAGCAAGAACTCATCTATGTGATCTTTTATTAACCCCTCCAGTATCTTCCCGACTATAGAAGTTACACTAATGGGTCTATAGTTGGTAAAGACTTTGTTCCCTTTTTAAATATGGGCACCACATTGGAAGGACCTTAGATGATCGGTTTGTATAATTTAGATCAGATTCTACATTGTAATACTGTGACTAGTAAAGCAGAACAATGACTTTCATTTTCTTGGGGTAAAAGGCAATCATTTTGTTTCTGGCAAATCTCCTGCTACCCGAGGCCTTCACTCACTCCAGTTCTGGTTTTCTTACAGACTCCGAGACGATTCCCAGGAAGTCCGTAAAACCTCGGCCATTGTAATGACCCATCTGATCCTGAAGGACATGGTGAAGGTCAAAGGACAAGTCAGCGAGATGGCCGTTCTTCTCATAGATGCTGATCAGGAGATCTCCTCATTGGCCAAGAATTTCTTCACGGAGCTGTCCAACAAGGTGTGCCGAGTGACACGGGGCGAATGTCATCCAATTACAGGAGGAATTTGTTTACTACTCTCTTCTCTTCTACCCCCCAGGGCAATGCTGTTTACAACCTTCTACCTGATATTATCAGCCGCCTGTCTGATCCGGAGTGTGGAGTGGAGGAAGAAGCTTTTCACACTATAATGAGGTGATTCCACGGGACTTCGTTCTCCTGTACGGAGCCTTTCTCTCTGATCGCTACATCTCGATTATACTGCGATCTTCATCTCACATGTCCAATCACTGGTCTTCTAAAGATCGCTATAACCCCGCCTCCTACACACCATGAGAATATCGCACTGATAGTCGTCACTTTTTTTTTTATTTATTTGAATGCTAGTCTCGTATTGAAAACCAATAGGTTACTAAACTTATGAAAATTCTCGTACACCAGAATACAACCTCCAAAGTGATGTATTTAGTGATGCGCCAAAATTATCAGCCCAAAATGGGGTGTTCAGTGCTGTGCCGAAAGAAAAAAAGATGCTGATTATTTTTTTTTATTTTTTTTTTTTTTACACATACGACTTTCTAAAATCATGAACTTAGATGAATTTGTTGCTCATTATCGGCACCTTTTGGAAGCGGTGTTAAAAATCCTGCTTTCTGCATTTCTGGTGCAAATTTGGTCAGCACCTCCCCATTGAAAATGCAGCAAGAACGCATCCGCAGTGTTTTTGATGCATTTTTTTGAGTGACATAAAAAAAACCAAAACACACACACACCATAAGTGCAGTAAAACCGCAGGCATTTTAGGCAGCCAATAATCGGCATCTTTTTTTCTTTCGGCACAGCACTGAACACCCCATTTTCGGCTGATAATTTTGGCGCATCACCAAATACATTACATCACTTCCGAGGTTGTATTCTGGTGTACGAGAATTTTCATAAGTTTAGTAACCTATTGGTTTTCAATACGAGACTAGCATTCAAATAAATAAAAAAAAAAGTGACGACTATCAGTGCGATATTCTCATGGTGACAAAAAAAAATTCGGACACAAAGAACAAATTGCTTTCGAAAGCCAATCAGAACAGTTCATGCTTATCCCTTCAAATATTTTCGCATGAATATTGCTTGTACAATAACAGAATGAACAATTTTCGTGTAATTAGTATGGCATTTCTACATAAAAAAAAATTCAATTGTGCGGCCGAGACCACGCAAGCGTGAAAAAAGAAAAAAAAATTATATAACAAAAAAACACACACATTACATTTAGTGGTGCACTGAAATTAAAATTCCGGTGCCAAAACTGAACAGTCAGGATGCACTTGGCCAAGACTGACAGATAAAAATTATATATATAAAAAAAAAAAATTATATAAAAATTTTAAAAATATAAATTTTTATCTGTCAGTCTTGGCCAAGTGCATCCTGACCGGTTTTGGCACCGGAATTTTAATTTCAGTGCACCACTAAATGTAATGTGTGTTTTTTTTTTTTTTTTTTTTTTTTTTTTTTCTCTCATCGTGTGTACTAGGCTTTACTTTGATGCTGCAGTTATGTGGTTTGCCAGCAGGGGTCCTCGGCACCAACAAGTTGAAGTGAGAGGTCCCCATCTTGTCTGGGAGTGTGATCGATGGGTGTGAACGTGCTGCTACATCGAATGTTCTGGGGAGATGTTCTGGTTTTTGTAGTGGCAAAGGTGAAATGCCGTATATATTCCACTAAAAAAAAAAGCCTCGGGCTTCCACCTAATTGAGGTTGCAGTGCTCTTCCTCTGCATTTGTCGTTCTTTGGCACGCTGGTCACACTGAACATGCACGCTGGTTGGATAAGTGAAGACGCAGCGAGCAAATCTATCCAACTTATCTCAATGCAGCTATAATGTAATGCCTGCTCAGCTAATTCTGATTGTAGGATTTTACCCCCTGAGATTGGTCATTTGCTGCCCTTAGAATCAAACACCGTAGTTTCAAACAACTTTTGTTTACATCGCTACAAAAAATTTTTTTTTTTTTTTCTTCCCTCACTAACCTATAAGGCTGCTGGATGTGCGTTTTTTATATACTGTATGTAGCTGCAGCTCTATATACAGTATACCGCACTGTGTTCCGGGTGCGAGGCGACACTTCCTGTCCCATACCCGGAACACCGAAAATCCGCCGCAGCGGCACGCAGAGCGAGCAATGTATACTATAAATGAATACAAAGCTTCCTCCGAGTCAGAGGCGGGCTGATGTCCAAACGTCTGACTCGACCAATCGGAGGAAGATTTGTATCCTTTGCTAGAATACATCGCTTGCTTTGATCGTCTCTGCGCTTTAATCTTCTGTGTTCCTTTTTTTAAAGCCCATCTCCGACTTGTGTTACCCACACAGTGAGGTTCCCACATTGCATGGGTTAAAGGGTCAGTTCACCTTTTACAGAAAAAATGGTCAACTAACACTTTAATCAGTTGTACTTAAAGTGATCGTGAAGGCAGAAGGTGCGTTCTATGCATTAGGATAAAAAAAATTCCGTGTGTAGCAGCCCCCCCCCCCCCCTTCCCCAAATGCTTACCACCTGAGCCCCATCTCTGCCCAGCGATGTCCACAAATCCCTCGGCCGTCTGGGACTCTCCCTGCTGATTAGCTGAGACACAGCGGCGCCATTGGCTCCCACGGCTGTCAGTTGGCCAATCTGGGGAGAGAGGGGGCAGGGCCGAATGGCAGCTCCGTGTGTGAATGGACACAGAGAGCTGTGGGGACAGGAGAGGAGGGGCCAGGAGGGACCCGAGAAGAGGAGGATCCAGGCTGATCTGTGCAAAAACCCTTGCACGGCGGTTATCCCCTCCCACTGCTTAGGATGACGACCGAGTCGCTTCTTGGCCGCATCGGTTGTTATCCCCTGGGAAAATGGTACAGGGGGGTGACGCGTTTAAGTGCAGCTGTCACCCCGGGTACAACCCCTTCAAGCCGAGGCCGTGTATTTTGCGTCCGGTTGGTGTAACTGGACCCCTCCCCATTCTCCAGCCAGCCGTCTTCTGTCTTTCCCTTTCTGCTCTGAGGAGGAAAAGTGTGTTTTGTGACAACTGTGAGAATAAAAGTATTTATATTCTGGTATGTGGACAAAGTGTAGAGTTTTGACATGTTGCTTTTTAAACACTTTGTTGTAGACAGAAGTGAGGAATATTCCCCTTGGGGGGGCCTTAGAAAGTATTTCTGAACATTTCTCAGTCTAAGTGACTAATAATCCTGTGTTTTGTTCTGTATTTGGTGTTCTTTCTTCTCAGGCATCTCCTCTCCTACATCACCAAGGACAAGCAGACCGAGAGTCTGGTGGAGAAGATGTGCCACCGCTTCCGAACCGCCAGGTCAGAGCGCAATGCTTGCTGCTTCCTTGCAAAGAAAAGGGGGTCAAAGGGGTTGTAAAGACTAAAGGGGCTTTCTATGAATGAAGGTAAAACCTTCCGTGTGCAGCAGGTGCCCCCCCCCCCTCCACCATACTTGCCTGATCTCGATCCAGCAATGTGCTCCCACCGCTGTCAATCACAGCCAGGGGGCAGACTTGAGCCACACTCTGTGTCTCTTATGGACGCAGAGAACCGCCTTGGGACCGAGCACACGAGTCCGTCCACCCCCCCCCCCCCCCACACACACAGCAAGCGGCTTGCTATGGGGGCACTCGGCAAGGGGGAGGGGCCAGAGCTCCGCCAGGGACCAGAGGAGGGGATGATGTCATTGTACACTTGGTGTTAGGTTTGGTAGTAATAAAAAAAAGCTACATTTTAATACAGAATTTTTTTTATTTATTTATTTTACTTTTTTGGGCCAGTTTTCCTTTTTGATAAAAAAAAAAAAATCTAAAGATATCCATTACCCCCAAGTGAGAGCCCAATTTTGTCCTGGGGAAAAAAATGCAGTATAATCCACCTGGATGCACAAAATAGCTGTGGTGATAGTAAAACCGTTCATGTCACATGTCAAAGTTGCAAAATTGTGCTTGGGCATTAACATTTGTTTTCCCCCTTAGACAGGAAGGGGTTAAAGTTGAACCAAACCCACCCTCTCCTTCTATCCATCTAGGGTGGAGCTTTGCCTCTTGGGGCTTCTTTTTACACTTGCTTTAACACACTTCAAAGCGCCCCACCGCTTCACCATCCTTTTTTGAGTCTTTAATATAGCTGGCAAATGCCCAATGCGTGTTGATTTTTCTATTTTGTTTTAAAGGGGCCCATTAGAACACCAGCTCTGTAGTACCCTTGTTCAGCAGATCCCCCTGCTCAGTAGTACCCCCAGCATTGCTGATTCCCCCCCCCCCCTCAGTAGTAACTCCCAGCTCTGATGATCCTCTGGTTTGCTCCTCTTATCTCTCCGGTCCCCACTCACCTCCCATACTGCATACCACATGTGACATCTGCTAGTTTATCCAGCTCTGCTGATCCTCTGCCTCTCGGTCCTCTCTCTCCGGTCCCCGCTCACTTCCTGCACTGCATACCACATGTGACATCTGCTAGTTTCTTCAGCTCTGGTCCCCCAGCTCTGCTGGTCCTCTGCCTCTCAGTCCTCTCTCTGGTCCCCCAGCTCTGCTGATCCTCTGCCTCTCTGTCCTCTCTCTGGTCCCCCGGCTCTGCTGATCCTCTGCCTCTCAGTCCTCTCTCCGGTCCCCCAGCTCTGCTGATCCTCTGCCTCTCAGTCCTCTCTCTGGTCCCCCAGCTCTGCTGATCCTCTATAGCATTCCAATGTTGCACACCACAGGTCACGTCTCCTAGTTGCTCCGCTCCAGTCTGGACCCCGATCACCTTCCTGCTGCTCCTGCACACCAGATGTGACGTCTGCACTGGACACTCCCAGATTATATACACAATCAACCAAAAGGGACTGCTGTCTTTCCGGTTTGCTTGTTGGTTTCCCAGTGCATCCTGGGATATCTCATATTAGCAATACCCCCAAAAGCTGAATAAAAGCCTCTCTAAAGCTGTTGGGGAACATTGTCATGGATGCTTTGGAGCACCAAGAAGGTGACACGGGGGATTATTGAAGCAAATGCAACGTGTGGCCAGGACTGTAAGGTAACCATTTTATTTAGACCCCTTTTCACACTGGGGCGGTTTTGAGGCGTTTAAGTGCTAGAAATGGCGCCTGAAAACCGTCTCCCATTCATTTCAGTGTGACTTTTCACACTGGGGCGGCGCTCTTGCGGGACGTGAGGAAAAGTCCTGCAAGCAGCATCTTTGGGGCAGGTTGGGCACGCTGTATACACCCCTCCCAAAACACCCGGCCCATTGAAATGACTGGCCAAGATTCGGAAGTGCCGCAACACAGGTGCTTTTTACCCCTTCTTCGGCCGCTAGCGGGGGTTAAATGCGCAGCTTTACTGCTAACGCACGGCGGCCCCAGTGTGAAGGGCTCGTAGTGACAGGAGGCTCTGATTGCAATTCAGAGCGCTTTGACCAATTGATCTCCAGAGGATTTACCCCCCTTTCGTGACCAGGCCATTTGTTAAGATGCAGCATTGTGCAGTCGTGTGGCGCTGTACCCAAATAAAATTTGTTTGTTTTCTCACACGTTGAGCTTTCTTTTGGTAGTATTTGATCACCTCTGGGGTGGGGGTTTTTGTTTTTTTTTTTTTTATACCAATCTAGGCCAATATGTATTCTACTACATATTTTTGGTTAACAAAAAATTGCAATAAGTGTGTATATTGATTGGTTTGCACAAAACTTAGTCTACAAGCTATGTGACATAATATTTTATGACTTTTTTTTTATTCTACTGGTAATGGTGATCAGCAACTTAGCGGGCAAATTACACACTGACCTTTTTTGGGAACCAGTGGCACTAATAGTGATCAGTAATAATGCTATACACTGTCACTGTACTTATGACACTGGCGGGGAAGGGGTTAACATCAGGGGAACTCAAAGGGGGTTACCTGTGTGCCTAGCCAGTGTTTGTGTACTGGGGGGGGTGCTTTTACTAGTGAAAGACATGGCTCCTAGTCCCTGCTTTGGAATAGCGGATTGCCGTTCCCTACTGACAGATCAGCGTTCTGCCTCTGTACCCAATGACTGTCGGGTGCCGGTGGACATCAAGTCCCCGATATCCATTGATCAGCTCCCGCTGTATATAATCACGGCGGCAGCGAGCCGCCGGTAGTGAACATTCGTGGCTGCTATATGATCCTGCGCACAGCAGCCGCCCTTAAGCCGCATATCTGCTATAGGGCCGTCGGCGAGTGGTTATCCCTCCTCTCCTTTTCTGCCAAGGAAGCGGCCATGTTGGTCTCTGTTTGATCCCCAATCGCCATGGTGCTGCCCATGTGATCAGCTATGGCACCATATATTTGGTTTCTTGATCATGTGGTTGAGCGGAGAACAAATGTGACCGATTTTTATTCCTGGCATGCCTCGAGTATAACTGCTTTGGGGAACCGTTTATATTGATGGGTTTAGTTCCACTTTAATCACATTTTTATTGAACATTTTCTAACCTGAGATTTTCTTTTACATGTCTGGTAAATCAGTGGGGGGGTTCCACATTAACAAACCACGTCTGTTTTGTAAGTGTGGAGGATGGTCAGGTAGCCAATCGCTTTGATGCATTTTGAGCAGCTTTGCGCTTTTCTGTTTACCACTTTAGAACCTTCTGCGGTAATCTCCTGGTGATATATATATATATATTTTTTTTTTTCCTTCACAGAACTGAGCGCCAATGGCGGGACCTCGCTCACTGCCTCTCCCTCCTGCCGTTCTCGGAGAAAGGACTGGTGAAAATGCAGGATTGCTTTGACTGCTACGGGGACAAGCTGAGCGATGACGACGTCTACAACTCCTTCATGAGCGTCATAGGGAAGATGCGCAAAGGAGCCAAACCTGAACTGAAGGTGAGATGATGATGAACAGGCTTTGTGCTCAAATCCCCCCATTGTGACAGCGCGCCGGGAATCTTCTCCCCACACCCACTGTCGCAAGTTAAATTAAAAGAAGTGTGTGGGGGAGGGCGACTAACTCATCAGAGTTCTGTGAATAGAAGAATTACAACTACTGTCAGCCTTTGCTGCTGACGGTTTGCAGTCCTCAATGAACTACTAAGGTGCTGAGAGCTCTTCATAGTTCATTGACCTTCCTGTCACCCAGTAACTGCCTACCCGAGGGGACCGGGGCAAACTACACTGCAGGAGCCTGAGATTACACCCGGGATCTGTTGATCATGGGTGCAATGTTTTTAACAGGCTCCTAATAATTTTTTAAATACAACTTGACCTCCGGAAGATTTACTATTCATGCAGCGATGTACACAAATAAAATATCCTTTTTTTTTTCTGACCGCCTCCCAATACCAAAAATGTGAGTTCAGTTGGGCTTTGTGATTGGTGGTTCAATCTGTTCAGGGCACGCTAGACATACACCGGCTCGAGGGGCGTGTTTACCTACAATGGGATGGACAGGTGTTCCATGCAGACCCATCGATTTTTCAATTTGGGAGCAACAGCAGCACAGACACTGCTCCCAATTTGACATTGATGTGGGTGCCTGGCCCCAGAGGCACACAGGGGTCTATTTACTAAGATTGGAGGAGTGCAAGATCAGTCTCACTACTTCTGCATAGAAACCAATCGGCTTCTAATCTCCATTGTGCAGAGGGAGCTTTGTGGTAATTAATAGTATATAAATCTATATAACAATACCATAAATTGTTAAAAATAAACTGATTAAAGTTCATAAATGTGATATATAACATTTACTTATAATAATCTGATTGCAATGTAGCCAACCATGATTCCCCCCCTTTTTTTTTTTTTTGCAAATAGTCTCAAACAAAAGTTCATAGTGATCTGTAACAATTTCTTCTGTGTAGATAATCTTCCAAAGAAGTAGTGAATATTCCTTCACCAAACACTATATAACGACTCCCAACGTGTTCTGGGTAAATATTCTGCTTACCAGAATGATTTGACTTCTTTAATTAAAAAGATAGTCAAGACGCTTTGGCAGGAAAATGTCTGCCAGCATTGGTGTAACCTGGAGATATATGGAATCCTTCCTCCTCAGAGTTTATACATGGGATATATGAAAGAAATGATAGAAACGCATAGCGTAATCCTATTTATTAAAAAGTAATATAAAGGTGCAAAAGCCGAATGGCTGCTTACATGTGAATGCGCCTTTACCCGGCACTGGGGCTGCTGGCTTATCTCTGAGTGGCGCCATGCTTCCACCTCCTCCTGTGGTTGGCGTGCGTTCCACCAACCCGACCGGAAGCAACCAGAGGGACTGGAAATGATGTGGAGTAACATGAAGTACTGCTTTGATGTATGTTTCGTGATTACGTCTTCAGTAATTGCAGAATTACATTTTTGAGTATTATTAATACCCATTTAGGGGAGCAGCTTTGCTTTGTTTTTTTTTGTTTTTTTAGTGTTTATAAATAGGCGTGGGATACACACCATTTTTCTTATAGCTTCTAACCTCAGCTTGTTCAAGTAAGCTTTGAAGCTGATTGGTTTCTATGCAGACGTGAGCCGGATTTTGCACACTCCAGTTTTGGTAAATCGCACACTCTGCCTTCGGGGGCCATGCATCAGGAGCTGCATCTGTGTCCATGCAGCTGCCCAATTGGTAGGAACGGGACTTCCTGCACAGAATACCTGTGCATCTCTGTTTCAGTAAACATGTGTGTGTGTGTGTGTGTGTGTGTGTGTGCGCTGTAATACACGCTGTGATAATGAGGCCTCTGACCTGGAGTTAGGCTGGCCATAGACTGGTCAATTATTGGTATGTGATTATCAGATTTCAGGTGCTGTAATCTGCTCCTCGTCCATCCTGTGTGGATGTGCTCACTCACAATGACAACAGAGCGGTCTGCATTCCTGAGTCTCCAGTGTGGCATTCTCTCCCCCCCCCCCTCTATCAGGGAATGGCACACCCTGTAGAAAACAGAAATCTTCTGTGCCAGAGATGGAGGGTGAAGAATCTGCTCCGGTTCAGTCTGCCAAGGCTGGCAGTCCTTACAATACATCATTGTTCTGAACCGATTCTCTCCTTTACTGTCCCCTGTAGTGAAGGGTAAGCCGGTGATAGACTGAAATAAAGATCTTCTGTTTTAAAGAACCAAAAACCCGAAACACAAAACCTGGATCTGAAAACATTTCCACATCTAGAAATGTACGAGGTTCACCTACTAAAAATCCTCTGTTGGCTTTGCTGTGCTGTGCGCACACCGCAGTCCATCCCATTCATAAAATTCAGGCCGCAGCTTGTAGCTGGCGGAAGCCTCTCTTAGGTTATTGGAGCACTAAAAGCTCTGATTGGAGGTGAGCTGGTCATGTGGTGTTGGCAGGTCAGGCTTTCTGCTTTATTAGAGGAAGCACATCCATATGCGAATCAGTTTTTAGTTTTTTGCTAGAAAATTAGTTGGAACCCCCAAACAATATATATTTTAGCAGAGGCCCTAGAGAATACATTGGTGGGTTTTGCAAATTTTTTTTTTTTTGTCACACCATATTTGCGCAGCGTTTTTGCAAACGCATTTTTTGCGGGAAAATGCCCTCTTTAATGCAAAAAAATTAAAAATCACAAGCCGCCCTGGGGGTGGACCGTTCTGCGCCCTGGGGGTGGACCGTTCTGCGCCCTGGCCCTGGGGGGTGGACCGTTCTGCGCCCTGGCCCTGGGGGGGTGGGCTGCTCTGCGCCCTGGCCCTGGGGGGGTGGGCCGTTCTGCGCCCTGGCCCTGGGGGGGTGGGCCGTTCTGCGCCCTGGCCCTGGGGGGGTGGGCCGCTCTGCGCCCTGGCCCTGGGGGGGTGGGCCGCTCTGCGCCCTGGCCCTGGGGGGTGGGCCGCTCTGCGCCCTGGCCCTGGGGGGTGGGCCGCTCTGCGCCCTGGCCCTGGGGGGTGGGCCGCTCTGCGCCCTGGCCCTGGGGGGGGTGGGCCGCTCTGCGCCCTGGCCCTGGGGGGTGGGCCGCTCTGCGCCCTGGCCCTGGGGGGGGTGGGCCGCTCTGCGCCCTGGGGGGGGTGGGCCGTTCTGCGCCCTGGGGGGGTGGGCCGCTCTGCGCCCTGGGGGGGGTGGGCCGTTCTGCGCCCTGGCCCTGGGGGGGGTGGGCCGTTCTGCGCCCTGGCCCTGGGGGGGGGGTGGGCCGTTCTGCGCCCTGGCCCTGGGGGGGTGGGCCGCTCTGCGCCCTGGCCCTGGGGGGGGTGGGCCGTTCATATACAGATTTAATTATACGGCGGTCTGGCCTAGATGTCCTGTTTTGCTCACCATTGTCTTTCTATTTTTTTGTTCCTGTGTTGTTGTGTGTTTTTTTTTTTGTTTTTTGTTTTTTTTTTCTCTGCAACCCAAACTGTTGGCCCACTTGATTGAACTCTCGTTACAGACTATGATTGATGAGTTTGAGAAGAAGCTGACGGTGTGCCATAACAAAGGTCTGGAGAACATGGATGTTCCGGAGGAGGCGATCCCGGACGGGGAGAACCCTCCGCCTTCTGCTGTGAAGAAGAATGTTCCGGGTAAGTCCAGGAATGTGCAAAATGATGTCGATCCTGTGAGCAGTCCTGGAAATGTATTGTGTATGTCATCACCACAACACTAGTTTCATTTCAACACATGTGCATTGTAGGCCATATTAAAGAGGGTTGTAAACTCCACAACAAGAAAAGAAGAAAACCTGTAAGACGAAGTCCTAATGTGAATCATATACTGGCTCATTATGAAATACTCACCTTAGAACGAAGCCTTCAAGGGGCGCACGGCTGAGACAGCTGACCTCTTCCCCGAAGTTACTTCCGGGTTCGTGGCTCTGGCGCTGTGTGTGGCCGAAACCGCGATGATGTCACTCCCGCACATGCATGCGGGAGCCACCGTACACAGCACAGGGCTTGGAAGGAGCTACACCGATGGCCGTTCCTTCAGAGCGCAAGTTTCAGTGACCTCACTGGCTGCATGTAATGTAAATATCTCCTAAATATTTAACGGTCAACAGAGGAAGTTTACTTCCCCTTTTAAATGGGTGACCGGTCAACAACGAAAGGATCCCTAATATTCGGTAAGGATGTGGTAAGGATTCAACAGGAAAAAAATGTGAAGAAATGCAGCACCAATAAATATCAATAAAATGATACAGGTGCTCCATATAATAAAATGCTGGTTTATAAGCCACCGAGTATCTAATATAAAATGCAAAAAATTTTAGATACTCTGTGGCTTATAATCCAGCATTTTATATTTGTGATTTATTATTTGGTGCAGCACTCAATGTCCACGTGACCTCTGGAATATTTATCCCCCTTTCCTGACCAGGCCATGTTTTGTGATACGGCATTGCGTTACTTTTAAGTGACAATTGCAACACTGTACCAACAGAGTTTTTTTTTTTTTTTTGTACAATTTTTTATTTTTTTTTTTGCGCTGGAAACAAAGAACGACTAACAATTTTTTATTTTTACTTTCTCCTCTAAAACACATCCAATAAAAAAAATCAAATTTCATCAGTTTAGGCCAAGATTTTTGATAAATCC
Organism: Lithobates clamitans; assembly: GCA_037952925.1. Classification (NCBI taxonomy): domain Eukaryota; kingdom Metazoa; phylum Chordata; class Amphibia; order Anura; family Ranidae; genus Lithobates; species Lithobates clamitans. The sequence continues at coordinate 121,190 of JBBGZY010003199.1, forward strand.
CACTAAGCGTTTATTGGTTTGCACAAACATTGTAGCGTCTACAAACTATGGGATTGTTATTTACTTATTTTTAGTGAGTCTTCCCAGCTTCTCGTCAATTTAGATGGAGGAATAAATCAGGAAAACACTTAAGATGTATTTAAAAGAAAAAAATACTCACCAATGGGAGCTCACCAGTGCTAATATAATGTAATATTTAAAATGGGAGTAAAAACAAGTACAGGGGGTCCCCGAGTTACAGACCACTCCTACTTGCAACAGGAAGTGAGAGGAAATCTCCCCCTAGGAGGGGAAATTCTCTCCTGTAAGAGTTAATATGGGAAAAGGGAACCTCCACAGACACTTTTATCACCAATCCTTGTCTCCACTACAACCCAAAATTTTCAAAATCCAATTCCCATTGGGACAGAAAGTGAGGAGAAATCTTCTGAAGAGGAGCACAGACAGCAAAACAAACATTACAGGGGTGATAACCCTTCCCTATGTTATCCAAAAAGCTTAAAAATAGTTTTGTTTGTTGTTTTTTTTTTTTTTTTTTTGGCTGGAGCTACATTTAAAAAATGTACCTGTTCCGACTTAGAAACAGATGTAACTTAACAAACCTGATCTTGTTTGTAACCCGGGATCACCTGTATATAGCTATAGCATAAGCATTATATATCCAAAACCAACTGGCCAGACTTGCAGCAATGTCTGCCGATCTCAGCATGAGGATGCGTCCGCAATGACGTCAGCCCCTCCGACACGTTTCGTACACAAGCACGTTCTCAAGGGATCTACCTATCGCTGACTCCGTCATCTGGCCTCCTTAAATAACCAAGTAAAGTGGTGGAAATTGGGGGGGGGGGGGGGGACCGGAAATACTGGAAGTTGTAATGCTGCCATTTTATAGAAGACTCGATCTCAGTGGTGATCATGGCAACATAACGGGTACAGGAAGCGCTCACGTCGCCATCCAAGGTATACAGAATACCATCTCTGAACACACAACACATCCAACCTTGAAGCAGATGGGCTACAGCAGCAGAAGACCACACCGGGTGCCACTCCTGTCAGCTAAGAACAGAAAGCTGAGGCTACAATTGGCACAGGATCACCAACATTGGACAATAGAAGATTGGAAAACGTTGCCTGGTCTGAGGAGTCTGGATTTCAGCTCCGACATTCAGATGGTGGGGTCAGAATTTGGCGCATGGATCCATCCTGCCTTGTATCACCGGTTCAGGCTGGTGGTGGGGGTGTAATGGTGTGGGGGATGGGATATCACCAGTTCAAGGTGGGGGATGGGCTATCACCGGTTCAGGCTGGTGGTGGGGATGTAATGGTGTGGGGATGGGATATCACCGGTTCAGGCTGGTGGTGGGGGTGTAATGGTGTGGGGGGGGGGGTATCACCGGTTCAGGCTGGTGGTGGGGGTGTAATGGTGTGGGGGATGGGATATCACCGGTTCAGGCTGGTGGTGGGGGTGTAATGGTGTGGGGGATGGGGTATCACCGGTTCAGGCTGGTGGTGGGGGTGTAATGGTGTGGGGGATGGGGTATCACCGGTTCAGGCTGGTGGTGGGGGTGTAATGGTGTGGGGGATGGGGTATCACCGGTTCAGGCTGGTGGTGGGGGTGTAATGGTGTGGGGGATGGGATATCACCGGTTCAGGCTGGTGGTGGGGGTGTAATGGTGCGGGGGATGGGATATCACCGGTTCAGGCTGGTGGTGGGGGTGTAATGGTGTGGGGGATGGGATATCACCGGTTCAGGCTGGTGGTGGGGATGTAATGGTGTGGGGGATGGGATATCACCGGTTCAGGCTGGTGGTGGGGGTGTAATGGTGTGGGGGATGGGATATCACCGGTTCAGGCTGGTGGTGGGGGTGTAATGGTGTGGGGGATAGGGTATCACCGGTTCAGGCTGGTGGTGGGGATGTAATGGTGTGGGGGATGGGATATCACCGGTTCAGGCTGGTGGTGGGGATGTAATGGTGTGGGGGATGGGATATCACCGGTTCAGGCTGGTGGTGGGGGTGTAATGGTGTGGGGGGATGGGATATCACCGGTTCAGGCTGGTGGTGGGGGTGTAATGGTGTGGGGGATGGGGTATCACCGGTTCAGGCTGGTGGTGGGGGTGTAATGGTGTGGGGGATGGGGTACCTGAGTATTGTTGCTGACCATGTCCATCCCTTTATGACTACAGTGTCCCCATCTTCTGATGGCTCCTTCCAGCAGGATAATGCACCATGTCACAAAGCTCCAATCATCTCACCACTGGACAATGAGGTCCCTGTACTCCAATGGCCTCCACACTCACCACATCTCATCCAATAGAGCACCTTTGGGATGTGGTGGAATGGGAGATTCAGCATCATGGATGTGCAGCCAACAAATCTGCAGCAACTGTGTGATGTTATCAGGTCACTATGGAGGAAAATCTCTGAGGAACGTTTCCAACACCTTGTTGTATCTATGCCACAAAGAATGAAGGCCAAAGGGGGTCCAACCCGATACTGGCAAGGGGGACCTAATAAAGTGGCCGCTGAGGGTATATTCCCCTATAGTTCATGTGTAATAAAATGGAAGGACACCGGGATAAAGTATTGAACACGTGAAGAAAGGGAGGTGCAAAAATGAATCGAAAGCCAAGACAGCAGCTGAAATCTATCAGTAACTAGAGATCCAGCCTGCCCCTGGTCGGTGCAAATTTATATCCGCTGGTTCAGTCTCACCTGATGGCCAATAAAAAGTTGTCTCATTACCAAGGTGTCACTCATTCCATGATGAGTACAAGAAAAGGGCTCTCAAGACCTTCACCACCTTATTGTTACAAAACATACTGCTGGCATTGGTTACAGGATGATTTCTAAAATTCTGAATGTTCCAGTGAGCGCTGTTGGGGCCATAAACTGGAAGTAGAAAGAACATAATTTCACCATAAACCGACCACCACCAGGTGCTCCACTCAGTACTTTTCACGCCTCTGTCAGAAATCTTGCCAAAAGAGTTGTCCAAGGACCACTTGTGGAGAGCTTCAGAAAGACCTGGAATTAGCAGGTACACAATAAGTAATGCCCTCACCCGCCACGGCCTGTAGGCACGCTCTCCCCACACCCCTCCATTGCTGAAGAAGCATGGTGAAGCTCGGTTAAAGTTTTTTTCTGCACAACATTTAGAGAAACCTGTGAAATACGGGGAGAATATAGTCAGCTCAGAGGAGACCAACATGGAACCATAATACACCCCATGTTTGGAGGTCACATCTCCCCAAAAACACCCCCATACCAACAGTGAGGTTTGAAGGCGGGAACATCATGGTGTGGGCGGGGCTGTTTTCAGCAAACTTCATGTCATTGAAGGATGAATGGTGATAAAAATCTGCTGCCATCTACCAGGATGATGAAACGAGGGAGGACATCTCAGGAGGACATCTCAGGAGGACATCCCAGGAGGACATCCCAGGAGGACAGGCCTAGCAGGCTCCACCTACCACAGAAAACTACATAAGGGGGTGCAGATCATATTGGTGGTGTCGGTAGGGGGAATGGTGCCCCATTTTGATGTCAGTCGGGGGAATGGTGCCCCATTTTGAAGGTGTTGGTAGGGGGAATGGTGCCCCATTTTGATGGTGTCAGTAGGGGGAATGGTGCCCCATTTTGATGGTGTCAGTCGAGGGAATGGTGCCCCATTTTGATGGTGTCAGTCGGGGGAATGGTGCCCCATTTTGATGGTGTCAGTAGGGGGAATGGTGCTCCATTTTGGTGGTGTCAGTTGGGGGAATGGTGCCCCATTCAGCCCCTGGGCCGCAGTTTGGGGACCCCGGCTTTTATATCCTTCTCAGAATCAGAACATGTGTTTGTCATTTTTTACTATAACAATCAATCATAAAATTGTGTGTAGACCTTTTGATGACATTCTCTCTCTGTCTCCTCAGCTAAGCGGCGCCCTCTTAAGTCTGTAAATCGATCGCAGAAGGTAAATGAAGAGAGCGAGTTTCAGACACCGAAAGGTCGGCCCCCGAGGAGAACGCAGAGGAAAGTCACCGTTACTTTCTCCAGTGATGAGGAGTCTGGTGAGTGTCTCTGGAAGGAAAACTCGGGAGAGATTTACTAGAATCTGGTGGAGCTGTACACGGGAGCCAATCAGCTTCTAACTTCAGCTTTGACAAAACCTGGAAGCTGATTGGTTTCAATGTAGAGCTACTCCGGATTCTCCAGTTTTAGTAAATCCCCCCCCCCCCCATTGAGTCTTTGTATCTTTTAATAAAGTCACATGACCAATCATTGCATATTTTTTTAATTCATCAGACCTGGAAGCAGAACTGAGTGAAGCCGATACACCCAAAAACCCCACCCCCATCAGACGCACATCTACCCGCTCCCGGGCTCGGTGACCTTACACACCTCTCCTGTCTCCTGGTTTTATCTTCTGACTTCACTTTCTCCTTCCTTATATTTGTATCTTTATATAAAACCTTCATATTTCCGGATCGCAGTGCGATTTTCCTCTGGCCGGGTCCTGTCTGTGTCCATCGCTCCTCAATAAAGTTTTACATGTTTTACACACGAGCAGTTTGATGCCTCACTATGACATGGACCTCGCTGGGTTCACTTATTATTTCTTTTCTCTGTATTGTGTGTGTGAGATTATTTTGGCCATACAAGAGACAACTGAAAGAGTAGAGTGCGCTTTGTATGCAGGATTTTCAATATATTCCTCAATTCAACTGAGTTTTTGTTTTGTTATTTTGGGGCCTTAATTAAAATTTTTTTCCTTTTTATTATGTTCATCAGTTTTGCACCGAGTGGCTTCCCTGTAGTTAGAGTGGCTGTAAACCCTCCATATCCCCAGTGAAGTGACTGGCCTCAGGTGATAGAGATGAAACCCTCTTGCATAAGTTGTACCTGTTTATCAACGGTCTTCTCTTCTCTAAAGCATTTTTCTGCTCCAGAAGGCAAGGGCTGAGTGTAATCTGAGACCTGAGTGGACCCGACCCCCTTCCACAGTCTCCTAGGGCAACCTCAGTCCTCAAGCACCCCCAACGGGCCATGTTTTCAGGTTTTCCTTTAATTTGCACAGCTGCTTTAAATCAATGACTTGGCATTGATGAAAACTTTTTTTTTTTTTGTTTTTTTGTTTTTTTGTTTTTTTGTTTTTTGGGTTTTTATTCTTCTAATGGAAGTTCCGAAAACGTGGCCCGTTGAGAAGCCGTGTCCTAGGGCAATCTGTGTGCTGGGGGAGGGTTGTCCACCAGGAATCTCTCGTGTGTTGGCATTCGATGGTCGGATCGAGGTGGGGGAGAGCGGAGAGGAGCCGCATTGGATGCTTTGGATTGAGTCCATCACACACTATAGAGAGGAATCTGCTTTGACTTTTCATTTATATCACAAAAAAAAGCCAAAAATTTTGAAAAAATTCTTTACTTTCTACTATAAAACATATACAATTAAAAAAAAAATAAAATTGTAGGCATACATTTTGGCCCAAATGGTATTCTACTACATGTCTTTGATTAAAAAAAATAAACATCTCAATAAGTGTATATTGATTGTTTGTGGAAAGGTTATTGTGTCTACAAAGTATGTGATATCTACTGCAATTATTTTTTTATTTTTTTTATATTAGTAATTAGCGGTGATCAGCAACTTCTAACAGGACTGCGATATTGCTGCAACAATCTGACTCTAGCCTGGTACACTAATAGTTTTTTTTTTTTGTTTTTTTTTTTGTTCAACCCAGCTACTAACAATCCAATGTTGGTACAACACTCATCTACTGAGCTACTGTGTTCTGACAGAACACTCCGGTTAGTGCCATTGGCTGAGAGCGCTGATCGTGCGACGTTCGGCTGCTGGTTTTCCTGCATGGATGTCCAACAGGAACCGTCTGCCATACATACGGGTCGAATGTTGGGCAGTTTTTATTGAACCGGCCGGTGTCGTCCATGTGTACGGGGCTTTACTGACAAGAGGAGGGAGGGAGAGAGGCTTTGTGGGGACTAGTGACACTATGATCAGTGATACTATATACTGTCACTGTACTAGTGACACTGGCTGGAAAGGGGTTAAATATGTGCCGTACAATATGTAATGTGTGCTGATATTTTTTTATTTTTTTTTTTACTAAAGATTTCTTGTTTCTTATCCCTGCTTTGCAGAGAGATTGTTCCCTCCTCTACAGGGCTGTGATAGGACACAGCTGATCAGCAGGTCCCGGCCATTAATTTTTTGGCTGGGACCTGCTGACAAGCACCTGCTGTGTACAATCACAGCAGGGGTCGGGGGCGCGGTGCGCGCCTCACATGCATGTTTTCTAAGTGCTTAACAATCCCTCTTCTCCTTATCGCTGGTCTGTATGGGTTCCTATTATCTGCTGTCGCATTGCAAACTGGCTCAGCTGCGTGGGGCTTTGTTTACACCCCCCGCGTCATTCATCGACCCACATATCTGTGAAAGAACAAGTACCATCTACCACCATGGCAGATTTATTTATTTTATTTTTATTTATTTCAGGTACTTGTATAGCGTCGTCAATTTACGCAGCGCTTTACATATACATTGTACATTCACATCAGTCCCTACCCTCAAGGAGCTTACAATCTAAGGTCCCAACTCACATTCATACATACTAGGGACAATTTAGACAGGATCCAATTAACCTACCAGCATGTCTTTGGAGTGTGGGAGGAAACCGGAGTACCCGGAGGAAACCCACGCAGGCACAGGGAGAACATGCAAACTCCAGGCAGGTAGTGTTGTGGTTGGGATTCGAACCAGCGACCCTTTTTACTGCTAGGCGAGATGGGCTACAGGAGCGGTAATTGGTGCTCTTGTCGTCCACTGATGCTTCCTCCCGCTTTCCAACTGCCAGCCTGCTATGGGTGGAAATCTGGGGGGGCTGCATCTGCAGGATGTTGCTGCCGTGATCCATCGATCAGAGGCGTGCGATGCTTTGCTGGCTCCTGTAAAAATAAAAGCATATTTTATGTAATTGAACATTTTTCTAAAGGTTGAACTTCTGCGTATGAAGTGGATGAGAAGGCAGAAGGCGCATTCTGGAAAGAAAATTCCGTAGCTCAACTCTCCAACCAGTCTGCTTACCGACTGATCGAACCCGCCCAACAATCTGCACTAACAGGGGTTTAATCGGCACGTGTTTGTAAACGCATGCATAAGCCGCAAGGCCTCTTCACGGCGCCCCGTATCACTTCCAGTCCTATCTCTTCTAAATCTAGGAGGGTCTCCACAATGGAAGCACATGCGTTCTAATGGATAGATGAGGGGCAGGTGGGCCTGGAGCTTGCCCAAGCTTCCCTAGGGGCACATTGGACACAAAGCTCGGGGGAGGGTGAACCTCGGCTCCCCAGAGACTATATTTCCCATGATGCTCAGGCACTCTGCAAGTGTAGGTGAGCATCATGGGAAATGTAGTTCCAAAACAGCTGGGGCTCGAAGGTTCACCATCCCTGACATAGTGCAAAGGTGCCCTGTGTGTTCCCTGGCCAAATTTACACCGCTAACAAAGAGATGGTCCCCACCTATAACTGCCCTTCACAGCAAGGAGCACATGAAAGAGAAAATACCCAGCTCAGCCTCACCAACCAGTCTGCTTACCAACCAAATTAACCTGTCCAAGAGGTTGCTGCTGCAGAGGGTCGGGTCGGGTCACTGGCCTAGATTGGGGTAGCTCTGGTCAGTTTTTCGGGAGAGAACACCGGCTCCTCCTTTACGGTGGGGGGAGGGGGAGACTCACTTGAGTCCATCTGGCTGAAACCAGACGGACCCCTTTTTCTCTGGATGGTCTGCTGAAACGGACCCACCCAAGTACTAGGTGGGACTCCTCCGAAGGGAGACCCTATGAGAGAGGGCGGACCAGGCCAGAAGACCATGTCCACCCCCATCCCAAGACATTCAGGGTAGGCCCGAGGACCCTCACCCTACTCCTCACACAGTGACAAAACGGTTTACACATCAACAAAGGTATACAAAAAAGTGACAAACAATGGGGTAAATTAAATAGAACGTGGGAGAAGTGAAAGTGGCCATTGTGTAATACAATGACCGGCCCTTCGGCCAGGAATAAAAAAAAAATTACCCTGGTCCTAGCCAAAAGGCTCAGCCCTAGAGGCAGGTGTGAAAAATGTGTGTATGGTGAAGTGACCATGGAGCCATAAATCAAAGTGACCCTCACTCACAGTGATTGTACGGCACCCCTGAACTGCCACTTCAGGGGCACAGTCACCACAGGCTTTTCATCCCAACCCAGACCAGTGCAGCCCCCACCCTAGGCAGGAAGGCATGAAGTTCTGAGAGCTTAGGGAGCGCCCTTCCCATCACTCACCCATCACTCCTACCTAATTACATTCAGGAGATACTAACCGCTCACCCCCCCCAGTATTTACCTGAGCCCCCTCTAGATCCAGCAATGTTGCATGAGAGACTCTGCTGCCTGGGACTCTCCCTCCTCATTGGCTGATACAGCAGTGGGGGTGCCAGTGGCTGCTGTCAAAGTCAGTGAGCCAATCAGGGGAGAGAGAGAGGGTGGGGCCGAACTACGGCTTTGTGTCTGAATGGATACACACAGAGCAGCGCATAGCAAGCTGCTTGCTGTGGGGGCACTCAGCAGGAGGGAGGGGGCCAGGATCTCAGGTGGGGGGGACCCAAGAAGAGGAGGATCGGAGCTGCTCTGTGCAAAATCATCACAGAGCCAGGAAGTATAACATGTTTAGTTCAAAATGGGGGGGGGGGGGACAGGCTTTAGTCGGAAGTAAACCCATACATAAAACAGTTTCATTTCCGTCACGTGATGTAACACTCACATTGGTTGTGCTCTCAACCATACTGTTGAACCATCCAATGGCCGGTGTCATAATGGATCACATGTGCAGCATTATGGCAGTTGTGGATTAAATAGAGGCCAAGATGGCTGAAAATGATAGGGGGGTTTACTTACCCATTATGAAAACATAAAACGTGATGATGGTGATGATATCTTCATGCAGTGTGCACACACCCTCCACCAGATGTACCCTCCACCAGATGTACCCTCCACCAGATGAACCCTCCACCAGATGTACCCTCCACCAGATGTACCCTCCACCAGATGTACCCTCCACCAGATGAACCCTCCACCAGATGTACCCTCCACCAGATGAACCCTCCACCAGATGTACCTTCACCTTAGGGGCTTTATATAAAAAAAAGCCTGTGAGAAATATTATCAGCTTGAAAAGATCCTCCTATGATTCCTCTTTCACACCTCTGTGAATTGGATGAGAGGTTTTACTGCATCCAATTCGCATGACCGGAGATTGTGACCGACTCCCTGTGGAGGCAGTTCCCATATCTCTGTTGCGGAGCGGATCGCACAGGAACGCTGTGCGTCTTTGGCTCCCTTTTTCAGGGCCAAATTCAGGCAAAAAATTCATCCCCGATACTGAGAACACCGGGACGCCCCGGACCCCCTGCTGCAAGCCGCATCCGTCGGAGGTGTGATCCCAGCCGAATGGCCCGTATACACGATCTGAAAAATACCGATTTCAAAGCGATCGTACACTAATCAGATCGTTTTAGTACAGAGCTTTTGAGAGCCGATCACAATTCGGCCGATTTTTTTTTTTTTTTTTTTAAAGATCGGACTAACATGAAAATTTTTCTCGTACGATACCAGATTGTACACCTTTCATTGTAATCAGTACAGTCATCCGAAAATACAATTCAAATACACCGCAACACGTGACGTCACTGCCGATATTTATTTATTTATTTATTTACTTTTTGTTTTGTCCAATTTTCGGATGGTATGTGCGGGCCATTAGTGTAAGTACACCTTCTTCTTCATGCTGTAAGGTGAATGTTTGTTTGTGTGAATGTTTGCTCTCCAGCAAATCCTGGAAAAGGTGTGACCGTCCTCTACAACTGACAGCTCTGCTGAATGTCACCTCTTCTCTATGTGGAGATCTTTAACCCCCCCCCCCCCCCCCGGGGGCTCTTCCAGTCCCAATGTTAGGCCAGAGGTGACCAACTCCGGCTCCGTGTCTCTCCATTCACACAAACAATGCAAAGCTGGAGAACCGGTTTCCTCCTCCCATAAACAGGTGCTCCTCCAGGCTGTTCTGAGCGGCCCCCGGGGTGGGCTTTGTGCTCTCAGCTGTCCTGATGACACGGATCTGTTTTCATACCCTCCCCCCCCCCCCTGTGAAGGGATCCTCTGTGTTTGAATGAGGAGGGAAAAGGGTTCAAAAGCTGAAGGGAACGGCCCCCAGTGTTGTATCTGAACTTCTCTTCTATATTGGACTTGCGGCTGTTTATGTCCAACCCCCGGCCATGTCTGGTTATTGGTTCTCTCTCCGTAGTAACTGAGTGTTTGACCGTGTATTGGGGTCCCTGGAAATGTGGATTATAGCCCCAGAAGCCCCCCCAAGTCACATTATTAGAGCTGTCTAATTACATTGTATTCTTTTTGGATTTCTTTTTTTTTTTTTTTTTTGTAACATTTTAACCCTCTGACTCCTGGAAGATTTCGCCCCCCTCATATGACCAGGCCGTTTTTTGCGATACGGCACAGGGTTATGTTGTCGTGGGACGCTGAACCCAAATAAAATTTGCTAATTTTTTTTTCCCCACAAATAGTCTTCATTTGGTGGTATTTGATCACAGGTGCATTTTTATTTTATTTTTACGGTATAAACAAAAAAAAGACCAATTTTGATAAAAATGTATTTATAACTGAAAGTAAAAAATGTATATAACATATCCAGTTAAAAAAAAATAAAAAAATCAAATCTCTTCATAAATGTAGGCCAATATGGATTCTGCTACAGATTTTTAAGAAAAAAGAAAATTGCAATAAGTATATTAATCGGATTCCCATTGGGAGTCAGCGGTCACATGTCTCTTGACATCCACTGCCCCATAGAGGATAATGGGTGGCCTGATCAGGTCCGCTGACATCCGGTGCCCCATGGAGGATAATGGGTGGCCTGATCGGGTCCGCTGACATCCGGTGCCCCATAGAGGATAATGGGTGGCCTGATCGGGTCCGCTGACATCCGGTGCCCCATAGAGGATAATGGGTGGCCTGATCGGGTCTGCTGACATCCGCCGCCCCATAGAGGATAATGGATGGCCTGATCGGGTCCGCTGACATCCGGTGCCCCATAGAGGATAATGGGTGGCCTGATCAGGTCTGCTGACATCCGGTGCCCCATAGAGGATAATGGGTGGCCTGATCGGGTCCGATGACATCCGCCGCCCCATAGAGGATAATGGGTGTCCTGATCGGGTCTGCTGACATCCGCCGCCCCATAGAGGATAATGGATGGCCTGATCGGGTCCGATGACATCCGGTGCCCCATAGAGGATAACGGGTGGCCTGATCGGGTCCGCTGACATCCGCCGCCCCATAGAGGATAATGGGTGGCCTGATCGGGTCCGATGACATCCGCCGCCCCATAGAGGATAATGGGTGGCCTGATCAGGTCTGCTGACATCCGGTGCCCCATAGAGGATAATGTGTGGCCTGATCGGGTCCGCTGACATCCGCCGCCCCATAGAGGATAATGGATGGCCTGATCAGGTCTGCTGACATCCGGTGCCCCATAGAGGATAATGGGTGGCCTGATCAGGTCTGCTGACATCCGGTGCCCCATAGAGGATAATGGGTGGCCTGATCAGGTCTGCTGACATCCGGTGCCCCATAGAGGATAATGAGTGGCCTGATCAGGTCCGCTGACATCTGGTGCCCTATAGAGGATAGTGGGTGGCCTGATCGGGTCCGCTGACATCTGGTGCCCCATAAAGGATAATGGGTGGCCTGATCGGGTCCACTGACATCCGCCGCCCCATAGAGGATAATGGGTGGCCTGATCGGGTCCGCTGACATCCGGCACCCCATAGAGGATAATGGATGGCCTGATCAGGTCTGCTGACATCCGGTGCCCCATAGAGGATAATGGATGGCCTGATCGGGTTTGATGACATCCGCCGCCCCATAGAGGATAATGGGTGGCCTGATCGGGACCGATGACATCCGGTGCCCCATAGAGGATAATGGGTGGCCTGATCGGGACCGATGACATCCGGTGCCCCATAGAGGATAGTGGGTGGCCCGATCGGGTCCGCTGACATCCGGTGCCCCATAGAGGATAATGGGTGGCCTGATCGGGTCCGCTGACATCCGGTGGCCTGATCGGGTCTGCTGTCATCCGGTGCCCCATAGAGGATAATGGGTGGCCTGATCGGGTCCGATGACATCCGCTGCCCCATAGAGGATAATGGGTGGCCTGATCAGGTCTGCTGACATCCGGTGCCCCATAGAGGATAATGTGTGGCCTGATCGGGTCCGCTGACATCTGCCGCCCCATAGAGGATAATGGATGGCCTGATCAGGTCTGCTGACATCCGGTGCCCCATAGAGGATAATGGGTGGCCTGATCAGGTCTGCTGACATCCGGTGCCCCATAGAGGATAATGGGTGGCCTGATCGGGTCCGATGACATCCGCCACCCCATAGAGGATAATGGGTGGCCTGATCGGGTCCGATGACATCCGCCACCCCATAGAGGATAATGGGTGGCCTGATCGGGTCTGGTGCCCCATAGAGGATAATGGATGGCTTGATCGGGTCTGCTGACATCCGATGCCCCATACAGGATAATGGGTGGGCTGATCGGGTCCGATCACATCTGCTGTATAGAGGATAATAGGTGGCCTGATCAGGTCCGCTGACATCCACCGCCCCATAGAGGATAATGGGTGGCCTGATCGGGTCCACTGACATCCACCGCCCCATAGAGGATAATGGGTGGCCTGATCGGGTCCGCTGACATCCACCGCCCCATAGAGGATAATGGGTGGCCTGATCGGGTCCGCTGACATCCGCCGCCCCATAGAGGATAATGGGTGGCCTGATTGGGTCCGCTGACATCCGCCGCCCCATAGAGGATAATGGGTGGCCTGATCGGGTCTGCTGACATCCGGTGCCCCATAGAGGATAATGGGTGGCCTGATCGGGTCCGCTGACATCTGCCGCCCCATAGAGGATGATGGGTGGCCTGATTGGGTCCGCTGACATCCGCCGCCCCATAGAGGATAATGGGTGGCCTGATTGGGTCCGCTGACATCCGCCGCCCCATAGAGGATAATGGGTGGCTTGATCGGGTCCGCTGACATCCGCCGCCCCATAGAGGATAATGGATGGCCTGATCGGGTCCGATGACATCCGGTTCCCCATAGAGGATAATGGGTGGCCTGATCGGGTCCGATGACATCCGCCACCCCATAGAGGATAATGGGTGGCCTGATCAGGTCCGATGACATCCGCCACCCCATAGAGGATAATGGGTGGCCTGATCGGGTCTGGTGCCCCATAGAGGATAATGGATGGATTGATCGGGTCTGCTGGCATCAGATGCCCCATACAGGATAATGGGTGGCCTGATCGGGTCCGATGACATCCGCCACCCCATAGAGGATAATGGGTGGCCTGATCGGGTCTGGTGCCCCATAGAGGATAATGGATGGATTGATCGGGTCTGCTGACATCCGCCACCCCATAGAGGATAATGGGTGGCCTGATCGGGTCCGATGACATCCGCCACCCCATAGAGGATAATAGGTGGCCTGATCGGGTCTGGTGCCCCATAGAGGATAATGGATGGCTTGATCGGGTCTGCTGACATCCGATGCCCCATACAGGATAATGGGTGGGCTGATCGGGTCCGATCACATCTGCTGTATAGAGGATAATGGGTGGCCTGATCGGGTCCGCTGACATCCACCGCCCCATAGAGGATAATGGGTGGCCTGATCGGGTCACACTGACATCCACCGCCCCATAGAGGATAATGGGTGGCCTGATCGGGTCCGCTGACATCCACCGCCCCATAGAGGATAATGGGTGGCCTGATCGGGTCCGCTGACATCCGCCGCCCCATAGAGGATAATGGGTGGCCTGATCGGGTCCGCTGACATCCGCCGCCCCATAGAGGATAATGGGTGGCCTGATCGGGTCCGCTGACATCCGCCGCCCCATAGAGGATAATGGGTGGCCTGATCGGGTCCGCTGACATCCGCCGCCCCATAGAGGATAATGGGTGGCCTGATCGGGTCCGCTGACATCCGCCGCCCCATAGAGGATAATGGGTGGCCTGATCGGGTCCGCTGACATCCGCCGCCCCATAGAGGATAATGGGTGACCTGATCATGTCCACTGACATCCACCGCCCCATAGAGGATAATGGGTGGCCTGATCGGGTCCGCTGACATCCGCCGCCCCATAGAGGATAATGGGTGGCCTGATCAGGTCCGCTGACATCCACCGCCCCATAGAGGATAATGGGTGGCCTGATCGGGTCCGCTGACATCCGCCGCCCCATAGAGGATAATGGGTGGCCTGATCGGGTCCGCTGACATCCGCCGCCCCATAGAGGATAATGGGTGGCCTGATCGGGTCCGCTGACATCCGCCGCCCCATAGAGGATAATGGGTGGCCTGATCGGGTCCGCTGACATCCGGTGCCCCATAGAGGATAATGGGTGGCCTGATCGGGTCTGCTGACATCCGGTGCCCCATAGAGGATAATGGGTGGCCTGATCGGGTCCGCTGACATCCGCCGCCCCATAGAGGATAATGGGTGGCCTGATCGGGTCCGCTGACATCCGCCGCCCCATAGAGGATAATGGGTGGCCTGATCGGGTCCGCTGACATCCGCCGCCCCATAGAGGATAATGGGTGGCCTGATCGGGTCCGCTGACATCCGGTGCCCCATAGAGGATAATGGGTGGCCTGATCGGGTCCGCTGACATCCGCCGCCCCATAGAGGATAATGGGTGGCCTGATCGGGTCCGCTGACATCCGCCGCCCTTCCAGTTCTGATCACACAGAAGAAAATGTGATATTCTTTTTATGCAGCTGTTCTGTATACACACTACAGCACCCCCCAGGCTTCAACTACAACTCCTATCAATGCATACCTTGGACTATTGTAATCCCCTGTACAGCAGCACTAAGACTGGGAGCCGGGACTTGGATCCAATCATGGGTCCTGCTTTCAAAAGTGCTAAAAGGCAGAAAGAGCAGAGGGATGGCCTCACCAGGCTTCTGCTGTTCCTTCATTGTCCAATCACATGCTGGGGGTCAGAAAGTTGACCTAGTTGCGTTGCAACAATAAATGTCAGGTGAAGGGTCTGGCAGGACTGGAGAAATCCTAGAACTGGATGGACAAGTGTTGCAGGTAAAGCCCCTCCCATGTATTGAGCGCATTACTTCTCACTCCTCTGCATCATGGAATCGATCCCCATCCCCCTCCTATATACATTTCATATATTACAGGACGCTGAAAACCTCTCACTGCGAGGATCTCCTCACTTCTCTCACCTCTTTATAAATCAGAAAATCACATTTTACATTCACCAATAACGTTTTACTTTGAGGGTTTTTTGGGGATTAACATAATATGACCAACGGTCTCCAAAACTGAGACCTCCCACTGACACCAATGATGGGGCACTATACCTTCCACTGATACCAATGATGGGTCACTATTCCTCCCACTGACACCAATGATGGGACACTATTCCTCCCACTGATACCAATAATGGGGCACTATTCCTCCCACTGATACCAATGATGGGGCACTATTCCTCCCACTGACACCAATGATGGGGCACTATTCCTCCCACTGATACCAATGATGGGGCACTATTCCTCCCACTGATACCAATGATGGGACACTATTCCTCCCCCTGACACCAATGATGGGACACTATTCCTCCCACTGACACCAATGATGGGACACTATTCCTCCCACTGATACCAATGATGGGACACTATTCCTCCCACTGATACCAATGATGGGGCACTATTCCTCCCACTGATACCAATGATGGGGCACTATTCCCCCCACTGATACCAATGATCGGGCACTATTCCTCCCACTAACACCAATGATGGGGCACTATTCCTCCCACTGACACCAATGATGGGGCACTATTCCCCCCACTGATACCAATGATGGGGCACTATTCCTCCCACTGACACCAATGATGGGGCACTATTCCTCCCACTGATACCAATGATGGGGCACTATTCCTCACACTGATACCAATGATGGGGCACTATTCCTCCCACTGATACCAATGATGGGGCACTATTCCTCCCACTGACACCAATGATGGGGCACTATTCCTCCCACTGACACCAATGATGGGGACACTATTCCCCCCACTGATACCAATGATAGGGCACTATTCCTCCCACTGATACCAATGATGGGGCACTATTCCTCCCACTGATACCAATGATGGGGCACTATTCCTCCCACTGATACCAATGATGGGACACTATTCCCCCCACTGATACCAATGATAGGGCACTATTCCTCCCACTGATACCAATGATGGGGCACTATTCCTCCCACTGATACCAATGATGGGGCACTATTCCTCCCACTGATACCAATGATGGGACACTATTCCTCCCACTGATACCAATGATGGGGCACTATTCCTCCCACTGACACCAATGATGGGGCACTATTCCCCCCACTGATACCAATGATGGGGCACTATTCCTCCCACTGATACCAATGATGGGACACTATTCCTCCCACTGACACCAATGATGGGACACTATTCCTCCCACTGATACCGATGATGGGACACTATTCCTCCCACTGATACCAATGATGGGGCACTATTCCTCCCACTGACACCAATGATGGGGACACTATTCCCCCCACTGATACCAATGATCGGGCACTATTCCTCCCACTGACACCAATGATGGGGGCACTATTCCTCCCACTGACACCAATGATGGGGCACTATTCCCCCCACTGATACCAATGATGGGGCACTATTCCTCCCACTGACACCAATGATGGGGCACTATTCCTCCCACTGATACCAATGATGGGACACTATTCCTCTCATTGATACCAATGATGGGGCACTATTCCTCCCACTGATACCAATGATAGGGCACTATTCCTCCCACTGATACCAATGATGGGGCACTATTCCTCCCACTGACACCAATGATGGGACACTATTCCTCCCACTGACACCAATGATGGGGCACTATTCCTCCCACTGACACCAATGATGGGACACTATTCCTCCCACTGACACCAATGATGGGACACTATTCCTCCCACTGATACCAATGATGGGGCACTATTCCTCCCACTGACACCAATGATGGGGCACTATTCCTCCCACTGACACCAATGATGGGGACACTATTCCCCCCACTGATACCAATGATAGGGCACTATTCCTCCCACTGATACCAATGATGGGGCACTATTCCTCCCACTGACACCAGTGATGGGGCACTATTCCTCCCACTGACACCAATGATGGGGCGCTATTCCCCCCACTGATACCAATGATGGGGCACTATTCCTCCCACTGACACCAATGATGGGACACTATTCCTCCCACTGACACCAATGATGGGGCACTATTCCCCCCCACTGACACCAATGATGGGGCACTATTCCTCCCACTGATACCAATGATGGGGCACTATTCCTCCCACTGACACCAATGATGGGGCACTATTCCTCTAATTTTTGCACTCCTATTGGTTACAGTTTGCCCCCCCCCCCCCCTTAAGCCTAAAGGACAGTAATCTGACCCTTTGCTCAAAAAGTTTGGAGATCCCGGACTCAAAATATAAGGGAAAAAAACTTCAGTAAACAAAGCTGTCAGGGCTCCCCTTACATCAGAGTGTGAGCTAAATAAATATTCTGTATAATAATCAGAATCTTGCTGCAGGCCGGATTCGGCCCACCGGGCATGGTTTGCCGATGCACTATACTACCGAAAGTATTGGGACACCTTCCTTTAGACCCCTTTCACACCGAGGGCGTTTTGCAGGCGCTATAGCATTAAAAATAGCGCCTGCAATCCGCCCTCAAACAGCTGCTCTGTTGTCTCCGGTGTGAAAGCCCAAGAGCTTTCACACCGGAGCGGTGCGCTGGCAGGACGTCAGGAAAAGTCCTGCCAGTAGCTTCTTTGGAGCGGTGTGTTTACCGCTGCTCCCCATTGAAATCAATGGGACAGCGCTGCGATACCGCCGGCAAAGCGCTTTTAACCTTTTCTCGGTCGCTAGCGGGGGGTAAAAGCGCTAAAAATAGTTTTACCGCCGACGCTATGGGCGGCTCAGTGTGAAAGGGGTCTTACACACACACACAGGAACTTTATGATGTGTTAGTCCGGAGGGTTCAATATTGAGTTGGCTCCGCCCTTTGCAGCTATAACAGCTTCACCTCTTCTGGGAAGGCCGTCCACAAGGTTTAGGAGGGTGTCTATGGGAATGTCTGTCCATTCTTCCAGAAGAGCATTTGTGAGGTCAGGCACTGATGTTGGATGAGAAGGCCTGGCTCACAGTCTCCACTCTCATTCACTCCAAAGGTGATCTATCGGGTTGAGGCAGTGGCGTTACTAGGGGGGGCCACGACCCTCCCAACATTATAGTGTGCCCCCCCCCCAAGGTACTGACTTATAATAATGGCCGGTGTCGTGGCCCTCGGCTGCCCACTTACAATTTTTTTTTCTGGTGGACTCACTCTGGGAGGAAGGCGGGGCTAGCTGACGTCGGTGACGTGACAGCCGCCGTTGTTGCTTCTGGAAGTTGTAGTCCGTGGCTGCGCGCTCAAGCTCCCGGTGGGTGGAGTGAGTCCAGAGAGCAGCCTGAGCCTAGTGAGAGGAAAAGAAAACTAGGACTACAACTCCCAGTCAGATCCTTCTTGGAGTTGGAGTCGGACACGTGTCTGACTCACTGGCTCGGGCTGCGGGGGCTGGTCTGCAGTCAGTGCATGCAACAGAAGTTGACCCCAGGACAGGAGCATTGCCATCACACCCCCCCCCCCCCAGGACTGGAGGAGGCCGTGCAACTTGCAAGGAGGAGGACCTGTCCCGCTGAGCTGAACCTGGGCTGAGGAACCCTGACACCCCCAGCTGACCATCACATGATTGCCCCCCCTGCTGGGAGCTGCCTAAGTGCCCATGGCCTGTAGATCCTGCTGGGAGCTGACCGCAGACCTGTCGGTCTTGCTGGCCACTAGCCTAGGGTGACAAGAAGTCCCCGGTTTCCAGAAGGTGCGGGGGGGATGAAGAGTGCTGGTGGTGGAGGGTGCTGGGGGTGGAGAGGGGGTGCAAGGAGTGAAGGGTGCTGGAGGTGGAGAGGGGGTGGTGGAGGGTGCTGGTGGTGGTGGAGGGGGTAGAAGGTGCGGGGGGTGGGTGAAGGGTGGTGGAGGGGGTAGAGGGTGCTGGGGGTGGAGGAGGGTGCAGGGGGGGGGTAGGGGGTGGAGGAGGGTGCTGGGGTGGTGGAGGGGGTTGAGAGTGCTGGGGTGGAGGGTGCTGGAGGTGGAGGGGGTAAAGGGTGGAGGGTGCGGGGGGGGTTGGGGGTGGAGGAGGGTGGTGGAGGATGTGGAGGGTACTGGGGGTGGAGGGTGCTGGAGGTGGAGGGGGTAAAGGGTGGAGGGTGCGGGGTAAGTTGGGGGTGGTGGAGGGTGCTGGGGGTGGAGGATGTGCAGGGTACTGGGGTGGAGGATGTGGAGGGTGCTGGAAGTGGAGAGGGTGGAGGGTGCGGGGGGGTTGTGGGTGGTGGAGGATGTGGAGGGTGCTGGAGGTGGAGGATGTGGAGGGTACTGGGGGTGGAGGGTGCTGGAGGGGGGTAGAGGGTGGAGGGTGCTGGGGGTGGAGGAGGGTGGTGGGTGGGGTGGAGGGTGCTGGGGGTGGTGGAGGATGTGGAGGGTACTGGGGGTGGAGGGTGGAGGGTGCGGGGGGGGTTTGGGGGTGGAGGAGGGTGCTGGAGGTGGAGGGGGTAGGGGGTGGAGGGTGCGGGGGGGTTTGGGGGTGGAGGAGGGTGGTGGAGGGTGCTGGAGGTGGAGGGGGTAGGGGGTGGAGGATGCGGGGGGGTTGGGGTGGTGGAGGGTGCTGGGGGTGGAGGAGGGTGCTGGAGGAGGAGGGGAGGAGGGGGTAGAGGTTGGAGGGTGCGGGGGGGGGTTGGGGGTGGAGGAGGGTGGTGGAGGGGGTAGAGGGTGGAGGGTGCGGGGGGGGTTGGGGTGGTGGAGGGTGTTGGGGGTGGAGGTTGCTGGAGGTGGAGGGGGTGGAGGGTGGAGGGGGTAGAGGGTGGAGGGTGCGGGGGGGTTGGGGG
Organism: Lithobates clamitans; assembly: GCA_037952925.1. Lineage (NCBI taxonomy): Eukaryota > Metazoa > Chordata > Amphibia > Anura > Ranidae > Lithobates > Lithobates clamitans. The sequence goes on from JBBGZY010003199.1 coordinate 141,340, forward strand.
TGGTGGAGGGTGTTGGGGGTGGAGGTTGCTGGAGGTGGAGGGGGGTAGAGGGTGCGGGGGGTGGAGGGTGCTGGAGGTGGAGGGGGTAGAGGGTGCGGGGGGGTTTGGGGGTGGTGGAGGATGTGGAGGGTGCTGGAAGTGGAGGGGGTAGAGGGTGGAGGGTGCGGGGGGTTGGGGGTGGTGGAGGGTGTTGGGGGTGGAGGTTGCTGGAGGTGGAGGGGGTAGAGGGTGGAGGGTGCGGGGGGGTGGAGGGTGCTGGAGGTGGAGGGGGTAGAGGGTGGAGGGTGCGGGGGGGTGGAGGGTGCTGGAGGTGGAGGGGGTAGAGGGTGGAGGGTGCGGGGGGGTGGAGGGTGCTGGGAGGTGGAGGGGGTAGAGGGTGCGGGGGGGGTTGGGGTGGTGGAGGATGTGGAGGGTGCTGGAAGTGGAGGGGGTAGAGGGTGGAGGGGGTAGAGGGTGGAGGGTGCGGGGGGGTTGGGGGTGGTGGAGGGTGTTGGGGGTGGAGGTTGCTGGAGGTGGAGGGGGTAGAGGGTGGAGGGGTGCGGGGGGGTGGAGGGTGCTGGAGGTGGAGGGGGTAGAGGGTGCGGGGGGGGTTGGGGGTGGTGGAGGATGTGGAGGGTGCTGGAAGTGGAGGGGGTAGAGGGTGGAGGGGGTAGAGGGTGGAGGGTGCGGGGGGTTGGAGGGGGTGGAGGAGGGTAGAGGGTGGAGGGTGCGGGGGGGTTGGGGTTGGAGGGGGTGGAGGAGGGTAGAGGGTGGAGGGTGCGGGGGGTTGGGGGTGGTGGAGGATTTGTGTCTGGTGGTTGAGTGTTGTCTGGTTGCCTCTCCCCTCCCATCCTCCATACTGATGTATGTGGTGTCACCCTGTGGCAATGTCACCTTGGACACAGAGCGGGGGTGGGGGGGGCGGACGGCTCTCTGTCTGACCCCGATGGATTGCCTGGGGGCACAGCCTGCTCTCGTCACCCAGCGAGTTCAATAATTCCTCTCCATTGCTGCTGAGATGATTTAGCAAATTTCAGAATCCAGAACCCGAGGGAAGAAATCCAACATCGGGGAATAAAATAATTGATGAGAAGCCGGGATGCATCACCTTTTTGTTTTGTGTTTTTTACTAGTAATGGCGGTGATCTGCGATTTTTTAGGCGGGACTGTGACATTGCGGCAGACACATCGGACACTATTTTGGGACCAGTGACATTTATACAGCGATCAGAGCTATAAAAATGCACTGATTACTGTGTAAATGTCACTGGCAGGGAAGGGGTTAACACTAGGGGGCGCTCAAGGGGTTAAGTGTGTGTTCCTTCAGTGTGTTCTAACTGTAGGAGGAGACTGACCGTTGTTCATACTCAGTAGGAACAAACGATCTGTCTCCACTCCCCTGACAGAACAGGGATTTGTAGGTTTACACACACAAACCCCGGTGCTGGCGCTCGTGTCTGCGATCACGTGGTGCCGGGGGTCCCTCGCCGTACAGCCGGCGCACGCACGCCTCTGGCGGCTCTTAAAGGGTACAGCGTACCCATGCAGGGTTTTCGCCCAGCAGAGCCATATTGCGGATGTATATCGGCGTGAGTCGGTCGGCGAACGGTTAAACAAACTGCTGACGCAGAATTCCTGGTCAGCAAGCGGTTAAATTATGTAGTAGAAGGGCCGGTGTAATTGGATAGAATTGAAAGTTGTTTAATTTTGACCTCCATATTATATGGTTTTTGGTAAATCTAAAGGAAAATTGTACAAGAATATTGAACAATGTATGGCCAACCTTAGTAGAGACAAAAGGCTGAAATTACAGCAAAAAGGGGGTCCAGCAAAATACTGACACAAGGGGGGGGGGTCCTTTTTCCTACTCAGTGATTCTGTTTTTGAACTTGTAAAATTTCTCTGCCATGTTGGTGTTCTATCTCTCACTTGGATGGTAGAAGTTGCACGGAGTAAATACAGCTGGATAAAACAAAAACGGTGTCTGTCTTCATTTCAGGCTGCAAAGCAACAAAATGTGATTATCTTAAAGGTGGACGATTCTTTTCTATGCCCGCTGTAACCTGCTGTGCTGGAGCTCTGTCCACAATACAAGCTCAGTAATGCAGTGGTGACCCTGGCAGCGGGGGGGGTACGGTGACCCTGGCAGGGGGGGGTACGGTGACCCTGGCAGGGGGGGGTACGGTGACCCTGGCAGCGGGGGGGTACGGTGACCCTGGCTGCGGGGGGGTTACGGTGACCCTGGCAGGGGGGGGTACGGTGACCCTGGCGGCGGGGGGTACGGTGACCCTGGCGGGGGGGGTGCGGTGACCCTGGTGGGGGGGGGGTGCGGTGACCCTGGTGGGGGGTATGGTGGCCCTGGCGGCGTGGGGGTGTGGTGACCCTGGTGGGGGGGTATGGTGACCCTGGTGGCGGGGGGTACGGTGACCCTGGCGGCGGGGGGGTGCGGTGACCCTGGCGGCGGGAGGGTGCGGTGACCCTGGTGGGGGGTATGGTGGCCCTGGCGGCGTGGGGGTGTGGTGACCCTGGTGGGGGGGGGTACGGTGACCCTGGCGGCGGGGGGGTGCGGTGACCCTGGCGGGGGGGGTGCGGTGACCCTGGTGGGGGGGGGTGCGGTGACCCTGGTGGGGGGTATGGTGGCCCTGGCGGCGTGGGGGTGTGGTGACCCTGGTGGCGGGGGGTACGGTGACCCTGGCGGCGGGGGGGTGCGGTGACCCTGGCGGCGGGAGGGTGCGGTGACCCTGGTGGGGGTATGGTGGCCATGGCGGCGGGGGGGTGCGGTGACCCTGGTGGCGGGGGGGGGTGTTGTGACCCTGGCGGGGGTGGTCTGTTTTTTTTCGGCAGGCACTGTCGTGACCTATTCAAGTGAATGGGGCTGTACTGCAAGCTCTTGCAACGCACGCAGTTGCGGCTCGGTGGTGCAGCATTTAGGAGGTTAAAACAGGCACTGAGGAGGTGCAAAGGAACCCTACGGCTAGGCTCACACTGTGCGAGTGCCGGAATCACAAGCTGTTCCTGCATGCTGATAGGAGGAGAGAGCAGAGTGACACAGAGAGATGAGCTCATCGCTGTGCTGCTTCTCCTTTCACTGTCCCGGCTGGGGGCGGGTCCAGGACAACCTGGGCTCAGAGGAAGTGGGTGGAAAGATGTTGCTCATCACACTGAGGTCTGCGGGGGGGGAATCTCTGGATTGAAGGTGAATATAATGCACCAAAATCTGGTTTTATTATTAATCTTTAAACAGGATTTTCATTTTTCTCTTGTTATTATTATCTGGAGTTCTGCTTTAAGTAATGGCGGCGGGCAGGTCAGGTGAGGTCAGGGCAGGTCAGGGCAGGTCAGGTCAGGTCAGGTCAGGTCAGGGCAGGTCCCCTTTAACAGCACGCCTCCACGGACGCTCCCATGCTGCATGCGCTGCTCCTTCCTGGCTCGCCGCGCTGCCGTGGAAACCATCCCAGCTGGAAGACGCTGATACTGAATTGTGGTTGGATGTCATCGCTACCGTGTAACAAACATAGAAACGAACGCGCCCTTAAAAGGAAGTTTGTGGAAGAGAGTCGGATTCTCATGAAATATTCAGCAGTGTGCCGGTCTGAATACTAAGAGTGTCTGTCCGGATTAACCTCCTCCTGCCCGGTGTGCAGCCACATTCTACCCCCCCCCCCCTCCCCCCCCTCCTTCTTCTATAAGATATGGAAGGGCAGTGTGCGGCGACCAATCCAATCCCAGATCTCATTTATAAAGCTGTTGTGATGAAACGAGGCGAGATCTTACTGGTTATAATGTGTAACGCATGTGGTCTTCACTGGGACATCTCACCAATAAGGGACACCGACCATGAGAACCGGACGGCACTTTCAGTCCCGGAATTTTCATCTTCTTGAAGCAATCATTGAACATGCCTGCAGTGAAGGGTGAAGTCAAAACACCGTAACCCTTTCACAATCGGGTGTTTTGCATTTTTCTGCACACATTTTAAAAAACATTTTAGGCCTCAAGATTAGTTAAGACCCCCCAAACATTGGCTTGGACAAAAGCAAACTATTAAGAGTAAACTGAAGGCTGGAAAGTGGGGGGGTTCTGGGGAACAACCGCCATTTCCACCACTCCACACTCCCCCCTTATATCCTCGCCTACCCCTGACCCTGCCCTTCCTCCCTATCTTTACCCCCTTTCTTGTGCTAAGATTTATGCCAGGGGTCTCAAACTGGCAGCCCTCCAGCTGTTGAAGAACTACAAGTCCCATCATGCCTCTGCCTATGGGAGTCATGCTTGTAAGTGCCAGCCTTGCAAGGCCTCATGGAAATTGTAGTTCTGCAGCAGCTGGAGGGCCGCCAGTTTGAGACCCCCTGATTCATACCCTTCTCTACCATTTGGAACTCATCAGGATGACCAAGACTTGGAAGTTGGGTGACCCCAATAACACGGTAATGTATCATATATATATAGGAGATCCAACCTACCTGGCCTGGGTGACTTTGGGAAAGCAGTTTTCCTGATCCGTGACTGTACTCACTAAAATATTTCATGGATGTTCCAGGGATTATGGAGTTTCCCCATCAACAGGTTCCCTCCCTCCTCCCTTCCGTCTTGTATCCCCCCTACCTATACCTTTCCTCGTCTTTACCTCCTCTCCATCTTTACTTCCTTTCTGGTCCCATAAGTCATTCTCTTCTGCACCATTTGGTACTCATCAAGATGAAGATGATTGGGCAGTCAGGTGGCCCCAGTAACATAGCAATGTATCCTACATATGGGGATCTGACCTATGTGGCCATAATATGACTTTGGGTAGTATTGTTCCTGGTCTGTACCATTTGGTACTTATCAAGAGGACAATGACTTGACAGTTAGGTGGCCCCAATGACATGGTGATGTACCATACATATGGGTAATCAAGCCAATGTGACTTTGGGTAGCAATGTTCCTGGTCTGTACTCTTTAGTACTCATTAGGATTACCATGACTTGGCAGTTGGGTGGCCCCAATGACATGATGATGTACCATACCTATGGATGATCCAATCAATGTGACTTTGGGTAGTAAGGTTCCTGGTCTGTACCCTTTAGTTCTCATTAAGATTACCATGACTTGGCAGTTGGGTGGCCCCAATGACATGGTGATGTAACAAACATATGGATGATCCAATCAATGTGACTTTGGGTAGCAATGTTCCTGGTCTGTACCCTTTGATACTCCTCAAGATGACAATCACTTGGCAGTTGGATGGTCCCAATGACATGGTGATGTACCATACATATGGGTGATCCAACCAATGTGACTTTGGGTAGCAATGTTCCCGTCTGTACTCTTTAGTACTCATTAAGATTACCATGACTTGGCAGTTGGGTGGCCAAGAGGCGGGTCCACTATTTCGTCTCCCCATTGGCGAATTTTGTTAACACATGACTCTGTATGGAACGCACACTACCGGTTCAGGAAGTCAGCGCGCACGACGCTGTAACAGCTGTTTTTAAGAGATTACTATTATGTATGTATAAAAGCGTGGAGGTGGCGGGATGGCATATACCCCAGCCGAAGTCTTTTTAGACGAAACCGGTCGGGTTTCTTTGCTGTACCCAGCCACTTTTACCACGCTTACTAATTTTTATTTCTACTTTACAATACTTGAATCGATTCTGCCAATTTTAACCTTTATGGACTGTTTGATGATCTTGAGTGATCTAATAAATGCTATTTGAAAATAGTTTTTTGGATTTACACCATGTGGAGGCTCCTTGTTTTTTCTTCATACATGGTCCATGCATGCTGATAAAGACGGTGATTGTGCGGATCTTCTGGGCAGATTCTCGGCCCCCCATCTGAGGAGGAACCCTTCCGGTGTACAAGCTATCCTGACACTGTCATCCCATCTTAAGACAGTACAAGCCTAATTGACTCACCGCCAACGGCCTGTGAGTCCACCAAAGTCGGTAAGAGTATTCCATCCCTTACTCAGATTTGGATTTTTTCTGTGATGCTACCCACCTGGGATTCAATTTGGGTCAACCACGTCATACACCATATGGACTAATATATTATGCTTATATTGTTCACTTGGGAGTTATATCTCCCCACTTGCATTGTTGACACTTTTTTCACTACTGATAAGTTTGGATGTTTTATTTAATAATTTTTTTTTTCCTCTTGTGTTGTTTTGTGCTCTTCCTGAAAAGATAGAGCATCTCACTTGTTTATAGGTGTGGTGATATTGGATGTTACACCCATATTCACTGCACTATCTAGTATACATATCTTTCAAGTTTGGGATCAGATGAGGTCACTTGCTCCCTTCAAATGTAAACAGACTTCTTTCTGTCCTATACCTTTACACTTGCTTCTTCACTATAGCGCTACACTTTTATTATTTAGTTAATGTGCACAAATTTAGTCGTTTTGTAGTGTTGGCTGCTGTTCTGACTTGTTGGATTGGCGCGGTATTTCACTTATCCATCTTGGCAGTTGGGTGGCCCCAATGACATGGTGATGTAACAAACATATGGGTGATACAACCAATGTGACTTTGGGTAGTAAGGTTCCTGGTCTGTACTCTTAGTACTCATTAAGGTTACCATGACTTGGCAGTTGGGTGGCCCCAATGACATGGTGATGTAACAAACATATGGGTGATACAACCAATGTGACTTTGGGTAGTAAGGTTCCTCGTCTGTACTCTTTAGTACTCATTAAGGTTACCATGACTTGGCAGTTGGGTGGCCCCAATGACATGGTGATGTAACAAACATATGGGTGATACAACCAATGTGACTTTGGGTAGCAATGTTCCCGGTCTGTACTCTTTAGTACTCATTAAGTTTACCATGACTTGGCAGTTGGGTTGCCCCAATGAATGGTGATGTACCATACATATGGGTGATCCAACCAATGTGACTTTGGGTAGTAAGGTTCCTGGTCCGTACCCCTTAGTACTTGTTAAGATGATGATGACCTGGCAGTTGGGTGACCCCAATGACATGGTGATTTTCCAAATGTATGGGTGATCTTACCAACATGACTTTGGGAGCAATATTCCCGGTGTGCACCCTTGGCCAACGCCTGGTCTCTTGCCGTCTCTCTTTTCTGCCATTGTTTTGTAACTTGTAAAACTTGAACTAAACTTAAAAAAAACTTGACATCTTCGGTAGAGATAACAGAAAGGCCAAGTGGGATTCCGAAATGCCTGCTGTGCTATTTTCGGCTCTATCACTATATGAAGTTTGCCTCATCGCAGCCCCACAGTGTGAAGACCCGCAGATCGCAGGAAACAAAATATATACACAGGCTGAGGGTTCTGGTAGCAGCAACACGTGAACCGGAGAACCTGGACCATGTGTCCCTGTCCTTTCACAAGTGACCTCTGCACTGTCTCACCCCCCAACCGCAGTGTCATCTCCCTGACCCAGCAGCTCCGGGTCCCGCTATGACACCGCTGGCACTCCAACTCCTCCAACTTGTCTGACCTTTATGTAAAGGTCGAACCCACGGCCGGCGCTATTTTAAGACGCTGCCCTTCAAACACTCGCGTTCCTTCGGGAACGCCAAGAATAGTGACAGGCTCCTTTGGAGAGGTCACATTGAAACATAAGGGAGCTAAAGACACGCCAGGCAGCAGAATGTTCTTCCCAGGGGGTCCCGGTGAAGCAATGGGTCGCTACGGATCTGCAGCGCAGGAACGCCGATTTCAGATGGGCGCTGATTGCGCTATTCTTCAGAATCTACCATTGCTGCCTATTATTAATATTTTTAATAATTGTAACATTGTATGCGCTAAAAAAAAAAATATGTAAGGCCCATTCACACTATTGGGTTGCTGCACTGCGCATTCCCACAGCGCACAGCAACGCATGCACTGCATGTAGTATATTGGGGCTGCCATTCACTTTCATGGGAACCGTCACTGAGGTGCTCCACAATATAAGAAAAAATGGAGCCGGTCTGGTAAAATATACATTGCGGTGCATTGGGCGCCGATCGGAGTAAGAGGTCGATCCCGGCCCCCTTACCACGTGATCAGCTGTCAGCCAATGATGTGAACAGAAGATCGGTAATCGCTTTTCCTTTTCTGGAGGAACGGGAGATCGTCGCCATGGATGGGCAAGACGACAAATCTGCAGCAACTGTGTGATGTCATCAGGTCACTATGGAGGAAAATCTCTGGAGGGACGTTTCCAACACCTTGTTGTATCTATTCCACCAAGAATGAAGGCAAAAGGGGGTCCAACCCGCTACTAGCAAGAGGGTCCTAATAAAGGGGGTCCACCCACTACTAGCAAGAGGGTCCTAATAAAGGGGGTCCAACCCGCTACTAGCAAGAGGGTCCTAATAAAGGGGGTCCAACCCACTACTAGCAAGAGGGTCCTAATAAAGGGGAACCCGCTACTAGCAAGAGGGTCCTAATAAAGGGGGTCCAACCCACTACTAGCAAGGGGGACCTAATAAAGGGGGTCCAACCCACTACTAGCAAGGGGGACCTAATAAAGGGGGTCCAACCCACTACTAGCAAGGGGGACCTAATAAAGGGGGTCCAACCCGCTACTAGCAAGGGGGACCTAATAATGGGGGTCCAACCCGCTACTAGCAAGGAGGACCTAATAAAGGGGTCCAACCCGCTGCTAGCAAGGAGGACCTAATAAAGGGGGTCCAAACCGGTACTAGCAAGGGGAACCTAATAAAGGGGGTCCAACCTGCTACTAGCAAGGGGGACCTAATAAAGGAGGTCCAACCCGCTACCAGCAAGGGGGACCTAATAAAGGGGGTCCAAACCGGTACTAGCAAGGGGAACCTAATAAAGGGGGTCCAACCCGCTACTAGCAAGGGGGACCTAATAAAGGAGGTCCAACCCGCTACCAGCAAGGGGGACCTAATAAAGGGGGTCCAACCCGCTACTAGCAAGGGGGACCTAATAAAGGGGATCCAAACCGCTACTAGCAAGGGGGACCTAATAATGGGGGTCCAACCCGCTACTAGCAAGGGGGACCTAATAAAGGGGGTCCAACCCGCTACTAGCAAGGGGGACCTAATAGAGGGGGTCCAACCCGCTGCTAGCAAGGGGGACCTAATAAAGGGGGTCCAACCCGCTGCTAGCAAGGAGGACCTAATAAAGGGGGTCCAACCCGCTACTAGCAAGGGGGACCCAATAAAGGGGGTCCAACCCGCTACTAGTAAGGAGGACCTAATAAAGGGGGTCCAACCCGCTGCTAGCAAGGAGGACCTAATAAAGGGGGTCCAACCCGCTACTAGCAAGGGGGACCTAATAAAGGGGGTCCAACCCGCTACTAGCAAGGGGGACCTAATAAAGGGGGTCCAACCCGCTACTAGCAAGGGGGACCTAATAAAGGGGGTCCAACCCGCTACTAGCAAGGGGGACCTAATAAAGGGGGACCAACCCGCTACTAGCAAGGGGGACCTAATAAAGGGGGTCCAACCCGCTACTAGCAAGGGGGACCTAATAAAGTGGGTCCAACCCGCTACTAGCAAGGGGGACCTAATAGAGGGGGTCCAACCCGCTGCTAGCAAGGGGGACCTAATAAAGGGGGTCCAACCCGCTACTAGCAAGGGGGACCTAATAAAGGGGGTCCAACCCGCTACTAGCAAGGGGGACCTAATAAAGGGGGTCCAACCCGCTACTAGTAAGGAGGACCTAATAAAGGGGGACCAACCCGCTACTAGCAAGGGGGACCTAATAAAGTGGGTCCAACCCGCTACTAGCTAGGGGGACCTAATAAAGGGGGTCCAACCCGCTACTAGTAAGGAGGACCTAATAAAGGGGGTCCAACCCACTACGAGCAAGGGGGACCTAATAAAGGGGGTCCAACCCGCTACTAGCAAGGGGGACCTAATAAAGTGGGTCCAACCCGCTACTAGTAAGGAGGACCTAATAAAGGGGGTCCAACCCGCTGCTCGCAAGGGGGACCTAATAAAGGGGGTCCAATCCGCTGCTAGCAAGGGGGACCCAATAAAGGGGGTCCAACCCGCTACTAGTAAGGAGGACCTAATAAAGGGGGTCCAACCCGCTACTAGCAAGGAGGACCTAAAAAAGGGGGTCCATCCCGCTGCTAGCAAGGGGGACCTAATAAAGGGGGTCCAACCCGCTACTAGCAAGGGGGACCTAATAAAGGGGGTTCCAACTCGCTGCTAGCAAGGTGGACCTAATAAAGGGGTCCAACCCGCTACTAGTAAGGAGGACTAATAAAGGGGTCCAACCCGCTACTAGCAAGGGGGACCTAATAAAGGGGTCCAACCCGCTACTAGCAAGGGGGACCTAATAAAGGGGGTCCAACCCGCTGCTAGCAAGGGGGACCTAATAAAGGGGGTCCAACCCGCTGCTAGCAAGGAGGACCTAATAAAGGGGGTCCAACCCGCTGCTAGCAAGGAGGACCTAATAAAGGGGGTCCAACCCGCTACTAGCAAGGGGGACCTAATAAAGGGGGTCCAACCCGCTACTAGCAAGGGGGACCTAATAGAGGGGGTCCAACCCGCTGCTAGCAAGGGGGACCTAATAAAGGGGGTCCAACCAGCTACTAGCAAGGAGGACCTAATAAGGGGGGTCCAACCCGCTACTAGCAAGGGGGACTTAATAAAGGGGGTCCAACCCGCTACCAACAAGGTGGACCTAATAAAGGGGTCCAACCCGCTACTAGCAAGGGGGACTTAATAAAGGGGGTCCAACCCGCTACCAACAAGGTGGACCTAATAAAGGGGGTCCAACCCGCTACTAGCAAGGGGGACCTAATAAAGGGGTCCAACCCGCTACTAGCAAGGGGGACCTAATAAAGGGGGTCCAACCCACTACTAGCAAGGGGGACCTAATAAAGGGGGTCCAACCCGCTACTAGCAAGGGGGACCTAATAAAGGGGGTCCAACCCACTACTAGCAAGGGGGACCTAATAAAGGGGGTCCAACCCGCTACTAGCAAGGAGGACCTAATAAAGGGGGTCCAACCCGCTAGAGTGATGGCAGAAAAAGACCAAGTGGTCCATTGAGTCTGCTCCATTTTTTATTGCTCCATTATTCCATTTTTCTGCTCCATTATTTTATTTTTTTTAGCATTCTTTATGCTTTGCATCTATTTTTATATCATTATTTGGGTGATATTAGTTTTGAAGGACGGAATAGAAGTCGGAATAAAAGGGTTAACCATTGCACTCCCGGGATTAGCGATATAATGAGTGTAAAGGGTAATAAGCTGTGCACAGCGAAGGATTATTATAATCTGGGAATGGTTGCCGGGTTGCTTTCCTCCAGCGATTGTATACATGGAAAGTATTGGAAACCCAACGCCGTATTATCGGTCACATCACTTCGGAGGCTGAACCATATGTCATTTCTCTGCCCCTCCCCCCCACACCACTTTGACTGAGGTTATCCCATAAAACCCGCACTGGTAGGCACATAAGACATAATACTTGTAATATATGAAACCTCCCCCCCCCATACTGTACAATAATAGTATAATACAGTGTATAATATAATGATATAATATAATAATACAGTGTATAATATAACCATCACATAGCGCACACAGATACACGCCCACAATCTTCTGTGTCTAACAAATGCTACATTTTCTCCATGGGACTTTAAAGGCCACAACCATATATAATACAATGTAACAAAACTTTATTTATAAAACCAGTTTGACCCCCTGACCTCTGGAAGATTTACCCCCCCCCCCTTCATGACCAGGCCATTTTTTGTGATAGGGCACTGCGTTACTTTAGCTGACAATTGACGTCCTTTTTTCCCCACAAATAGAGATTTCTTTTGGTGGTATTTGATCATCTCTGCGGTTTTTATTCTTTGCACTATAAACAAAAAAAAAGCGTCAAATAAAAAAAAAAAAAAATAACAAAACAAACAATATTTTTTTTTTACATTCTGCTATAAAACATCCAATAAAAAAATTAAAAAAATCGAATTTCCTCGAATTTAGGTCAATATGTTTTCTGCTACTTGTTTTTGGTAAAAAAAAAATCCCAATAATAATATTGATTGGTTTGTGTGAAAGGTATAGCGTGTATAAACTATGGGATATATACTGGAATTTGTATTTATTTATTTTTATTCTAGTAATGGTGGCGATCAGCGACTTAGAGCTGGACTGCGACATTGCGGCGGACAATCAGACGCTAACTGAGACTTTGTGGAAACCAGTGACACTAATACAGTGATCAGTGCTAAAAATATGCACTGTCACTGCACGTTTGAAAAAAAAAACAATATTTTCTACTTTCTGCTATAAAACTTATCCAATAAAATCAAATTTCTTCATAACTTATGGCCAAAATGTATTCTACTTAATCCCAATAAGTGTATATTGATTGGTTTGTGTGAACGTCATATCGTCTACAAAATATGGGATCTATATACGGCAGCAGCACAACCATATATAATACAATGTAACAAATCTTTATTTACAAAACCTGTTTAAAAACATAAAATCGTATCAGCTGGTATATCACTGGTGTGTACAGTACAAAAAAGATACCCAGCCAGTCCCTGTGAGGGGATATCATATTGTCATAGGGTGCTTGTTTAGTTCACACTACTCCCCAATCAGAGATGTACCCAACGCGTTTCGCTCCTTTCTCCTCTTCTTCAGGGATGTATGATGTAGAGAACAGGTACATAGACTGTAATAAACAGGATCAACCAGCCAAAATTAAACATAAAAAAACATTCATCCTATTGCATGGACCCTCATGGAGGACGGACATGTTTTGTCGTAGAAGGGTCCCCAGTTTGGACCGCGCACTACTCCGGTGGCCTCTGTGATGGCTCTTCTCTCCTGGGGCAGGTCCGGGTCTGGTTGGCGGATGGTGGGGAACAGTGAGACACTCCTATATTATCAATGGTTTTTAATGTTATTTTTGGCTGGCCGATCCTGTTTTCTTACGGTCCATTTATCCATTTTATACCCTATACAGCCCTGAAGAAGAGGAGAAAGAGACAAAACGCGTTGGACACATCCCTGATTGGGGAGCAGTGCGAACTAAACAAGCACCCTATAGAAATAGGATATCCCCTAACAGGGATTGCTGGGTAGGTTGTTTGTACTGTACAAATATCATGTCACATACCAGCTGATATGATTTTATAGTTCTTAAACTTATTTTGTAAATAAAGTTTTGCTACATTGTATTATACACTATACTACCAAAAGTATTGGGACGCCTGCCTTTACACACACATGAACTTTAATGACCTCCCAGTCTTAGTCCGGAGGGTTCACTATTGAGTTGGCTCCGCCCTTTGCAGCTATAACAGCTTCAACTCTTCTGGGAAGGCCGTCCACAAGGTTTAGGAGTGTGTCTATGGGAATGTTTGACCGTTCTTCCAGAAGAGCATTTGTGAGGTCAGGCACTGATGTTGGATGAGAAGGCCTGGCCTGCAGTCTCCATCTAATTCATCCCAAAGGTGTTCTATGGGGTTGAGGTCAGGATTCTGTGCAGGGCAATCAAGTTCCTCTACCCCAAACTCATCCATGTCTTTATGGACCTTGCTTTGTGCACTGGTGCGCAGTCATGTTGGAACAGGAAGGGCCCTCCCCAAACTGTTCCCACAAAGTTGGGAGCATGAAATTGTCCAAAATGTCTTGGTATGCTGATGCCTTAAAAGTTCCCTTCATTGGAACTAAGAGGCCAAACCCAACCCCTGAAAAACAACCCCACACCATAATCCCCCCTCCCCCCTACACCATAATCCCCTCTCCCCCCCACACCATAATCCCCACTCCACCCCCCACCATAATACCCCCTCCCCCATAATCCCCCTCCCCCATAATCCCCCCCACACCATAATCCCCCCTTCCACCCCCCACCATAATCCCCCCTCCACCCCACACCATAATCCCCCCTCCCCCCCACACCATAATCCCCCTTCCTCCCCACACCATAATCCCCCCTCCCCCCACACCATAATCCCCCCTTCCTCCCCACACCATAATCCCCCCTCCTCCCCACACCATAATCCCCCCTCCCCCCCACACCATAATCCCCCCTCCCCCCACACCATAATCCCCCACCACATCATAATCCCCCCTCCCCCCACACCATAATCCCCCCTTCCACCCCCCACCATAATCCCCCCTTCCACCCCACACCATAATCCCCCCCCTCCTCCCCACACCATAATCCCCCCCCTCCTCCCCACACCATAATCCCCCCCCTCCTCCCCACACCATAATCCCCCCCTCCCCCCACATCATAATCCCCCCTCCACCAAATGATTTGGACCAGTGCACAAAGCAAGGTCCATAAAGACATGGATGAGCGAGTTTGGGGTGGAGGAACGTGACTGGCCTGCACCGAGTCCTGACCTCAACCCCATAGAACACCTTTGGGATGAATTAGAGTGGAGACTGCGAGCCAGGCCTTCTCATCCAACATCAGTGCCTGATCTCACAAATGCTCTTCTGGAAGAATGGTCAAACATTCCCATAGACACCCTCCTAAACCTTGTGGACGGCCTTCCCAGAAGAGGTGAAGCTGTTATAGCTGCAAAGGGCGGAGCCAACTCAATATTGAACCCTCCGGACTAAGACTGGGGGGTCATTACAGTTCATGTGCTTGTAAAGGGGGGGGACCAATACTTTTGGTCATATGGTGTATATGGTTGTGCCATTGCCTTGAAAGTGGGGAGATTGTGGGATTTGTTGGGTCGGGATGTTGGCGGTGGAAGGTCCGGTTATCATATGATTTTCATGAATGTTCTGTATCCGGTTTGGACCAGTAATGGCGGTTCGCAGTTGTCACCGACCCTAAAAATAGATTGGCGGCGGATTGGTTTTGAGAGGCGGCTGGGAGCCGATACGTCTCCTCACCGTCTGCTTTAACCCTGAAAAGTCCTCACCGTAACCGCCGGCATTACCTACGGTCGCAGCGTGGCCCCCCCCGACGCGGTGCTGTCCGCCAATCGTAACACGGCGTATCGTTTTTGCCACGTTTTCTCACCCGGCAATGGCCATCGGACAGTCGCCATCCATATTGTTGTGGGTGCGCTTCACAGTGCAGCAAACAAAGTCGGGACTGTTTGCATCCAGCATGCGATCCGTAGAAGCGAATAGAATGAGGCGGCACCGCGACGCGGCGGCGAGGGATCTCAGTGTGACGTCCCTCTTCAGACAGACATGCAGGAGGCGGCGTATCACCTCCTCATCGCCTGCTAATCGCTGACAAGGCAATCGGCGGCGGAGTGCGCCTCCCCAGCTTGTGTTCCTGTGGAGGGGCTCTAAGGGGTTAATGGGAATGCGCGTCGCTCTCCAGGGAAGAACGCAGCCATTAGGACAAGGTCACATGAAAGGAGATTGAACGCTCTCAGGTCGCTCTTCAGACCTGAAGGACGTTATCTCTGCACAGGAAACCCATTCCGGCTATATTTAGCCACCGCATGTTAAAGCTGAACTCCGGGGAGATACGAGAGACGCCAACCAATGCAGCTCTGCGATCACCGCGGCTCCATTCACACTGCGCGCAACCGCGGGCAGGATCAAAAATTCCCAAAACGCATAGCGATCGCAACGCACATTTGGGCGCCGTCATCCTTAAATATCACCCCAAATGCCATGCGATTCTGCTGCGACTGTCACGCGGTAATCACCGCAAACTGCGCCTGTAGAAATCGCGTGAAGCTTGTAGCCTGAAAAGGAGCAGGAGATTTGTTTCGGGCCACAAATGTGCGCAGGATAGTCCATCCAAGTGAAAGGAGCGGTCCTATGCGACAAAATCACACGAGAAGCGATTAATCACAAGCGGGAACGCTATGCAAAGAAGTGTAAATGCAGCCTAATACATCATGTACAGTAAGAGGGGACTGTGATGGAAGATGGACTGTGATGGGGACTCTGATGGTCTCATAATTATCTGGATGGTTGATTTGTGTGGCCATCAGACATTTGTATACAATGTGACTCTGGTAGATCACAGGTGATGTGAGGCAGCACGCCGCAATGTCTTGCGCTATGACGTCTCGTGATATGACGTCTCGCACTATGACGTCTCGCGCTATGACGCCTTGCACTATGACGTCTTGCGCTATGACGCCTCGCACTATGACGTCTTGCGCTATGACGCTTCGCACTATGACGTCTTGCGCTATGACGCTTCACACTATGACGTCTTGCGCTATGACGCCTCGCACTATGACGTCTCGCACTATGACGTCTTGCGCTATGACGCCTCGCACTATGACGTCTTGCGCTATGACGCCTCGCACTATGACGTCTCGCGCTATGACGCCTCGCACTGTGACATCTTGCACTATGATGTCTTGCGATATGACGTCTCGCACTATGACGCCTCGCACTATGACGTCTCGCGATATGACGTCTCGCACTATGACGCCTCGCACTATGACGTCTTGCGCTATGACGCCTCGCACTATGACGTCTCGCGCTATGACGCCTCGCACTGTGACATCTTGCACTATGATGTCTTGCGCTATGACGTCTTGCGCTATGACGCCTCGCACTATGACGTCTCGCGATATGACGTCTCGCACTATGACGTCTTGCACTATGATGTCTTGCGCTATGACGTCTCGCGATATGACGTCTCGCACTATGACGTCTTGCACTATGACGTCTCGCGCTATTATGACGCCTCGCACTACATCGCACGGTGAGGTGCTGCCATGCGTCACGTTGAGCTGCATCAGAGAAAATGCCGCATGTCCAATGTTTGATCGGTTCGGGGTGATTGCACCCTCATGTAACACAAGACACAGAATACATTAATGCCACAAACAGGCGCGGAGCTGTGTGAATGGGCCCTGTAGGAGAAGACCCCACTCCCCGGCAGGGATAAATTGGACCCCAGTTCGGGGCGGAGTGACTCTTATATAGAAATCTCCTGCAGTCTGAGTGGTGACGCCATGTTTCTGGCGGCGCTGTAGATGAATATTGATTGGCTGGCTGTGCCAAAACCTCAATTGGTGTCCCTGTGGGATACATGCGATCATTTATCCTATCACTCCCCTCCCCCTCTGTTAACCCCCTCCTGCCCGTCCTCCGCGGCGCGCCTCCCGCAGTGTCATTCATGGCGTCCTCAGCAGAAAATTGTCATCTGTGACCTTCAATTCCTCTGATTGCTTTATAATGATGTCTAATGATTGTAAGACATGAATCGCCCCTCCCCCACACAGCCTGAACACCGAGCGCCGGGCCGCAGTCTGCATGGAGTTTGTATGTCCCTCCAGTAGCTCCTTCCATACAGCAGATAGATGGTGGTGACAATGAGGGACCAGATCAAGGGTGTCAGCTTGTAGTCTCGTGACAGGGTGACAACACAGGAGGGATTCTGGGAGACAGGAAGTGTTGTCACCTAGTACACCCTCCAGGTTTGAAAAACCTCCTGTGCTGCAGCTCCCCCCAGAACCCCCTTTTACTTACCTGAACCCGATCGGAGGGAAATATAACGTGTTTGTTATTAAAAATAAACCAACCTTTACCCCCCCAAATCACCCCCCCAGTACAAATAATCCCCAAACACCCCCCAGTACAAATACCCCCCAAATCACCCCTCAGTACAAATACCCCCTAAATCACCCCCCAGTACAAATACCCCCCAAATCACCCCCCAGTACAAATACCCTCCAAATCACCCCCCAGTACAAATAATCCCAAATCACCCCCCAGTACAAATACCCCCTAAATCACCCCCCAGTACAAATACCCCTCAAATCACCCCACCAGTACAAATACCCCCCAAATCATCCCCCAGTACAAATACCCCCCAAATCACCCCCAGTACAAATACCCCCTAAATCACCCCCCAGTACAAATACCCCCCAAATCACCCCCCAGTACAAATACCCCCCAAATCACCCCCCAGTACAAATAATCCCAAATCACCCCCCAGTACAAATACCCCCCAAATCACCCCCCAGTACAAATACCCCTCAAATCACCCCCCAGTACAAATACCCCCCAAATCACCCCCCAGTACAAATACCCCCCAAATCACCCCCCAGTACAAATACCCCCCAAATCATCCCCCAGTACAAATACCCCCCAAATCACCCCCAGTACAAATACCCCCTAAATCACTCCCCAGTACAAATACCCCCAAATCACCCCCCAGTACAAATACCCCCCAAATCATCCCCCAGTACAAATACCCCCCAAATCACCCCCCAGTACAAATACCCCCTAAATCACTCCCCAGTACAAATACCCCCCAAATCACCCCCCCAGTACAAATACCCCCAAATCACCCCCCCAGTACAAATACCCCCCAAATCACCCCCCAGTACAAATACCCCCCAAATCACTCCCCTGTACAAATACCCCCCAAATCACCCCCCAGTACAAATACCCCCCAAATCATCCCCCAGTACAAATACCCCCCAAATCACCCCCAGTACAAATACCCCCTAAATCACTCCCCAGTACAAATACCCCCAAATCACCCCCCAGTACAAATACCCCCCAAATCATCCCCCAGTACAAATACCCCCCAAATCACCCCCAGTACAAATACCCCCTATATCACTCCCCAGTACAAATACCCCCCAAATCACCCCCCCAGTACAAATACCCCCAAATCACCCCCCCAGTACAAATACCCCCCAAATCACCCCCCAGTACAAATACCCCCCAAATCACTCCCCTGTACAAATACCCCCCAAATCACCCCTCGGTACAAATACCCCCAAATCACCCCTCAGTACAAATACCCCCCAAATCATCCCACCAGTACAAATAATCCCAAATCACCCCCCAGTACAAATACCCCCCAAATCACCCCCCAGTACAAATACCCCCCAAATCTCCCCTTTTTGGAAACTAGACAGTCCAAGGTATTAAGTAAGAGGCATGTGGAGATTTATGAAACTGTAAATTTTTGTCACAATTTTTTGGAAAAATTAAGAAATAAAAAAAAAAATAAAACAAAATGACATCCTGTCACCAGTGCAGTACGGCGTCATCATATAACTGGTGACAGTACAAAAAAACATTTCTTTCAATTTTTTTTTTTGCTTTTTTATTTCATTTTTTTAATGATTTTTTAACACACTGTGACCAGAGCGATACGGTGTTACCATAGTAACATTGCACTACTCTGAGGAAGTGATCTTTTTCTCTCTCTTTTTTTTTTTACACACTATGATTGCTTCTACCAATAAATTTCTTTGGTATCAGCAACCATTTTTACTGAATGAAACAGATCCATTCCGTTTGTTTTGTTATGATAAGCTGTGATTGGCCAAAGCTAATCACATGGTACCAATGAGCTGTGATTGGCCCTGTCTGTACCATGTGATCACTGTGACCAATCACAGCTAGCAACATAATAGTACACAATGGATGGCATAACAGGAAGCCATCCTGAACAACTGTCATGTGATCTGCTGTGATTGGCCCTGTCTGTACCATGTGATCACTGTGACCAATCACAGCTAGTAACACAATAGTACACAATGGATGGCATGACAGACAACTGTCATGTGATCTGCTCTGATTGGTCACAGCGATCACATGGTACCGGCAGCGGACCAGTACACTGATCTGTCATTGGCGGTGTCCGGTGGAAACAGCCGGTGACAGGTCACCTCCGCATATGACGCCCACCCTGAAAGATGAATGTCCCGCCCTGGTTTCATCTCGCAATAGGTCGGGCGGGAAGGTCCCTGGAATACTCGCCACAATACTCTGATCTGTTCCTTGCAGACAGGGGGGCGGTAAAAGCAAGCAGTTGAGCCTCGGTTTTGACACCCATGCAGGAGCATGCAGCCGTGGCAAAAAAAAATAAAAATACACCTCCTATTGCATTCAGCGGGCAGCACCGCTGCCAAACGTGACCCATTCAAGTGAATGCGGCTGTGCCGCACCTGCCCTGCAACTGCATGCAGTGCCCGCCGCTGTGTCACTGTGGATCGGCATTTTCAAACAGGCGTCGAGGAGCCAAACATATTGCCTCCTCACTGCCTGATGCCCTCTGAAACGCAAACCACCGTGGATTGCTTTTCAGAGGACAGGCAAGGACAGTCTCATGTGAGAGCGAGCCTTTAAATCTCTTTTATACAGGCAGCAAGCTGAGATTAGGAGCACTCCCTTTAAGAGAGTGCTCCTAATCTCAGCTTGTTACCTGTAGAGAAGACACCTGGGAGCCAGACATCTTGCTGATTGATGAGGGATCGAATACTTGAATAATTCCCAGCTCTGTTATAATTCCTGCTGCAGCCACAATGTGTACATTCCTTGCCACTGCCTCTAAAGGGGGAGCAGTTGGAGGGTATTCAACCACTTCCCATCCGGGCCAATTCCCGCATTCCTCTCCTACATGTAAAAATCATTTTTTTGCTAAAAATTACTCAGAACCCCCAAACATTATATATATATTTAGTAGTTGGTGGAGAAACCCTTGTTGGCGATCACAGAGGTCAGACGTTTCTTGGAGTTGGCCTCCAGGTTTGCACACATCTCAGGAGGGATTTTGTCCTCTTTGCAGATCCTCTCCAAGTCATTAAGGTTTCCAGGATGACGTTTGGTATCTCGAATCTTCAGCCCCCTCCACATATTTTCTATGGGATTAAGGTCTGGAGACTAATTAGGCCACTCCAGGACCTTACTGTGCTTCTTCTTGAGCCTCTCCTTTCTTGCCTTGGCCGTGTGTTTTAGGTCATTGTCATGTTGGAATACCCATCCATGACCCATCTTCAATGCCCTGGCTAAGGGAAGGAGGTTCTCACCCAAGATTTGATGGTCAATGGCCCCGTCCATCGTCCCTTTGATGCGGTGAAGTTGTCCTGTTCCCTTAGCAGAAAAACACCCCCAAAGTATAATGTTTCCACCTCCATGTATGACGGTGGGGGATGGTGTTCTTGGTGTCATAGGACCTCCATCTATGACAGTGGAGGATGGTGTTCTTGGTGTCATAGGACCTCCATCTATGACAGTAGGGGATGGTGTTCTTGGTGTCATAGGACCTCCATCTATGACAGTGGAGGATGGTGTTCTTGGTGTCATAGGACCTCCATGTATGACGGTGGGGGATGGTGTTCTTGGGGTCATAGGACCTCCATGTATGACGGTGGGGGATGGTGTTCTTGGGGTCATAGGACCTCCCATGTATGACGGTGGGGGATGGTGTTCTTGGAGTCATATGACCTCCATGTATGACAGTGGAGGATGGTGTTCTTGGGGTCATAGGACCTCCATGTATGACGGTGGGGGATGGTGTTCTTGGGGTTATAGGACCTCCATGTATGACGGTGGGGGAGTGTGTTCTTGGGGTCATACAACCTCCATGTATGACAGTGGGGGATGGTGTTCTTGGGGTCATAGGACCTCCATGTATGAAGGTGGGGGATGGTGTACTTGGGATCATAGGACCTCCATGTATGACGGTGGGGGATGGTGTTCTTGGGGTCATAGGACCTCCATGTAAGACGGTGGGGGATGGTGTTCTTGGGGTCATAGGACCTCCATGTATGACGGTGGGGGGTGGTGTTCTTGGGATCATAGGACCTCCATGTATGACGGTGAGGGATGGTGTTCTTGGGGTCATAGGACCTCCATGTATGACAATGGGGGATGGTGTTCTTGGGGTCATAGGACCTCCATGTATGATGGTGGGGGATGGTGTTCTTGGGGTCATAGGACCTCCATGTATGACGGTGGGGGATGGTGTTCTTGGGGTCATAAGACCTCCATGTATGATGGTGGGGGATGGTGTTCTTGGGGTCATAGGACCTCCATGTATGACGGTGGGGGATGGTGTTCTTGGGGTCATAGGACCTCCATGCATGATGGTGGGGAATGGTGTTCTTGGGGTCATAGGACCTCCATGTATGACGGTGAGGGATGGTGTTCTTGGGGTCATAGGACCCTCCATGTATGACAGTGGGGGATGGTGTTCTTGGGGTCATAGGACCTCCATGTATGACAGTGGGGGATGGTGTTCTTGGGGTCATAGGACCTCCATGTATGACGGTGGGGGATGGTGTTCTTGGGGTCATAGGTCCTCCATGTATGACAGTGGGGGATGGTGTTCTTGGTGTCATAGGACCTCCATGTATGACAGTGGGGGATGGTGTTCTTGGGGTCATAGGACCTCCATGTATGACGGTGGGGGATGGTGTTCTTGGGGTCATAGGTCCTCCATGTATGATGGTGGGGGATGGTGTTCTTGGTGTCATAGGACCTCCATGTATGACAGTGGGGGATGGTGTTCTTGGGGTCATAGGACCTCCATGTATGACGGTGGGGGATGGTGTTCTTGGGGTTATAGGACCTCCATGTATGACGGTGGGGGGTGGTGTTCTTGGGGTCATAGGACCTCCATGTATGACGGTGAGGGATGGTGTTCTTGGGGTTATAGGACCTCCATGTATGACGGTGGGGGATGGTGTTCTTGGGGTCATAGGACCTCCATGTATGATGGTGAGGGATGGTTTTCTTGGGGTCATAGGCAGCATTCCTCCTCCTCCTCCAAACACGGTGAGTTGAGTTGATGCCAAAGATCTCGATTTTGGTCCCATCTGATCACAACACTTTCCCCCAGTTCTCCTCGGAATCATTCGATGTTAATTAGTGATCTTCAGACGGACCTGTACATGTGATTTCCTGAGTAGGAGGACCTTGCGGGGGCTGCAGGATTTCAGTCCTTCACGGCGTAGTGTGTTACCGATTGTTTTCTTGGTGACTATGGTCCCAGCTGAGATCATTGACAAGATTCTCCCGTGTAGTTCTGGGCTGATTCCTCACCGTTCTCATGATCATTGAACCCCCACGAGGTGAGATCTTGTATGGAGCCCCAGACCGAGGGAGATCGATCGTTATTTTGTGTTTCTCCCATTTGTGAATAATCCCACCAACTGTTGTCACCTTCTCACCAAGCTGCTTGCTGATGGTCTTGTAGCCCATTCCAGCCTTGTGTAGGTCTACAATCTTCTCCCCGACATCCTTGGACAGCTCTTTGGTCTTGGCCATGGTGGAGAGATTGGAATCTGATTGATTCTGTGGACAGGTGTCTTTTATACAGGTAACAAGCTGAGATTAGGAGCACTCCCTATAAGAGAGAAAGAGAGAGAAGAGAGAGAAGAGAGAGTGCTCCTAATCTCAGCTCATTACCTGTATAGAAGAATCTTGCTGATTGATCGGGGATCAAAGACTTATTTCACCCATTAAAATGCAAATCAATTTAGAACTTTTTTTGAAATGTGTTTTTCAGAATATTTTTGTTATTATTCTGTCTCTCACTGTTATCATAAACCGACCAATACAATTATAGACCGATCGTTTCTTTGTCAGTGGGCAAATGTACAAAATCAGCAGCCAATCAAATACTTTTCCCCCTAACTGTATATATATATTTAGCAAAAACCCTAGAGAATAAAATGGTGGTCGTTGCAATTTTGTGGGGTCACACAGTATTTCCGCAGCAGTTTTTTTTAAACGCAAATTTTCTTAGGGAATAAAAAGAACACTTTATTGAATTTTGATGCAAAAAAAATCCAATTCATAAACACATTGTTTAAAAGATGATTTTATGCCGAGTAAGTAGATACCAAACATGTCACGCTTTAGAATTGTGCACAATCGTGGAATGGCGCAAAACTTTAAGTACTTGAAAATCTCCGTAGTTGACACTTTAAAAAAGAAAAAAAAATGTTTACAGGTTACCCGTTTAGAGTTGCAGAGAAGGTCTGGCGCTAGAATTATCGCTCTGATGTCTGCAGTGATACCTCACATGTGTGGTGCAAATGTCATTTACATATGTGAGCGTAGGGGGACAGGGGTGCTTTAAACATTTCTTATTAATATTTTTTTTTTTTTTTTACACCATCTCTTGATTTTTTTTTTTTTTATCACTTTTATTCCTATTATAATAAAGGTAAACATCCCATGTAATAGAAATAAGAGATGACAGGTCCTCTTTATGGAGAGATCTCATGTAATAGAAATAAGAGATGACAGGTCCTCTTTATGGAGATCTCATGTAATAGAAATAAGAGATGACAGGTCCTCTTTATGGAGATCTCATGTAATAGAAATAAGAGATGACAGGTCCTCTTTATGGAGATCATATAATAGAAATAAGAGATGACAGGTCCTCTTTATGGGGATCTCATGTAATAGAAATAAGAGATGACAGGTCCTCTTTATGGACATCTCATGTAATAGAAATAAGAGATGACAGGTCCTCTTTATGGAGATCTCATGTAATAGAAATAAGAGATGACAGGTCCTCTTTATGGGGATCTCATGTAATAGAAATAAGAGATGACAGGTCCTCTTTATGGAGATCTCATGTAATAGAAATAAGAGATGACAGGTCCTCTTTATGGAGAGATCTCATGTAATAGAAATAAGAGATGACAGGTTCTCTTTATGGAGATCTCATGTAATAGAAATAGGAGATGACAGGTCCTCTTTATGGAGAGATCTCATGTAATAGAAATAAGAGATGACAGGTCCTCTTTATGGAGAGATCTCATGTAATAGAAATAAGAGATGACAGGTTCTCTTTATGGAGATCTCATGTAATAGAAATAAGAGATGACAGGTTCTCTTTATGGAGATCTCATGTAATAGAAATAAGAGATGACAGGTCCTCTTTATGGGGATCTCATGTAATAGAAATAAGAGATGACAGGTCCTCTTTATGGGGATCTCATGTAATAGAAATAAGAGATGACAGGTCCTCTTTATGGGGATCTCATGTAATAGAAATAAGAGATGACAGGTCCTCTTTATGGAGATCTCATGTAATAGAAATAGGAGATGACAGGTCCTCTTTATGGAGATCTCATGTAATAGAAATAAGAGATGACAGGTCCTCTTTATGGAGAGATCTCATGTAATAGAAATAAGAGATGACAGGTCCTCTTTATAGAGATCTCATATAATAGAAATAAGAGATGACAGGTCCTCTTTATGGAGAGATCTCATGTAATAGAAATAAGAGATGACAGGTCCTCTTTATGGAGATCTCATGTAATAGAAATAAGAGATGACAGGTCCTCTTTATGGAGATCTCATGTAATAGAAATAAGAGATGACAGGTCCTCTTTATGGAGAGATCTCATGTAATAGAAATAAGAGATGACAGGTCCTCTTTATAGAGATCTCATGTAATAGAAATAAGAGATGACAGATCCTCTTTATGGAGATCTCATGTAATAGAAATAAGAGATGACAGGTCCTCTTTATGGGGAGATCTCATGTAATAGAAATAAGAGATGACAGGTCCTCTTTATGGAGATCTCATGTAATAGAAATAAGAGATGACAGGTCCTCTTTATGGAGAGATCTCATGTAATAGAAATAAGAGATGACAGGTCCTCTTTATGGAGATCTCATGTAATAGAAATAAGAGATGACAGGTCCTCTTTATGGAGATCATATAATAGAAATAAGAGATGACAGGTCCTCTTTATGGGGATCTCATGTAATAGAAATAAGAGATGACAGGTCCTCTTTATGGACATCTCATGTAATAGAAATAAGAGATGACAGGTCCTCTTTATGGAGATCTCATGTAATAGAAATAAGAGATGACAGGTCCTCTTTATGGGGATCTCATGTAATAGAAATAAGAGATGACAGGTCCTCTTTATGGAGATCTCATGTAATAGAAATAAGAGATGACAGGTCCTCTTTATGGAGAGATCTCATGTAATAGAAATAAGAGATGACAGGTTCTCTTTATGGAGATCTCATGTAATAGAAATAGGAGATGACAGGTCCTCTTTATGGAGAGATCTCATGTAATAGAAATAAGAGATGACAGGTTCTCTTTATGGAGAGATCTCATGTAATAGAAATAAGAGATGACAGGTCCTCTTTATGGAGAGATCTCATGTAATAGAAATAAGAGATGACAGGTTCTCTTTATGGAGATCTCATGTAATAGAAATAAGAGATGACAGGTTCTCTTTATGGAGATCTCATGTAATAGAAATAAGAGATGACAGGTCCTCTTTATGGGGATCTCATGTAATAGAAATAAGAGATGACAGGTCCTCTTTATGGGGATCTCATGTAATAGAAATAAGAGATGACAGGTCCTCTTTATGGGGATCTCATGTAATAGAAATAAGAGATGACAGGTCCTCTTTATGGAGATCTCATGTAATAGAAATAGGAGATGACAGGTCCTCTTTATGGAGATCTCATGTAATAGAAATAAGAGATGACAGGTCCTCTTTATGGAGAGATCTCATGTAATAGAAATAAGAGATGACAGGTCCTCTTTATAGAGATCTCATATAATAGAAATAAGAGATGACAGGTCCTCTTTATGGAGAGATCTCATGTAATAGAAATAAGAGATGACAGGTCCTCTTTATGGAGATCATGTAATAGAAATAAGAGATGACAGGTCCTCTTTATGGAGATCTCATGTAATAGAAATAAGAGATGACAGGTCCTCTTTATGGAGAGATCTCATGTAATAGAAATAAGAGATGACAGGTCCTCTTTATGGAGATCTCATGTAATAGAAATAAGAGATGACAGATCCTCTTTATGGAGATCTCATGTAATAGAAATAAGAGATGACAGGTCCTCTTTATGGGGAGATCTCATGTAATAGAAATAAGAGATGACAGGTCCTCTTTATGGAGATCTCATGTAATAGAAATAAGAGATGACAGGTCCTCTTTATGGAGAGATCTCATGTAATAGAAATAAGAGATGACAGGTCCTCTTTATAGAGATCTCATATAATAGAAATAAGAGATGACAGGTCCTCTTTATGGAGAGATCTCATGTAATAGAAATAAGAGATGACAGGTCCTCTTTATGGGGATCTCATGTAATAGAAATAAGAGATGACAGGTCCTCTTTATGGAGATCTCATGTAATAGAAATAAGAGATGACAGGTCCTCTTTATGGAGATCTCATGTAATAGAAATAAGAGATGACAGGTCCTCTTTATGGAGATCTCATGTAATAGAAATAAGAGATGACAGGTCCTCTTTATGGAGAGATCTCATGTAATAGAAATAAGAGATGACAGGTCCTCTTTATGGAGAGATCTCATGTAATAGAAATAAGAGATGACAGGTCCTCTTTATGGAGATCTCATGTAATAGAAATAAGAGATGACAGGTCCTCTTTGTGGAGACATTTGGGGTCTCTTTTTTTTTAATTCTTTTTTTTGTTAATGTCTCGGTGCTGCGGATCTCCTGCAGCCTCTTTCAGCCACTTCCTGTCTGCAGTCACTCCGAGGGGGAGAATGGTGGACAAAGCTCACCGCGTGGATCTGAAAGAATCACAAGGAAAACCTTCCAGGCTTTTGTCAGGGAACGCAGGAAATGGATGTTACATAACAGCCCCCCATCCCCTCCCCCTCTCCCCCCAGTCCATGACGTCTGTCCAGGAAGAGAAGTCGGAGGACACACGGATCATTTATTCCCCGGATTATATTGTGGAGCAGAAATAAAGAGGGACATTTCAATGGGGACTCTCATCCGGTGACACCAAGTAAGGATTGTATGGAGAGATCTCCTCGCTGTGTCTACAGGACAGGAAGTGAAGGGAAACTCCCCACAGGGGACACAAAATAAATCCTCCGCAGGAGTTTATATCGGAGCCCCCAGGGAGGAATTCCCATCAGTGTCCCCATTACACAAATAAACATCACCTCCTGTTCTGGTGACAACTGTCAGATAAAGGATTCTCCCTCCCATGTCAGTGACCAATCGAGGTGCGAGTCTCCCCAACATCCCCCCCCCCCACTCCACCCAAGACTTTAGGGCGAGGTTCACACCCACTAATGCACACCCCGTTTGCCGCTCCCCATGAGTTTTTGCATGTATGGCAGACTATTCATTTTTTATGGGCAGGAAACGCAGAGAAGAAGCCCCTGACCCTCCCCCATAATCGCATTGTACAGTCTGGCCCATGAAGAAGCGCGCTCCTTATCGGATGAGTGGGCGTGTCCTTAACCATCGGGCTCCATTCACACCCCGAGCGTAGCGCGGCGACAGCTGCTGCAGCGCAGGGGCTTTTTTTGTGGTTTTTAGTGGAGCGTTTTTGTAGCGGCGCTATTCATTAGAATCTCCCTCCGCTCCAAAGACGCTCATGAACCAAACCTTGGCACAGAGCCAGGAGCGTTTGGCGTGGAGATTTTTGCCGCGTTTTGTCGCTTGACAATCGTGGCAAAATTGCACCGCATTGGGGGGGCGGGCATTATAAAATAATCACAAATGCGTCCTGCACTTTGCTGCGATCCTGGAATCGCGGCGATTCGAAACGCTTTAGGTGTGTGCGGAGCCTATAAATGTCACCGCTGTGCGTCTGTTAAAGGGCAGCGCGTTTCTCTGCATGCAGCAAAGTCAGCGATTTTGCGCACGTTCCTGACACACAGTAGTGTGAATTTAGCATTTTAGGCTTCGTTCACATGGGCAGCAAAAGCAGGCGGGTGAGCCTCTGTATTACCGCCCCCCTGAACAGTGACAAGCAGCCTGTGGTGGGTGTGGCCGTGGTGCTTCACTGTCGCAGCTTGTTGCTTTCTGTGGGTGTTTCCGCTGTGGAACGCAACTAATGCGGGTCTATGGGGGGCGCCTTGTAACTGCGTTGCATGTCATAGTGCAGCATTTAAAAGGTGGAATCAGGTAACATATCGTCTCCTCGCCGACTGACAAACGTCTCTGAAAAGCGATCCAGGCATGCATCAGAGAGGCAGTCCTTGCCGCACATCTGAACGAGCCCTCAGAGGGGACTTTCATGCTCGCTGTGGACTGTGCTGCCCTCTGAAGAGCGATTCACACTTTACCCTTCAGAGGGCATTTGACAGACAGCAAGGATGCGTTATATCTCCTCCTCACTGCCTGATTTAACCCTGTAATGCCGCACTACCACGCCATGATTGCGTGCACTGCGCACAGTTGTGGCATGGCCCTGTTACACTCAAAGGTGGTACCGCCTGTCATCCGCCCCCCCCGTGTTAGGAATACCACGGCTGCAGCAAGCGCTGTATTTCGCCAATTCAGGTGGGTGGCCTGCGGGGGCAGTAAAACTGCGGCCAGTGCACATGTGAATGAGCCCCTATGATGTATCCTGATCACCTGCTGTCTCTTCATACAATGTCATAATATAATACAATGTCATAATATAATACAATGTAACAATATAATACAATGTGACAATATAATACAATGTAACAATATAATACAATGTAATAATATAATACAATGTGACAATATAATACAATGTAATAATATAATACAATGTAATAATATAATACAATGTAATAATATAATACAAAGTGACAATATAATACAATGTAATAATATAATACAATGTAATAATATAATACAATGTAATAATATAATACAAAGTGACAATATCATTTCCTGATTCTTTTTTTTGAACAAATGAAAAGGAGATAAATTCGGATCGTATAGGATTATGGGGTATATAGAAAGGTCGTGTATTCTGGGTTGGGGTTCCTCTTATATAAAGCTCCTCTGTCATTCTGTTAGTACAGTTGGTCTTCTGTCGGTGTCACTCGGGTTACATTGTCACGACTCGCGGCCCGATCCTCGTGTGCCTTTAATTGTCTGTTGGAGCGTTACATTCATTTCCACATTACTTCCTGTTCTCTTCCTGTAAGCCGACAAGGGGGGGGGGGGGGGGGCGTCCCCCGCCACCTCATACTGATGTCTTCTTCACATGTGGTCACACGTGGGACCTCCCAGACCCCGGAGGAGGGAGAAATCACATCTTCCATCACTGCAAGAGACGATCACCTCCCAGTCTATATACCTCTATACAGAACATACATATAATATACTGTATACACCAGAGGTCATCAACTCCTGTCCTCAGGGCCACTAACAGGCCAGATTTTATGTATTATCTTGGGGGGGGGGATGCAGACTAGAATACGGCAATCACTGAGCAGCAGATGATATCACCTGTCATGTATTTCAGTTATCTTGCAGACCTGGCCTGTTAGTAGGTCCTGAGGACCGGTGTTGATGACCACTGGTATACAGCAACAATGAAAGAAACTCAACAGTCACTTATTAAGTGCAAAAGAAAAAATGTTATAGGCAGCACTGGTGGGCACTGATAGGCAGCACTAATATGCACTGGTAGGTGGCACTGGTGGGCACTGATAGGCAGCACTGATGATGAGGCACTGATATGCACTGCTAGGTGGCACTGGTGGGCATTGATAGGTGGCACTAATAGGCAGCACTGATATGCACTGTTAGGTGGCACTGTGTGGCACTGGTGGGCATTGATAGGCAGCACTGATATGCACTGGTAGGTGGCACTGTTGTGCACTGGTAGATGGCACTGCTGGGCAAGTGGCACTGGTGGGCACTGATAGGCAGCACTGATATGCACTGGTAGGTGGTACTGGTGGGCACTGATATGCACTGGTATGTGGCACTGTTGGGCACTGGTAGGTGGCACTGGTAGGCACTGATAGACAGCACTGATATGCACTGGTAGATGGCATTGTTGGGCACTGGTAGGTGGCACTGGTGGGCACTGATATGCACTGGTAGGTGGCACTGCTGGGCACAGGCAAGTGGCATTGGTGGGCACTGATAGGCAGCACTGATATGCACTGGTAGGTTGCATTGTTGGGCACTGGTAGGTGGCACTGGTGGGCACTGATATAGACTGGTAGGTGGCACTGTTGGGCACTGGTAGGTGGCACTGGTGGGCACTGATAGACAGCACTGATATGCACTGGTAGATGGCACTGCTGGGCACAGGTAATTGGCACTGGTGGGCACTGATAGGCAGCACTGATATGCACTTTTAGGTAGACTTGCACACAGTTGTTGAAGGAACTGGACAGGTAGGTTGTTCTATGTACATCTCCGAGAACTAAGCACAGTGGATGTCGGCTGCCTCCAATCATTGTATGCTGGAGGGAAGTAAACAATATAGGCCGAGGGGATATAAACATTGTAGGCCGGGGGGGATGTAAAAATTTGTAGGCTGGGAGATGTGAACATTGTAGACTGGAGGGGTGTAAACAATGTAGGCCGGGGGATGTAAACAATGTAGTAGGCCGGGGGGGGGGGGGTGTAAACATTGTATGCTGGAGGGATGTAAACAATGTAGGCTGAGGGGATATAAACATTGTAGACAGAAGGGATGTAAACAATGTAGGCTGAGGGGATATAAACATTGTAGACCGGAGGGATGTAAACAATGTAGGCCAGGGGATGTAAATAATGTAGGCGGGGTAAGTAAACATTGTAGGCTGGGGTAAGTAAACATTGTAGGCTAGGGGGATATAAACATTGTAGGCTGGGGGGATATAAACATTGTAGACCGGAGGGATGTAAACAATGTAGGCTGAGGGGATATAAACATTGTAGACCGGAGGGATGTAAACAATGTAGGCTGAGGGGATATAAACATTGTAGACCGGAGGGATGTAAACAATGTAGGCCAGGGGATGTAAACAATGTAGGCTGGGGGGATATAAACATTGTAGACCGGAGGGATATAAACAATGTAGGCTGAGGGGATATAAACATTGTAGACCGGAGGGATGTAAACAATGTAGGCCAGGGATGTAAACAATGTAGGCTGGGGGGATATAAACATTGTAGACCGGAGGGATGTAAACAATGTAGGCTGAGGGGATATAAACATTGTAGACCGGAGGGATGTAAACAATGTAGGCCAGGGGATGTAAACAATGTAGGCTGAGGGGATATAAACATTGTAGACCGGAGGGATATAAACAATGTAGGCTGAGGGGATATAAAACATTGTAGACCGGAGGGATGTAAACAATGTAGGCCAGGGGATGTAAACAATGTAGGCCGGGATAAGTAAACATTGTAGGCCGGGGTAAGTAAACATTGTAGGCTGGAGGGATGTAAAACACTTTAGACTGGGGGGAAAGTAAAGATTGTAGGCCGGGGGAATGTAAGCATTGTAGGCCCGGGGGGGGGGGGGTGAGTAAACATTGTAGGCCGAAAGGAATTGGAGGGTGGGGGCTGGAGGTCGGACAGTGCAGCATGGAGGATGTGAAGGGTCTGAGGAAGAGTGGGGAGGAGAGGGCAACGTGAAGGATGTTAGGGCTTTAAGGGAAGGGTCACTGTCAGAGAGGGCAGCATGAAGGATGTGAGGGTTGTAGGTGGTGGGTGGGGGTTTACAGGTAGAGAGGGCAACACAGAGGATGTGAGGAACTGTGGATGGGGGGTGAACTGGATCTGAGGGCAACGTGGAGGGGGTTAGGAGTTTAAGGGAAGGGTGGAACAATGTCAGAGAGGGCAGCATGGAGGATGTGAGATGTGAGGGTCTTAGGTTGTGGGTGTCGCAACATAAAGGAAACAGTGAAGGAAAAGCAACATGGAGGATGGATGTGAGGGGTCTGAGGGAAGGGGTGGAGTGGATGTCAAAGAGGACAACATGGAGGATAAATGTTTTCTTGTGACATAATACACCATCGCCCCCATGTCAGGTGTGGAGAAGGAAGATGGAGGGGGTGATGTCATGTGATGTAATGATGGAGTCAGGTGACACCCAGGCCAGGACAGGGAG
>JBBGZY010003200.1:0-191922 GCA_037952925.1 Lithobates clamitans
ACAGTCTGCCCTACATGCAAAACGCCAAAACCCACACACAGCATTGGCACGTGTATGGGTGTGAACGGAGCCTTAGGGGGCAATTTACTTAAATTGATGCGCCCAGAATCTGGTGCAGCTGCGTGTTGTTAACCAATCAGCTTCTAACTTCAGCTTGTTCAATTAAGCTTTGACGATAAAACCTAGAAGCTGATTGGTTACTATGCACAGATGCACCAGATTTTGTGTGCACCGGTTTTAGTAAAAACTCCCCCTTATGCTGGCCATATTAGAAAATCGTCTATTAAAAAAATGGTCAGATTTCTAAATATCTGTCCAACATGCATGCGATAACGCCATCAAATTGTATCAATAGATGTCGCCCAATTATCGACATATTATCGATCGATAACAACATAAACAGTAACTTTTTCAACAATCAATTACACGATCTAGGGCTACATTTTAACATGCGCATGCGCTGTAGATTTGTTGAAACTGTTTTCGATCGATTCCTCTACTGTTTAGAAAATCATTTGTTTCGGCGCAAAAAATCCAATATGTTGGTTTGTTGTTTTGGCATCATTATTGCATTTTGAGAATCAAAATTAGCCCACTAATGTTTCGAAAGTCGAACGATGGAGTGCATCGAATACTTTTTCTAAATATTTTCTAACCGTTTATAGCCAGCTTTAGAGTCTACTGACAAGTTCGCTTTAAATATTTTAAGTGATGATCTTACTTGAAGGAGGAGAGAACAACTAAAATAAAATAAAAATCACCTGTGCTTGTACTATGCAAATATATTGTATTTTATTTTCTGTAAATCAGTCTGATCTGTGGTGCCAATATGGCTGCCCGAAATCAATGAATCAAAAACATGCCCAGGTTTACGTCATCTGCAGATCAGGCTTCTAAGAGGCAGCTTAGCCAATCCATCATTTTGCTGCCTCCTCCCGCCCAATCAGCGCCTTCGAACCGTATGTGCCCATAGACTTGACCCCGCCTTCTGTAGAGACATAGATGGGGTGCTGGGCTGGCTGGTTTCCAGCTATTTATTGTTGGTTGCACGTACATTTAGCAGTATGTATCTGGTTTCGTTTCTATCTTTTCAAACATTCCTGTTCTATTGAAATACCTGAAAATGTTGAGGTTGTAGGATTGTCTTTAAAGGGTTTGTTAACCCAAAAAAAGAAAAATAATGGATTCTGCTCCTTTAACCACTTCAATACCAGGCACTTAGACACCTTCCTGCCCAGGCCAATTTTCAGCTTTCAGCGCTGTCGCAATTTGAATGACAATTGCGCGGTCATGCTACACTGTACCCAAACTAATTTTTTATCATTTTGTTCCCACAAATAGAGCTTTCTTTTGGTGGTATTTGATCACCTCTGCAATTTTTATTTTTTGCGCAACAAATAAAAAAAAGACCGAAAATTTTCTTAGTTTTCGAAAAGTTTCTGTTACATTTTTTTGTAAATAAGTACGTTTTCTTCTTCAATGACGGGCACTGATATGGCTGCACTGACGGGCACTGATAAGGCGGCACTGATGGGCACCGATGAGGTGGCACCAATGAGGTAGCACTGATAAGGTGGCACTGACGGGCACTGATGATGGGCACTGATAGGTGGCACTGGTATGCGGCACTGATGGGCACTCGTAGGCGGCACTTGATGGGCACTCGTAGGCGGCACTGATGGGCACTCGTAGACGGCACTAATGGGTACTTATGGGTGGCACTAATGGGTATTTATGGGTGGCACTGATAGATGGCACGGTGGGCACTGATGGGCATTGATAGGTGGGCACTGATGGGCATGGATGGCACTGATGGACACTGATGGGTGGCACTGATGGGTGGAATTGCTGGGCATCCCTGTTTTGTAATGTGCCACAGAGGTGCCAGTTAGTGCCCATTTGTGGGCACTGATTGGCATATTTTGGGCATATTTTTTCACATGTGGATGGCCATGGGGGATGTACCTGGCCATCCACATGCTGGGGGCTTCCCTGGTGGTCCTGAGGTCTTCCCTGGTAGTCTATTGTGGGCATCTGAGGGGGGGCTGCGCTGATAAACAATCAGTGCAGGCCCCCCTGTCAGGAGAGCCACCAATCGGCTCTTCTCTACTGGCATCTGCCAGACGCGAGTGAGGAAAAGCCGATCAACGGCTCTTCCTGTTTACATCAAGATCAGCCATGATTGGACATGGCTGATCACGTGGTACAGAGCCTCCGCCGGAGGCTCTTTGCCGAGATTGGTGTAGCGGTGTGTGTCTGGCTGACACACCACACCACCGATCGCCGCGATGTGCGCCCCTACGGGAGCGCGGCGGCTGTTATCCAGAAGGGCATCATATGACGCCCAGTCAGGATAACTCAACCACTGCCCGGCCGTCATTCTGCTATAGGCCGGGTGGGAAGTGGTTAAAGCATGTTATATGACACAGTGCTTGTCCTGTGTCATTTGGGCCCCCTGTAACACCTAAAAAAACCTGGCTGATCCTGCCAGTTTCTCCCCACCATTCTGTAAACTGACCACGGTGTATCATGGCTGCTGAGACCAGACACTGTGGTCAGTTTATGTGCCCTGCTATCTGCTCTCCTCACGTGTCCTCTTCCCCCCTCCCCTCTCTCTCTCTCTCTCTGTGAGCTGCCCCTCCCCCCACCTGCTGCTCTCATAACACTAACCTGTATACACCATCAGCACTGCCTCCTATTGCAGTGTCCCCCCTCTGCGATGATATATAAATGCTGTAAATACCTCATTTAAGAGCCGAGATTGCGATCACATGACCAGCCAGCTGTCTCCTCCTCTCCTCCTCCCCCCCAGACTGACACCAGCAGAGGAATCTCATCCCACAGATTGCTGTGTACATCACATGGGATGTCAGTGTGAATCCAGCCTTGGTCTGTTGTTTTTTTTTTTTTCAAAAGCACAAGCTCTCTTGCAGTTACAGGAATGAGACAAACCATTTAACACTGGAAGGGGTGTTTACAATTTTATTCTTGCAAAGCCTTTATCCCAAAAGGAAAAAGAAGAAAAAAACTGTTTGCTGTAACTACTTATAAAGTGTGCTTAAGCTCAGCTTCAAGGTGTTAGTGTATCTAAATCTGCTAGTACATCTAACAATCCCCCCCCACCCCCAGATTGATAGTGCTGCTCTCTTAAGGTGCCCACCGTGCTCCTTCATCCAGAGTGGGGGCGCTCTAATACAGGAGGTGTGTTACTGGTCAGATCACCAGGTGAGAACAGAAGGAAAAAAGCCTAAGGCCCCTTTCAAACTGCCGGGACTTAAAAGTCGCACAAGTTTACCAAGATTTTGCGGCCGCGATTTTGACCCGATTTCAGGGAATGCAAACTTGAGGTCTATGGACCTCAACTCGCATGAAAGTCGGACCAAAGTAGTACAGGGACGACTATGAATGGTTATCTTTGGAAAATCATGGGGAACTTGTCATGCGACTTTGCAGTCGCAAGTTGCAGGAAAAGTCGCACAAGTGTGAAAGGGGCCTAGGCCCTCATTCACACTAAATGCAGGTTTGAAATTATGCAAGTT
This sequence comes from Lithobates clamitans, assembly GCA_037952925.1. Taxonomy (NCBI): domain Eukaryota; kingdom Metazoa; phylum Chordata; class Amphibia; order Anura; family Ranidae; genus Lithobates; species Lithobates clamitans. Next base: position 3,540 of record JBBGZY010003200.1, read on the forward strand.
CAGCAGAACTCGCACGATTTCAAACCTGCATTTCAGTGCAAGTTCTTACATCTGTGCGGGGTTCATGCACAGATGTCTACTGAAATTGCCCCCGAGGTCGCCAAAAGTATTGCAGGAACTACTTTTGAAATTAGTGCGGCGCGATAAAGGTGGGTGGCGCACTGATTCGGACGGTGCCGTTGCCGGTAATAGGCTGCGAGTTGGCATGCGATTTGACATGTCAAATTGCCCCGATGTGAACGGGGGCTAAAGAAGAAAACAAATGCAGCCACCATATCTAATGATTGGTAAGCTGCAATATATGACAATTTTGTTTTGCTTTAAAAAGTGTAGTGGTTAGCACTCCTGCCTAGCAGTAAAATGGGTCGCTGGTTTCAAATCCCAACCACGACACTACCTGCCTGGAGTTTGCATGTTCTCCCTGTGCCTGCGTGGGTTTCCTCCCAGTACTCCGGTTTCCTCCCACACGTCTATTTATAGCTGAAATTGACAAAAACAATAGCAAAGAGGATGTAGCGATGATCTAATACTGTGTGTTATGTAAACATCGGATGATTTGTTACATTGTGTGGGGGAAAGTGATCATAATATGTCATGTGTATAGAAAGCCAAACATTTCTGGATGGAGTACGGAAGGGTTGCCATTCATTGATCATGGCAACTCAAACGTGGTAAGCCAACGCTATAAACGTGTCAAAAACGCACAGTCAAAAACGCACAAGGCTCAAAAAGCTGCATGAGCTTACTTTGGCGCATTTGTAGCGCATAGGGCAGCCCCACTGAAATGAATGTTCAGCCCTATGTGTGTAGTGCAAAAACGCAAACAAATGTGCAGAAATGCGCCACCCGCCATTGTGTGTCATAGTGCGAATGGAGCCTAAGGGGCGGTTCACAAAAAAAAAAGGTGTGTCACCTTTTAGCTGTAGCATGAAGGACTTTTTTTTTTTAACGCAAATATGCCAGTGTCCCCAATAGTATAGTGCCCCCACCAGTGGCGGCTGGTGCTCCATCGGTCAGGGGGGGGGGGTCAGACAGACCTAACCAATAGACATGTGCACAGCCAAAAAATTCATTCATTTTCATTTTCGTTTCATTAGTTTATTATTTTTTTTTCGTTTTTTGGGTCATTCGTTATGATCGCGATTCGTAAATTCGTTCATTCGTAAATTCGTAAATTCCGGAGCTCAAGTTGTTAATGCTGTTGACCGACTATATCCATTGTGTCATTTTTTTATTTTTGCTCATTGTTACACTTATCCAAACTATATATTAAAGCGGTATGCCGAACCTTCGGAGCACCGTGCCGGAAACCGAGGGAACGCCATCGCGGCTCCGGGCCAGTCACACAGCCGGAGCGCGCAAAACAAATAAATACTGGGGAAAGATATCAGCCCTCTCAGTGGTGACCGCGCGTGCTGGAAGGCTGTGTTCCAAGGTCAGTAATTGATAATGTGCTAATATGCGATGCATACTGGTACATTATGCAATTGTCTTACAGGGAAAGTTTTTTTTTTTTTTTTTTTTTTCTGCAGCGGTTTACAACCTCTTTATTATATTATATTATATGTATACAATGGGTGTTATCTGCAGATATTCGGAATGAGTGTGATAAAACAAGCTGAACCTTTATCATTACCAGCGTGCTGATTACATGATTGAGCGCTCTGATTGGCTAGTGACAATGTCATGACTATTTCCGATGTGTGTTATGTTGGACTTTGATACATTGCAACAACCTGATTCTAAAAATAGAAGCCAGGAGTGCATGTTTGTGTCATTTGTCACAATTTTCCATCAAAGTAAATACATTATGAATCAGTTTGCCTGCTGATATGATCTTGTAATGAAAATCACACATTTTGGGGGTTATTTACGAAAGGCAAATCCACTTTGCACTGCAAGTGCACTTGAAAGTGCAGTCGCTCTAAATCTAAAGGGGGAGATCTGAAATGAGGGGAAGCTCTGCTGATTTTATCATCCAATCATGTGCAAGCTAAAATGCTGTTTTTTAATTTTCCTTGCATGTCCCCCTCGGATCTACAGCGACTGCACTTCCAAGTGCACTTTCAGTGCAAAGTGGATTTGCCTTTCGTAAATGACCCCCATTTTGTTTTTAAAAAACAACTAACACTATAACAACTAACTATAAATCCTGTATAATAATAACACACATAAAATACGTACAGCGGGGGAAAATAATTATTTGATCCCCTGCAGATTTTGGAAGTTTGCCATTTACAAAGAAATGAAGGGTCTATATTTTTTATCATAGGTGTATTTTAAATGATAGAGACTGAACATCACCCAAAATCTAGAAAAAACACGATACAAATGTTATAAATTGAGTTGCAGTTCAGTGAGTAAAATAAGTATTGATCGCCTACCAAACAACAATAATTTTGGCTCCCACAGACTGGCTACGGTATGAGCTCATGTGGTACACAGATCAGTCCTGTTATTGTACAAAGGCGCTCCTAACGACAACTCGTTATGTGCATAAAAGGCACCTGTCCACAGAATCTTTCTTCCTTCTTGCCTAGGTTCACATTGGAGCGATTTGTCATGCAATTTGAGAGAGCAAATCGCATAAGTCGCAGCCTATTGGAGGCAACGGCACTGTTCCAATCGGTGCGACACCGATCATGCGGCACCGCACCGATTCGCAAGAGTAGTTCCTGCACTACTTTTGCAGGATTTCAGGTGCGACTTCATTAGACATCGGTGCATGAAGCCACACAGATGTCTATCAAGTAGCAGCTGAAATCGCGCTGACCTTGCTACTATGAAATCGTGCTACTTCAAGTGAATTAGTGCAATTTCAAAGTAGCATCAATGTGAACCAGGGCTCAAACCTCACCATTACAGGCAAGGCCAAAGAGCTGTCAAAGGATGTCAGGGACAACTTACAAGACTGTAGACCTGCACAAGGCTGGAATGGACTACAAGACCATTAGCAAGAAGCTTGGTGAGAAGGAGACAACTATTTGCAAATAGAAGAATACAAAATGTACCATCAATCCCCCTCGGTCTGGAGCTCCATGATGGTTTTTCCATATAAGGTAAGGATGACCATGAGAAAAGTGAGGGATCAGCCCAGAACTACACGAGATGAGGTTGGGAATGGTCTCAAGACCATAGTCACCAAACAAACCATTGGTGAAACAATACGCCGCCATGGATTGAAATCCACCTCAAGAAGTACAGGCCCATCTGAAGTTGGCCAATGAATATCTAAATGATTCAAAGAAGGATTGGGAGAAAGTGCTGTGGTCATATGAGAGCAAAATTGAGCTCTTTGGCATTGACTCAATTTGCCGTGTTTGAAGGAGGAAAAATGCTGACTATGACCCTAAGAACACCAACCCTATAGTCAAGCATGGAGGTGGAAACATTATGCTTTGGGGCTGTTTCTCTGCTAATGGTACAGGCCGACTTTGCCGCATTGAGGGGCCAATGGACGGAGCCATGTATTGTAATATCTTGGATGACAACCTTCTTCCCTCAGCCAGAACACTGAAGATGGGTCATTGATGGGTCTTCCAGCATAACAATGGCCCAAAATATACCTCAAAGGCAACAAAGGAGCGGCACAAGAAGAAGCACATTAAGGTCATGGAGTGGCCTAGCTAGTCTCCGGACCTTAATCCTTTAGAGAATTTATGGAGGAGCTGAAACTTTGAGTTTCAAAGAGACAGCCAAGAAACCTTAAGGGTTTAGAGATCTGTAAAGAAGAGTGGACCAAAATCCCTCCTGAGATGTGTGCCAAACCTGGTCACCAACTACAAGAAACGTCTGACCTCTGTGCTTGCCAACAAGGGTTTCTCCACCAAGTACTGAGTCATGTTTTACTTATGGATCAATACTTATTTTACTCACTGAACTGCAACTTAATTTATAACATTTGTATCATGTGTTCTTCCTGGATTTTTGGTTGATATTCTGTCTCTATCGTTTAAAACACACCTATGATAAAAATTATAGACCCTTCATTTCTTTGTAAGTGGGGAAACTTACAAAATCTTCAGGGAATTAAATAATAATTTTGTAAATGAGAGCTGTTATAACTTTCAAAGGATTGTCAACTTCAAAGGGATTTGTTTATATATATCCAGTCCTGGTATTTGAACTTATTTCTATAGATTTTGGTTTTCAGTATAATTTTACAGACAATAAGACACTGAGTTGTACTCATGTACCCCTCTTGCCGATCTGTAAAAAGCAATTCACCGTAGATCGCTTTTCACAGACAGCTCAAGTGTAAATGAGCCCCAGAGAAGACAGGTTTCACCTGCATACTCCCTACGAAGGTTCTAATCATTGGCTTCCAATCTGAAACACTCTGAAGTGGATTTACTAACAGCAAATAGACTGTGCACTTTGCAAGTGCATTTGCTACAGAGAGAATAAATGAAGGGAATCTCTGCTGACTTCCATCATCCAATCACGTGCAAGCAAAAATGCTGTGTTTTTTTAATCTTCCTTGCATATGATTGGGTATTCTTCAGTGGCGGTCGGTCCACAAGGGGCACTGTCCCCCCAGCCCACGGTGCCCCCCGGCCTGCACCATCTGTGTGGCAGTGCACTGTGCAGGGCGCCGGACCAACAGGTCTCTACCAGGTCCGTCACCCCCTCACAAGCATGTGACCGCATCCCGAGGCCCCAATTGGTCAGTTTCATACAGAGCACTGTGCCCCGAGCCAGCCCATCCTGCCATACCAGCAAATCGGCTTCCAGCTTTCTGGCCAATCAGGACAGGAAGACCCAGAACTCGGAAAGAAGAACGGGTCAAGACAGAAGCCATGGCACCAGGGGAGCTGTGACAGCTGAAGTGAGTGAGGACCAGAAGGGGCCCCCCTGCGCCCCCCCCCCAATAAAATCCTCCAGCACCGGCCACCACTGGTATTCTTTGCAAAGTGAAGTTTTATCTCAGTTACTAAGCTCTGGAGCAACTGCACTTGCAGAGTGCACAGCCTATCTCCCTTTGGTAACCCCCATCCCATGTTCTAAATTCATGGATTCAGGCTGGGTTCAGCACGAAGTGGCTCATAGCAGGGGTCCGGTGTGTCCCTGTTCTCCGTTGGCTGAATTCGGACCTGAAATGGACCAAAAGACGCATAGGACCCCTGTGCAATTCTCATACTTATCTGTAAGTATGTACAAGGTATAGGACTCAAGATCTAATGTTTGCCGTTAAGTATGCTGAAAACGTACATTTCCACGGGGTATTTACTTTTTCACATGACTGTACATAGGCATAGGCGTAGCATAAGGGGTTGCAGGGGTCACAATTGCAACCCCGCCCCTAGCTCCAGGGGGCCCCTGCAGCCTCCCTGTCATATTATCATATCCTCCACAAAGTCCAGCTCCGATCTGCCCTAGGGCCCCACAGCCACGCTCCGGTACTGGGCTTCTACTTTGCCTTCCACAGTTCACACCCCTCTGTTCCCATTGGCTGGGGAGAAGCTGTGAGCCATTTCCTGAATGGAGAGGAGGAGGAGCATGGAGTGAGAACAGCCCAGGATGGGGAAGTGTCTGTGCTGTGTGCTGGCAACATGGAATGGTAACAGAGCTCAGCGAGGCAAGAGGAGGAGAGTGCCGTCCTGTAGCCACGATAGGAACAATGTTACTGGTGAGGTCTCTGTACCACCCCCCCACCCGGGGATGTCTACTTACCCCACTTCCCTGACAACTGGGGAAAAGACACACACCTCCAGGAGGTGACCTTCCCCCAACACCTGCCAACACCGACAGAGAAACCTTCAGAAATTGCTAAAACAAATCCCTTAACACCTCCTCGGGGGGCCCCTGAAGGGCCGCAGGCTCCAGATTTTATGTCACATGGCTTTGCCCTCCCAGATCTAAGTTGTGCCCCCCCCCCTCCCCAAAGCCCCCTGACTACCCCTCCGCCCTGCATGCTATGCCCGGCTGCTGAGCTCCTTTCCCATTACAGCACTCTATACTGTTCCTCCTCCGCAGGGCTGAAATCACATTCCTTTACAACACAGACAGTTAGCCACGATCTGCACAGGGAGTATCTGCCTACTGCAACTACACCGCCATTCCAACCAGAGAATTTCACTGGTCAGAAGGGCAACATAAAAAGCCAGATACACCCTGTGAAGACTGACAGACTGTGTGTAAAGGAATGTGATTTCAGTTCTGTGTAGTGTGGGGGGGGGGGCTGTATAAAGTGCTGGGATGGGAAAGGAGCTCTGCCAAGTGACCTGCCAGTGATCCCCGTCCTCTGATTCCCCAGCGGTGATCCCTGTCCTCTGATTCCCCAGCGGTGATCCCTGTCCTCTTATTCTCCAGCGGTGATCCCTGTTCTCCGATTCCCCAGCGGTGATCCCTGTCCTCTGATTCCCCAGCGGTGATCCCTGTCCTCATTCTCCAGCGGTGATCCCTGTCCTCTGATTCTCCAGCGGTGATCCCTGTCCTCTGAGTCTCCAGCGGTGTTTCCTGTCCTCTGATTCTCCAGCGGTGATCCCTGTCCTCTGATTCTCCAGCGGTGATCCCTGTCCTCTGATTCTCCAGCGGTGGTCCCTGTCCTCTGATTCTCCAGTGGTGATCCCTGTCCTCTGATTCTCCAGTGGTGATCCCTGTCCTCTGATTCTCCAGTGGTGATCCCTGTCCTCTGATTCTCCAGCGGTGATCCCTGTCCTCTGATTCTCCAGCGGTGATCCCTGTCCTCTGATTCTCCAGCGGTGATCCCTGCCCTCTGATTCCCCAGCGGTGATCCCTGTCCTCTGATTCCCCAGCGGTGATCCCTGTCCTCTGATTCCCCAGCGGTGATCCCTGTCCTCTGATTCCCCAGCGGTGATCCCTGTCCTCTGATTTCCCAGTGATGATCCCTGTCCTCTGATTCTCCAGCGGTGATCCCTGTCCTCTGATTCCCCAGCGGTGATCCCTGTCCTCCGATTCCCCAGCGGTGATCCCTGTCCTCTGATTCTCCAGTGGTGATACCTGTCCTCTGATTCTCCAGCGGTGATCCCTGTCCTCTGATTCTCCAGCGGTGATCCCTGTCCTCTGATTCTCCAGCGGTGATACCTGTCCTCTGATTCTCCAGTGGTGATCCCTGTCCTCTGATTCTCCAGCGGTGATCCCTGTCCTCTGATTCTCCACCGGTGATCCCTGCCCTCTGATTCTCCAGCGGTGATCCCTGTCCTCTGATTCTCCAGCGGTGATCCCTGTCCTCTGATTCTCCACCGGTGATCCCTGCCCTCTGATTCTCCAGCGGTGATCCCTGTCCTCTGATTCTCCAGCGGTGATCCCTGTCCTCTGATTCCCCAGTGGTGATCCCTGTCCTCTGATTCTCCAGTGGTGATTCTTGTCTTCTGATTCTCCAGCGGTGATCCCTGTCCTCTGATGTAAAGAGGAACTCTGGGAACTCAAAACTCTTAAGCCACTTTGAGTATCTTGGCGTGCGGTGGATGTATCTGCACGCACGTTGGAAGTAGTGGGGGGGGGGGGGGCAGGTCAACTTTTGCATCTGGGCCCACAAGCTTCAAGCTACGCCTCTGTACATAGGAATGTTTCTTTGCACTTATTGTTTTCAGCTATTTATAAAAAGCAAATGTCAGATGACTCAGTGATATTATACACCTGGGAATCAATGGCAGGCTGCCAGCCATACCACTAATATATGGCCGATATCTCTAGTGATAAAAGGGAGGTGGGGGCGGACATCAGTTTCACACATGTGGTTTCTATTGCAGCCTATAAAATGCATGCAGGAAAACACATTTTAGGTGAACCTGATGAACTCCTGGTAAATAAGATATAATAATGGTTGTTGAAATTATGAAATAATATCTGGGACTAGAGATCTTTTCTGCTAAGCACATAGGACACCCCGGCGGATTCTCAATGGGTATACATACCGCAATACGATTGTGATACTCCATTGTTTACAAAAGGCTGCAATCTCTGAGAACTATGATGCATTGGGGTTGATTTACTAACACTGGAAAGTGTGAAATCTGGTACAACTCTGCATAGAAACCAATCCGCTTCCAGGTTTTATTGTCAAAGCGTAAAGTGTTACTAAACCCAGGAGCCTGCATTCACTATATCTGGTCTCCCACTGTACACAGAATATGGAAACGCAATTATTTTAGTAAATATGTGCTGCTAAATATCTTTTCTCATCAGCAGTTAGAGCAGTCATGCAACTGTTACCAGTGTCCAGCCAAGCACTGGTTAAAGCTTGTAGGAGGAGTTTTCTTACTGCGCTATGAGGCTTCAGGACCCCTGACCCTCTGTCTGGACAGTGCTGATTGGCCCTGTGCTGATCACATGCATCCTCCCCAGAAAAAAAAAAAAACCTCTCCAGCAATGCACACCAAACTGAGCATGTGCAGCCTGACTCCATAGACTCTGTGTTATCAGGAAATTATTAGGAGTCAGTGAAAAAAGGGGAGGATCAGAGAAGACAGGATCAAACAGCATTTTTACACAATGCAGAGCATTAACCTCTTAGGTTCCACAGAGAGTATAACAAGCATGCTTTACTGCATATACAGAATGATTTTACTGTTGTGGGTAACACTTTAATTGAACACGGTGAAGTTAGAATCTGATTGGCTCCCATGCACAGCTGCACCAGATTTTTCACCAGATTTTTCACTCTCCAGTTTTAGTAAATCAACCCCAGTGCGGCAATATCAAATAAGATAACTAGGGCTGGGGAAATTAACGATTAATTCCTCGATTAATCGTTAAATTTTTTGATCGCCCAAAATTCTTTTGATCGCTACTCACCTCTCCGCCGGCTTCCGGGTCTTCAGGGAGTTCCGTCGGAGATCCGGTGACGTCACGGACATCGACGTCCCTCCCCCCTTCCCCAAGTGCCTCCGTCTGCTAACAAAGGGAAAGGGGGGAGGAGTCCAGTGACGTCGCTGTCCGTGATGTCACCGGACAGCCTGGACAGTGATGGTAAATATGGATGTGGTTAACTGGGATCATTCAGTGAGCTAAGTGAAGGGCAAATTTGATAACCTCCGTTTTTAACATTGTTGTCCTTAGAGGCTGATAAGCTGTGATATTTTTGCTCTGTGGATCGGCTTCTGCTGTTGCCATGATGGCGGCGCTTGCTTTTGATTGACATGTGACGTCCTAGCCATGCCCTGCTATGTCCGGCTTTGGCCGTTGCCATAACAACGGTGCTATTTAAATACACTGTAGGGCAGGGATATGCAATTAGCGGACCTCCAGCTGTTGCAGAACTACAAATCCCATGAGGCATAGCAAGACTCTGACAGCCACAAGCATGACACCCAGAGGCAAAGGCATGATGGGACTTGTAGTTTTGCAACAGCTGGAGGTCCGCTAATTGCAGATCCCTGCTGTAGGGTGATGCCGTAGCCCCGCCCAGGAAAATTTTAATCAGTAACAGCCCTAAAGATAACCAAGTGACTTCTGAACATGCAGAGCTATAAACAGGTTATTTAGCCATTGTAATAGATACAAAAGAGAAACCGGCCTGAAAGATTTACAACCCTCACAGCTCAATGCACGTACAAAGGCTAGGGATGCCGTATTCTACCAAACATAAGAACATGTCTCCCAGCTTTCATTGGCACAAAAATATTCCCGTTCATGAAAAGTCAATCTAATAAATAAGATATATAAGGCTGATCAAAAAAAAAAAATCCATGTATAGCCAGCTTTACTCATTCACATGGGGGGGGGGGTGGTATCTGGGGGACTATATTTAAAGGGGACGTCCAAATTCTGATAGGTCCCCCACCCGCAGACCCCACAACCACTGGCCAGGGTTGTGGGGAAGAGGATCCTCATCAACATAGATTGTTGAGGGCATGTGTCTTGCTATAGTTAAGGAAATGGGGGGCACAGTATTGTTCCCTTTTCTAGCCAGCCAGGCTGCTCGCTTGGATAAGGGTCTAATATGGATTTCTGGTATAGAACTTGTGGGTTTTTTTCTGTTTTTGCATGGGGTGTCCCTTAAAATGTATACTAGACCCTCACTAGAGACTGATAATTCTGTTGTCTAGAGGTGTTGCCTTTGTTTCTCCACCCAGAGCAGAGCCACCCTAACAATGGCATCCCTAGGGGGGGCAGAGGGGGGCCCTGACCCCCCCCCCAAACATTATGCTGTGCCCCACCATGTGCATGTTTACAAAAAGGCAATGTCTAAGAGGGAGAGCGTCCCTAGTCAGCTCCTGCGAGTGATTCCTCCCCCCTCCCTATGCTCGCTGACACTGCATAATGCAAGTGCTCACACAAATACCGGCCGCCCGCTCTGCTCCTTCCCCTGCATCCTCATTGGCAGGGAGAAAAGCGAGTTGCAGGAAGGACTCCACCAGGACTCTCAGTTACTGAAAAAACAGACTGATTTCTCCCATCCTCAGGACAGGAGAACCAGCCTGTGTATTCCAAGAGATGCCAGAGCAGCGCTGTCAATAGCAGGGGCAGGACAGCAGATGGAGGATGGGGAACCCCACAGTGGCAGAACACCAGGGCCCGGAGGCAAGACAACCTTTGCAACCCTGATAGTTCTCCCAATGCTTTGGACCCTTATATTTTCTTGGTATGCTGGTGACATATATCTCTTGTTTTCTGCCACCCTGGGGGGGCCCCAATACAGTAGGAAGGGAGCTCACTGCAGAACATGTGAAAAGGCCGTTGTGGGATAGTAGTAAAGGGCCCCAGGATATATATATATAAATTGCATTTTATAGTTGCCCCCCTACTTTTGTCCCTGTCCCCCCATGTGCCCACCCCTAAATATGAAACCTGGAGACGCCACTGCACCCTAAGATAGAAAGAGTGTTATTGATCGAATCACCAGCTGAAAATAAAGGAAAAAATACCTAAAAAAATAAAATAAAACGTATGCAGCAACCATATCTATGGATTGGTAAGCTACACGATTTAAAATGTGTGCATGTGGGTTCAATACCCCTTTAATTCCTGATTCCCCTTAAAATGCATTGGCTTTGTAAACATTTATATTTAAATACCAGAAATGACTTCTGAGCAGTTTGTGTACCAGGAATGATGTAAGCAATGTTTTTTTCATGAAATGACTTTTCAGAGCCGACCACATTGAATACTTTCCACCGCTAACCTCGCCCTGAACTCCCGCCACATGTCATTAAAAAAACCAAAAAAACTGTTTTACGATCACTGACAATAATCGCATGGCTACAGGGCTGCTCCCCTCTCACTGGTGACATGCAGACCGCCTTCCAGAAATGTGGACGTGACTCTCGCTGGGTGATGTCATAATCTGGATCCTGCTTATCTATTAGATATTAAGCTGAGTACATGGAAATGTACACGAGGATTATGTAATGATACAATGTAACCATTGATACTTCTGAATTATAGTGTTTCTTGTGGCCCCTTTTATACGTCCTCCGTTCTGATTACCAGGAGATCAGTGAACAGGCTCCCTGCTAAATGGATGTCACTTTTTATCCATTCATTTTTTTTCTTCTCTCCAGCTTGTGACTGCAGGCAAATTGACCCATGTTAGTCTATAGACAGGCAGATGTACACGGATGCATGTCTGTTTTCATCCTCTTTCCCCTAATCCATCATGTTTAGGCTTCATGCACACGAGACGCCAGTGCAAACTCTGCTGAACACATGTTTTTAAAAGCTGAAACCGGCATTTAGAAACGCCCGTTTTGCCGCGTTTAGCCGCGTTTTACCGCGTTTGCGTCTAGAAGCGTCTGCAGAGCAGAAAATGACATTTTGTCACCCAAATTTGGGGCCCCGTATCTCAGGGCCACTTAGTGCTAGGAACCCCAACTTTAGTGTGTTAACACAGTGAAACTAACAATACAACATATCCAAAACTGGGGTTCCTAGCACCAAGTAGCCCCGAGAATTCGGGTCGCAAAATGTCATTCTCTGCTGCAGAAAAGTGCTTGACATTTTGTGACCCGACTTTGGGGCCCAATATCTCAGGGCCACTTGGTGCTAGGAACCCCAAATTTGGATATGTTGTAGTGCTAGTTCAACTGTGTTTGCACACCAACTTTGGGGTCACTAGCACCAAGTGGCCCCGAGATATGGGGCCCCAAATTCGGGTCACAAAATGTCATTCTCTTCTGCAGTTTAGCATATTTCTGTGTTTTCTGGTCCAAAAAATAGGGTTTCTTTAAAAACACTTATAAACGCGTACCCGCGTTTAGCCGTGTTTAGCCACGCTTCGCATGAAAAACTTTTGCGTTTGAACCCATTTTTTTGCTTCTGGAAAAACGAGGTTAAACACAACTGCCTAAAAACGAGACTGTGTACATGGACACATAGGATAACATTGAATGGGTTCAGGGGCAGTTGGAAAAAGTTTCCAACTGCCTCTGAATGCGCGGTTAACAGCGTCTCGTGTGCATGAGGTATTTAGGTCCAAATAAACAGAATGGGAGACGAACCCTTTTTTTTCTTTTTAGGATATAGACGACGAGGTAATCTGATGTAAATGGACACACTTTCATTTACATCCACCTGCCAATAGACTAACATGGAGCTTCCAATCAGATCTGCCTGAGAAACCTGACAGCTGGGTCTCATAATGGACCCATGTTAACCAGTTGCCTACCGGACACTTTTACCCCCTCCCCCCCCCCCCCCCCCCGGCTGTCGCACTTTGAATGACAATTGCGTGGTCATGCAACACTGTACCCAAACAACATTTTTATAATTTTTTTTTTCACATAAATAGAGCTTTCTGTTGGTGGTATTTGATCACCGCTGGGTTTTTTATTTTTTGCTAAACAAACGAAAAAAGACCCCAATTTTTTTTTTAAATACTTTTTTTCATAGTTTGTTATTAGAAAACAGGTAGTTTTTCTCCTTCACTGATGTGTGCTGATGAGGCTGCACTGATGGGCTCTAATAGGCGGCACTGATAGGTGGTACTGATGGTCACTGATAAGTGGCACTTATGGACACTGATAGGCGGCACTGATAGGTGGTACTGATGGGCTCTGATAGGCGGCACTGATAGGTGGTACCGATGGGCTCTGATGGGTTGCACTGATGGGCTCTGATAGGCGGCACGGATAGGTGGTACTGACAGGCTCTGATAGGCAGCAATGATAGGCACTGATAGGTGGCACTGATAGGTAGCACCGATAGATGCATTAAGGTGGAAAAACACCTGGCAGTGACCGCCCCCCCCAGCTTCCCCGTTTTACTTACCTAAGCCCTGGAATTTCACCCGGAGGAGATGCGCTACTCCTCTGCCCGGGGTTCTCGGCTCTCGATTGGATAGACTGATAGCAGCGCAGCCATTGGCTCCCGCTGCTGTCAATTAAATCCAATGACGAGGGCGCCGGGGGCGGGGCCGAGTCCGGCATTTGTGTCTGTGGATGCAAATGCTGGACTCGGGAGCGCGCCCACAAGATATCCCCCTCGGGAGAGCGCTTCTCCTAGGGGTTTAAACAATGTGGGGAGGAGCCGCGAGAGACACTGAGGGACCCCAGGTAAGTAGGACATGTTTGTTATTTAAAAAAAAAAACACGAACCTTTACAATCACTTTCAGCACAACATCACACCAGACCCTTTCCCAGCTACCCGGATCAAGCGAGGAGCCTGTGGGACGCAGTAGAACTGCCAGGACTACATACTTATGATGAGCATTACTCCCACTTATATCTTGTAGGTATTTTTAATCTTGTGCAATAAATGATACTGTTTTAATACTACACTTAGAGAGGCGCCTCTCCCCCACTTGTTTCTTTTATATGTTTTGCAGAGTTGCTGGACACACTCTGAGGATGGCTGCCTCTTTTTAAATCACCCCCTTACCGTTGTTTTTACCTAAAGACTGACTAATCAAATGTACATTATTACAAACTAAGGGCATTGCCTCCTGGAGCACCAGATACCCAATTTACCTTCACTTCACACTTCACACGCACGTGAACTTTAATGGCATCACAGTCTTAGTCCAAAGGGTTCAATATTGAGTTGGCGCTTCCTTTGCAGCTATAACAGCTTCAATTCTTCTGGGAAGGATGTCCACAAGGTTTAGGAGTGTGTCTATGGGAATGTTTGACCATTCTTCCAGAAGAGCATTTGTGGGGTCAGGCATTGATGTTGGACGAGAAGGCCTGGCTCGCATTCTCTACTCTAATTAATTCCAAAGGTGTTCTATCGTGTTGAGGTCAGAACTCTGTGCAGGCCAGCCAAGTTCCTCCACCCCAAACTCGCTCATCCATGTCTTTATGGACCTTGTTTTGTGAACTGGTGCACAGTCATGTTGCAGCAGAAAGGGGCCATTCGCAAACTGTTCCTACAAAGTTGGGAGCATGAAATTGTCCAAAATGTCTTGGCATGCTGAAGCCTTAAGATTTCCCTTCACTGGAACTAAGGGGCCAAGCCCAACCCCTGAAAAACAACACCACACCATAATCCCCCCTCCACCAAATGATTTGGACCAATGACCCTAGTGCTTATTGAGGTCTATTGGAACAATCCTCCGTACTACACGTCCTAGTAACACAACAGAATGTGAGGTGAAATCTCTGAAATGGAGACACAAACAGTATTGAAAATCTCATTGAGGTTTAATCTATTTCCCATTGTATAAAAAAACGAAAAAATAAAGTTTTGGGCTGGAGTTCTACATTAACCACTTTTACTGTAAAGAACCCTTTGGCAGTCTGATAATAGATTTTATTAACTGGACATGAACAACCCTAGCTATGATTGTGGTGTTGCGATCACTTTGATCATACTTGCTGTTTGGCATTTTCATTAGTGTGTTGTCTATAGCAGCTCTTCTTAACATTTTTACTCCAGAGGAACCCTTAAAAAAATGTTCAGGTCTTTTTCATTGAGATTTTTTTCTTTGCATATAAAAGGTAAAAAGATACATGCACTGTGTACAAAGTAGACAATTATTAATCATATCATACTGGAAAGCAAGCTAGTTGACAACATCAAAAATATGGAAGGAGGTCAAACCAGCAGGATAAAAGTAGCAACAAGGACCTCTCTTATAGGGTATGTAAGGCAAATAGTTGCAATTCAAAATTACCAGTCTGCAAGCATTTAGATATCAAGGAAGGTTCAATACTTTACCATCATGGTAGCCTAAATGCTTAAGTGTAAAATATCTTGTAAAATTAAAAGAAAAAAAACAAGAACCCAAAACTGAGGGAAAGGAAAGAATAAGGAAAAAAGGACTACCACAACGTTCCAACACCTCAGTAGAACCCAACAACCAAAGTATCTGCAAAATCTGAGGAAGTTCACTCAAGGCGGGTCCTCCCTAAGGTGCTGTACTTCCCAGACAAAATTATGGGCCTCCAGTTTATCATTAATTCTAGCTGTCAGTTTCTCCATCAATTCTACATTTTTAATCCTAGCAGACAGTGGCATTGGCCTTAGAACCATCCAGGCCCCATCAGATGGAAGGCCAATCAGACACAACTCAAGGAACATCTGGAGGAACCCTATAGTTCCATGGAACCCTGGTTGAGCATGTCTGCTCTGTAGATTCTCTGTATGAAAATAAATTCAGTAGCTCTCCAAAAAAATATTCTCAGGATAAGCGGTAAAGCATTTTTTAAGTCCATCCTGACCAGTGTATTCATGTGCAGTGATGAAGGTGTTTTTACTTACAAACATTTAACATTATTTTCTGTAATTCCTCTTACAGGTTAGTCGGACGTTGTGTTTTCCTGTACAGCCGGAAGTCCAGGAGAATCTGCCATCCCATAACCGGACACTACGAGAAACCCAGTGCAACGAGGAAGAGTATTCATTCCAAGAAATATGTTGTCAGAAATGCCCAGCAGGTGAGAAGTTTATCTATAAGACCCAGTAGGGCTTATTTTTGGGGTAGGGCTTGTCATGTGCTGTCTTCTCTCCCAATCTCCCTCCCTGCCTGTCAGGAATCCACAGTGCAACCAAGTAAAAGTGCCTGCAAAACTCCAGAATGCACTGTATTACAGTATCAGATAATGAAAACTGTACTTTTCTGTAATCCATGTGTAATGCCTTCCCATAGCGCCGCTCCCATGACCCGCCGGGGTACTGCAGAGGGAGGGGGGCCCGAGATCCACCGCTGACAGCTGGCAGAAGAGAAGAGCAGTGGCACATCAGCTGAGCGACACTCAGCGCTTCCATGGCCCGCCGGAGCTCTCCTTTCCGCTCTGAGCACTGGGGGGAAGCAAAATCCCCCACTGACAGCTGGGAGAAGAGAAGGAGAGCAGTGGCAGGCCAGCTGGGCACCGAGCGACGCTATACCGAAGGCATCCGGCACACACAGCCCACATCACATACCACACTAGGGCTTATTTTCAGGGCAGGTCTTATTTTTGGGGAATCATTCAATTCAAAATATGAGCTGTCAGATAATCCCCTATAGCAAAGCTAATAAGACTAATTATTTAAATCCTGAAATAAATACATTTACATGTCATGTTATGGAATGTATAATGTGATGTATCACTCCTATGCTAGGCACATACGTCGCTGATCATTGTACTGAGAACCACCAACGCGGATCATGCCAGCCTTGTTCTGTCGGACAAGATTATTTGGCGAGCCCCAGTGGATTTGAGGCATGCTTGACCTGTACGATTTGTAGACTAGGTAAGTGCGGCAGTCAAGGTTATCTGTGCAGACCATGGGTCATTCCTACCAGGAGGACAACCTACTGATTGACTTTTGTATTGCAGATCAAGTTCAGTTGTATGCGTGTACTCCGAAAAGCGACACAGTCTGCCAATGCAAACCCGGGACTTACTGCATCCCAGGAGATGTATGTGAAATCTGCAATAAATGTTCAAGGTAATTTTTTTATAGTAACTTCGGGCAAAATTTGTATTTTCCCATGCAGTGGGGCTGAGCCCGCAATGTATGGGTTAACTGCTTGTTTTGTACAGGGGCACAAGGAAAGGCAGTACTTACCCGATCCTTTGATTCTCTGGAAACCAGGGCTCCCCTACGTCCAGCAGTGGACTGTTCCTGCTGTCCTCACGTCCAGAGCCGGTCTATCAGGAACAGTCCATTCACGAGACCGCTAGCATGCAGGGGGGGGGGGGCTGGAGTGGTGGGAACGCTTGGAGGATTGGCCGATTAGGTAAGTATATCTCCACTTTCCTCACCCCTAGACAAAAGCGTGCAGATTATTCATCCATCGACCTTCTAGAAACCAGCTCTCCCCCATGTCCATTAGTGGACTGTTCCTGCTGTCTTCAGTTCCAGAGCCGGTCTATGAGCGTAATGACGTCAGGTACAATCCATTCACAAGACCTCTAGCGCGCGGGGGTCAGGAGCGGTGGGGACCGGTCTTGTGATTGGAGGATTGGCCGATTAGGTAACTATATCTCCACCTTCCTCACCAATAGACAGAAGCGAGCAGATTACTCATCCCTTGACCCTCTGGAAACCAGTTCTCCCCAGTAATGGCGTAATGATGTCAGGTACAGTCCATTCACAAGACCTCTAGCATGCGGGGGTCAGGAGCAGTGGGGACCGATCTTGCGCTTGGAGGATTGGCGGATTAGGTAAGTATATCTCCACTCTCCTCACCCCTAGACAAAAATGAGCAGTTAACCCATCCTTCGATCCCCTGGAAACCAGCTCTCCCCCACGTCCAGCAGTGGACTGTTCCTGCTGTTCTCACGTCCAGAGCCAGTCTATGGGCATAATGACATCAGGAACAGTCCATTCAGGAGACCGCTAGCATGTGGGAGGGGGGGGCAGGAGCGGTGGGGACCGGTCTTCGCTTGGAGTATTGGAATGTTAGGTAAGTATATCTCCACTTTCCTCACCCCCTATACAAAAGCAAGCAGTTCATTAAAGCCCAGTCCCCCTTCCCTTTCTCTCTACTTCCCCTTTCCCTTTTCTTCCCTTACCTTTCTCACCTCTTTCCTAACCCCCCTTCCTTTCTTTCCTCTTCCCACTAAATGCAGTGCAAGAGGTATGAATGGGCTCTTAGGAAGCAGCCACAGCCTGGATTTAAAAGCCTGTCTCCTGCCTGCATGCTGTAGAGAAGGGCCTTTGCACTCTGCGGGGAAGCAGTGATCTCTCTGCAGAGGTCCAACATACCCCCATGCTGAGTCAAGCCTAAAGTTTTCCAAAGAGCAAAGCTCATGCTCCCTGCTGATTGTCCTGCAATATGAAAGTTGTTTGTGATCTCCTTCAGATGTGGCAAAGGAAAGCGCGTTAAAGAGGAATGCACCGCCACAAAGAATACCGTATGTGAAGATATTCCAATAACAAAACCTACCTCAAACACAACCAGCTCATACCTCCTGCCAAAAGGTATGTATCCTGTAAAGTATACATGTACAATTCATATAAATAACTACCAGACATCCAACTTTCTGCATACTTAACAACTAATTATAATTTCCAAGGTTCTTTTCCAGATTTTGCCCCTGGAAATGATAAAGGTATACAGATAGGTTACACAACCTTTGGGTTTGTGCAAACATTGACAGGGATTCAGAATCATTTTTTTATTCAGGGCTTCAGATTGAGGGTTTCTTGATGGCTTGTCAGTGGGACCTTATCAGAGTCCAAAGCTTAAAAAAAACCTAGGACCTTGATAAGGTCCCATTGACAAGCCTTCAGGCAGGCATGTACTGGCCATTGGGACTACTGGGAGTTTCCCGGTGGACCGATGGCTCAGTGGGCCGATTTCCAGAATTCCCAAGCCTCCCACATTTTGGCCGCGGCCCCCAGACACCCGCGAGGTACTTGTGATATCCCGGCTACAGGGCCGATCCTGGATGGTCCCCTGGTTCACAGCGGGGAATGATCGGCCGCTTCTCCTCCTCAACCTCCTACAGGTGTCGGCTAAAAAGCTATACAGGGAGATCGGTGTTCACAGCTGTCCCTCCCATCACACCGATCATTCCCGGCTGTTTCCTGTGTCCTCATCCGGCCCCCCTGTCCTCCTTCTCGGGCCCCCCTCCGTGTCATCCTCCTCCGCCCCCCTTGTCCCCGGCTGGCTTCCCTTCTCTCCTCTCCCGTCAGCTACGGGGGAAACTGTCAGGATGGAGAGCGGAGGAAGGGACCGGTAAATATGTCATTTACCGGCCCCTTCCTTTTCTAAATTGGACACAGTGAGCAATCGCTACTGATCGCGCCTGTGTCCTGTGAAAACTAAGCAGCGTAAACTGTGTTTACTCTGCTTCAGTTTATGAATGAACAGGAGCCTCTGTCTCTTGTCCATTCATCTTCAATGCTGAGAAAGGGACTGGGGAATCTGTGTCCTCAGTCCCTTTCTCTGTCTCAAAGGGGAGATGTCAGGGGTCTGTTTAGACCCCTGATATCTCACCAAAGGCCATCAACAGCGCTGATAAAAAAAAAATACAATAGATATTAAAAAATTGAATTGTAAAAAAATTCAAAAAATTTTAATTGTAAAAAAATAAAATAAAAAACTACTGTTACCACTCCCCCCTGCCCTACCAACACTGCCCACTGCCCCAACCCCCACCCCCCTCAAAAAGCATTCTGAAAAAAAAATTAAAAACAAATTAGATTGTAAAGAAATCAATACATTTAAAAAAACAAAAACAAACTACTGACACCATCCACTGCCACATACCCCCACCCCCTTACCCAGAAGCACTGTGAAAAAATGTTTAAACATTTTTTAAAAAATTAAAAAAAAATAATAAACAACAAAATTGTAAAAAATATACCTACAGTGGAATGTTTTTACTTAATGTTTTTTTTTTTTGCGCAATTGCGTATAGTTTATATACTGTTTTTGTGCGTGTTTGCAAAATTAAAGTGGGCCGGTCTGGATGAAGTCCAGGGCCAAATTTTTGTCCCAGTCCAGCCCTGCATCAGGAAGCCCTCAATCTGAAGCCCGGAATAAAGAAATGATGGGTGCTGGAAGTTTGTGTGTGTGATGAGGAGCGCCTTGAGTGAGAAGTCATACACAGAATACAATTTGGTTCCAGGCTTTATTTGTAATTGATAAAAGGATTACAATCAACACGATTCAGGGGATTTTGGCTCCCTTCTTCAGGGTTTTCTAGTGATATCAGTGTAGATGTTCCACCCATACTTCAATGTGGCCTCGATCCAATCATGACTAAGAAGGGCATTCGTTTTCTTTATTATTCTTTTATACCTTCTGTTTGAACCTGGTGACCTGCCCAGTACCACACCTCCTGTGTTAGAGCGCCCCCACCCTAGATGGAGGAACACAGGGGGCACCTATGGACAGTAGCATTTTCAGTCCAGGGGGGAGTGTTCAATGTACTAGCAGATTAAAATACACTAACAAATTAAAGCCAAACTCCAGCTAATACTTTATAATCAGTCAGGGCTGCTGATATAGCAGTACAGCCAGCCCTCCTGTACTGGGCCCTGGCCCCATCAGTTCAAAAGGGGGGTCCAAGTACCTGCTGAGCAGGAGGGCCGGCTGTACTGTCTTATTGCAGGCACCAATCCACTTCTTCCCCCCATGCAGCACTCCCTGCTTCTCCTCTTCTTTTTCCCTTCGGCTGCACTGCAGGGGGATTGGTTCTAGCACATGCCCCCCTTTCATCTGATGTCCGGGCCCCCTTGTGTGCCCCTTACCCCCGCAGCACTGCCAACGGGTACACAGGGGGATGTTTCAGGATGGATAGTGGGGAAAGGGGCCGGTAAATATTGAATTTACTGGCCCCTTCCTTTCCTGAACGCACACAGTGAGCGATCAGTACCCATTACTCTTGTGTCCATTCATCACTGAAGCATAAGAAACTGTGTTTACTATGCTTCAGTTTGTGAATGAGCAGGAAAGCTTGGAGTACCTGCTATTCATTCATCTGTGCAGCTGAGGTTACAGAAAAAGGGACTGATAAATCGATGTCACTTTCAGCTGAGGGAAGGGGCCCTGTCAGGCTGTATGGGGCCCCTGTGATTTCTGCCAGTAGTCCTGTAATCAGTAACAGCAGACAGTTGTGTTCCTTTTGGGATCAAGGTTTTATATAAATAAATAAAAGCACATCATTGTAAGCACCCCTGTCAGTGGTAATTGGTTTGTCTCATCCCTGTAAACTAATACCTCTGGAAGAGAGCTTGTTCTTTTAAAAAAAAACAACAGACTTGCTAGCTGGATCACCAGATGAAAATAGAAGAAAGAAAGCCTAAAAAAGAAAACGAATACAGCCATCACATCTAGGAATTGGAAAGCTGCAATATAATAAATGTTTGTTCTTGGGTTTAATACTGCTTTATGGCAAGCATGTTGTGATTCTCTATTATATCGATGTACGTTTTCAATGAAAAAACAGATATTGATTTATAAATTTGTTCGGTCAAAAGGTTTCTTAGCAAACATTTGGTTTGTGTTCTATATTTTTATTCATATATCTTACAGATTACCCCAATTTTAAAGAACTTTGGGTAAAAGTGTATTTCTTTTATTTGCCCCAGTTAATTGTTCTTGACATTTATTTGCTGAAAAATCAGGAGAAATGTATTGTTTTTTATGAGGATTAAAAATGTTACTGTTGCTACAGTGATCTCACTAATATATTTTAACTTTGATGTTTTTTTTTTTTTAGATCTAACATTGTCTAAGATTGTCAGTTCAACTCCTAAAACAGGTAAGATGATTGGTTGGTAATGCCATCGGCAGCTGTGGCATACCATCGGTCCTCTATTTATGTTTATATCTCTCCTTTTATTGGTACCACTAATATAGTTTAACCTCCATATTATTTTTTTTTTAGATGTCCTAAAGCCCCTCAACTCAACACCTGAAAAAGGTATGGATAATTTGACAGAGGATTAAGACCAGAGAAAAAAGTAACAATATGATCGACATGTGCAATTAGTTCCGTTCCGAATTAGTTTTCGGACGAAAATATTCGTTCATTCGGAAGCATTCGAAGGAACGAAAGACTCTTTTTAACAAATGCATGCAAGGAACAGAAATCCGAAAGAACGAAAATTTGAAATCCGAAAATAAGAAAGGACGAAAATCCGAAATAACACACAATTATTCAACCTACGAGTTTAACGAATCAATTACATTCAGATAATTTCGTTTTTCGTATTTTCTATTGTAATTAAATTATTAACTATTATTAGAGGTTTTTTAATACTATTATTATTATTATTATTATTATTTTTAATATTTTTATTATTAATAATAATAGTATTAAAAAAAACTCTAATAATAGTTAATAATTTAATTATTATTATTAATACTATTATTTATTATTATTATTATTATTATTATTATTATTATTATTAATAATAATAATAATAATAATAATAATATTAATAATAAAAAACTCTAACTATTAAATTATAGGTATTGTCATTTCTATTCAAATAATAATAATAATTATTATTATTATTAATACTATTATTATTAATTATTATTAATAATAATAATAAATAAACTCTAACTATTAAATTAAAGGTATTGTCATTTCTATTCAAATTTGCCTAACTGTTATGCCGCGTACACACGACCGGACTTCCCGGCAGAAAAGGTCAGACGGAATCATTCCGTCGGACATTCCGACCGTGTGTGTGCTTCATTGGACTTTTTCTTTCTAAAATTCTGACGGACCATAGAAATAGAACATGTTTCAAATCTTTCCGACGGAATCAGTTCCTATCGGGAAAACTGCTCGTCCGACGGACCAAAAACGACGCAAGGGCAGCTATTGGCTACTGGCCATTGAACTTCCTTTTTCTAGTCCCTTCGTACATCATCGCGTTCTAAACAATCGGACTTTGGTGTGATCGTGTGTAGGCAAGTCCGTTTTGCGGAACTCCATCGGAATTCCGTCGGGAAGACCGTCGGAGTCTATTCTGATGGAAAGTCCGGTCGTGTGTACGCGGCATTAGTGAACGTAACGAATACGAATACGAATGCATCTGAATTTATGAATTATCCAAAGTAACGAATACTGCATTTATATGAATGGAACGGAATTAATACGAACGCATTTCGAAGTTACGAATGCCGATCATAATGAATGATCAGATAAACGGAAAAAAAAAAACGAATAAAACGAATACAGTATATTTGTGATTAAACAGACCATTGAACCTAAGAAAGTCTTCAGATTGACCCATAAGTGGGTTTCTGTAACCCAAGACCGGAAAGTGTTAGAAATATGTTATCTTTGTTCCTGGGTATCACAATAATTACTAAAAAAATCTGAACTATGCAAAAAAAAAAATTTTTAAATAGCGAAAAAGTGCAGCCTAGATAGCCAAAAAAGTTATACAGACAATTATACAAATAAACACAAGTATGCTCTAAGGCTGGGTTCACACCTATGCCAATGCCAGACATCGCATGTGATTCGCACCGCATTGCTGTGCACATCACATGGGATGTCTGTGCGATGCAAATTCAGCCATACAGTTTGTGTGGCAGCAATCATATCACATTCGCACCAAAATGGTGCAGGACCCTTTTTTTTTGTTCGCACTGGAATCAGATTGAATGGGTGTTCAGACCCATGCAATCCGATTCCACAGGTCCCACCGCATTCTGCAAACCGATTTGGGGGTGTCATTAACTTTATTTTGACACCCGCAGCGGTTCGCAGAGAGCAGTGTGATCTGCCTGCGAGTCAGATGCGATGCGGGAACCCGCACAGGAATCGTGGTGGTTCCCGAAACTCACCAGTGTGAACCGAGACTTAATCTTCAATATGTGCTCAAAGTTGCAACATTGTCCTTAAAGTGTCAATCACATTTGTTAGGCATCAAGGTAAAACTTGATTTATGTTCTTCTGTGCAGACAAAAAAGCACCCCAGTGCCACCACTATTGACACAGAACACTCATTGGATCACCATGACCCTATTTTGACAATATGGGTCATGCAACTCTTTTCCCCTTTAACGGGAGGGGTGCCCGGACCAGCAGCTCACTCTCTTCCACTAGCAATCCTCCTTCAGTTTCAAATATAGCCACAGAAAAGAAAATCTTGCAGGGTGTAAAATCCTCAGTGTATTCATTTCTTTCTTAATTATATAAATGCTCACTCACATTGAGAGGTGCACAACCTTGCACCAGGAACAAAGCGCTTATGCACAGTCTTGCTCCACATGCAGATGTATCTCTCACCACAGTACATGTCAGCAGGATGACGTCACTTCCTGTCCAGCCCGCCCGCCCCAACATAGCTGAAGACGTCAGTACGACGAAACGTTGTGGGTGGGCTGGCTGTATTGTCAAAATAGGGTCATGGTTATCCGGTGAGTGTTCTGTGTCAAAGGTGGTGGCACTTCGGTGCTTTTTTTTGTCTGCACATAAGAATATAAATTAAGTTTTAGCTTGAGGCCTGGAGCACCATGTCTGGAGGCACAGGGGCCAAGACACAAAGTCTAAAAATACACCACTAGATCTTCACCAGAGCACCCAGCAAAGGGTGGTGGACTTTACTGGAGGATATACCAGTTTGCGTCCTTCAACCACACAAGTGCATATGGCAACTGACCATGAGTTAGCACCACATTGTGGCGCAGATTTAACAGGCAGATTTAGGAACAGGGACAGGCAAAGGATCAGGGTGGGTAGCGAACAAGTGTAATAAAATACAAGCCAAAGTTGGTAACCGGAGATGTAAGAATGCAGGAACTGACAAAGAGTAGCGCTTCAGGCTAGGAAATGAACCTATTGCTCCGGCATTGGGTGTTGGCCTGACCCCAACCAAATAGTGACGTTGAATCACAGGCTGCGTGGGGACGGGCTGTGTAGCAGCTATATCAGTCAGCTAATGCAAACCAGTCAGCTAGTGGAAACCAGTGCTGGTGGCACCGTAGGTCCCTGGTCAGACGTTTGTAATCCCAGTGTCCACCAGTAGGTGTCTCCAACCAGTGCTGGTGGCACCGTAGTTCCCTGGTCAGAAGTTTGTAATTCCAGTGTCCACTAATGGGTGTCTCCAACCAGTGCTGGTGGCACCGTAGTTCCCTGGTCAGAAGTTTGTAATTCCAGTGTCCACTAATGGGTGTCTCCAACCAGTGCTGGTGGCACCGTAGTTCCCTGGTCAGACGTTCATAAGTCCAGTTTCCCCCAGTGGGTGTCTCCAACCAGTGCTGGTGGCACCGTAGTTCCCTGGTCAGACGTTCATAATTCCAGTTTCCCCGAGTGGGTGTCTCCAACCAGTGCTGGTGGCACCGTAGTTCCCTGGTCAGACGTTTATAATTCCAGTTTCCCCGAGTGGGTGTCTCCAACCAGTGCTGGTGGCACCACAGTTCCCTGGTCAGACGTTTGTAATTCCAGTGTCCACCAGTGGGTGTCTCCAACCAGTGCTGGTGGCACTGTAGTTCCCTGGTCAGACGTTTGTAATTCCAGTGTCCACCAGTGGGTGTCTCCAACCAGTGCTGGTGGCACCGTAGTTCCCTGGTCACACGTTTGTAATTCCAGTGTCCACCAGTGGGTGTCTCCAACCAGTGCTGGTGGCACCGTAGTTCCCCAGTCAGATGTACATTTGTAATTCCCGTGTCCACCAGTGGGTGTCTCCCTGTAGCCAGCCTCAGATAGAATCTGATTTCTGGGATCTGCTGGCTGGTCCAACTGGTCAACACTGAAATGACAAGCCTCCACCCAGGGAACCACAGTGCCACCACAAGGTGATCCAGGTCCTGACACTCCCAGTCCCATGGATCAGAGTAGGCCGCAGTACAAGGTAAGAGAGATAACATTGTGATAGAACCAGTGCTGGGACAAGGTCATCCAGCACCCAGGGCAAAGATACCAAACTGTGCCCCCCCCCTTCCCTTGGGGTTAGGGTCAGGGCACCCCCATCCCTGCAATAAACCATTGCGCCCAGGGCAGCTGCCCCTCCTGCCCACCCCTTGTGCCGGCCCTGTATAGAACTACACAGAGTCACAGATCAGCTTTGTGACCTGTGACCCTTGCACTGATCATCTTCTGCACCAACTGTCCTGTTAACAATATTAATTGGAGGGAATTGCCAAAAAAATTATGCGAGGGTGTCAGGTTCTGGTCCTGCATATCAACTGCTCCCTTATAGCAAGCAAGCAACAAAAGTAGGAGTGTTAGCTTGCTATGAATTGGGCTGATTGGCTCATAATTCTAATAGGACGTCTTCTGTTTCAGGTAGACTGGCATGTAATATGTTGTTGCAGTTTGATAACTCCAGAGGTCCTCTACTATACTGACATCTCTGTATTACTTTTTAGGTGTCTCAAAGGATCCCGACCCCAAAAATGAAAATGGTAAGACACAGACCAGAGGAGTAACTAGAACCTTCATGGCGCCGGTTTTTTAGCAGCACCCCAGACATTACCAAGTGTCAAGTATAAATTCTACTCAGAACCAACGCTGTATCCTGGCCTAGGCCGACAAGGCCCAGGCCTAGGGCAGCACTTTGCAGGGGGGGGGGGGGCAGCACGGAAAGAGGAAAGAGTCCCTGTCGGCTTGCGCTTGTTAGTGTAGCACCAGTCTTATGGGGTGGACTGAGCTGAGAGGCCAATTAGTCTAGCGCTGGCGCCCCCATAAAGCGGCCTCACTGCTTCTGGTATGCGGGCGGCCGGCATTCCGCAAATGTGTGTGTGTGTGTGGGGGGGGGGGGGCACTTCTAATTTTGACTGTCCTCTCATCCTGGACCACAAACCTTCCTCACTGTGTTATATGTTTTCTGCTGCACCATTGGCATGGTTACATCTTCTTAGTCCTCTCCATAAAATTATCAGAAATTTGTGCTTAAAGTAGAACTATGGGCAACACTTTTTTTTTCCTTTTGAAAAGAGTAAGGGAGGGTTATAGCCCCTGTCAGTTTATTTTTTACCATCCCTGTCCCATTGCAGAGATTTCCCTTCACTTCCTGCCCCATAGCCAAACAGGAAGTGAAAGGAAATCTATGCAAATTAAGGGAATCCATGCCCCCCGCCCCCCCGGCCCTCAGACCTAGTGTCCCCACTCGAAAATTTCAGGGCAGGTCTTAAACAGCAAGGGGTGTGGCCTTGACAGGAAGGGGTGGGTCATATTTAAATTAGGGGGTGCACCAGTTTAGTCAGGCCTAGGGGAGCACAAATCCTAAATACAGTACTACTAAGTACACCGAGATGGGTGCCTTAGCAAAATATTCCTCCTGAACCTTTGTGGCACTTTGGTATTCTGTTCTGTAGTTCTAGCTATAACCCAAACCTCCTGTTTCTTGTCATTTTTTTTCTCTTCTACCTGTCCTGGTCTGTTCCTACGCTATCACGACCTCCAATAACAGCCCCCCTTACAGCGTGTCCATTTTACACCTCTGCCTGAACATAGGGGTTGATTTACTAAAGGCAAATAGACTATGCATTATGCAAGGGAATTTGCTCCAGAGTTTAGTAAATGAGGTGAAATTTCACTTTGCGAAGAATACCCAATCACAAGCAAGGAAAAAAAAAAAAAAAAAAAATATAATTATTGCTTGCACATGATTGGATGATGGAGGTCAGCACAGATTCCCCTCGCTTGCTGATCTCTGGAACGATTTCCCTTGCATGGTGCAACTGTACTTGCGAAGTGCACAGTCTATTTGCCTTTAGTAAATCAACCCCATAGTCTGCTTACTTGCCAAGCTCTTGCTTGAATTCATACCTCTATCTACCTACCTACCTACACACCAGCTGATGCCAGTGGGGCACACCTGAAAGCCAAAATCTAGTGCAGATCTGCAGCATCTACCCACAATAAAATATAAATTTTTGCCAGAATGGCCTTTTCATATATGCCTTGACCAAATCTATATTTTCTTTTACCCCCAGATAACCAAACCACAAGTTTCTTTTTGGTGGCATTCGTTATCTTAGCAGTAATAACATCATCAAGTATCATAATCGGTGGTGGTTTGTTCTTGTACAAAAAAACAAGAGGTAAGAATTCAGTATAGTATAATAATCTTTGTACGCACTGTAATTGTATAATGTTGTCTATATTGTGTGAAATATCCCAGCATAGACTTTTACATCCTTCCTATCTTCTCTGATGGTACTAGAGTGTGACTAGGTGTGCACAGGTTGCTGGAAAGAAATTTGCTTGATTCCCCCCCATCAACACAGACAGTGTTAATGGGGGAATCCCTCCTGCCGAGCCATTGTCTTCCCCTGGTGGAGGAGCGGGGGGAGCTGTCCCCACCGGGAGAAGACATTAAATATTACTAAGTGGCTATAGCAGCCTATAGCGATAATTGCAGGTAAAACCTGGCATGCTGGTTGTGCCCAAGTTGATCGATCAATCAACTTGGTACATTCAGTCTGCCCATACACAGTTTGAATCTCGGTGGATTCCTGCTGAACCAACTGAGATTCAAATGTGTATGGCTTGCCTAACACTATCCTCTTGCCAGAAGGACAATGTTGCCGTCCAAAGGTGTCTGTTAATCTTCCATCCTGGGTGGAGATATAATAAGACAGGAGGTGTCAGGGGCGGACTGACCATTCGGCCACTCGGGCACTGCCCGAGGGCCCTGGGCCACTAGGGGGACCCATCAGGGTTGCCAGCCTCAGTAAAACCAGGGACAGTATGTAAAAATCTGTGTTTTTTTTTACATCTGTCTCTGAAATGTTCCTTACCTACATCGTTTTGGTTTAAAAATCCTGAGATTATAGCTGCCCCACCTCCCCAGTACCTTCTCAGCTAATAGAAACATGTCTGTGTATACTGTGTGTACATGTATGTGTATACTATGTGATTGTATAATGTGTGTGTGTGTGTGTGTGTGTATACTGTGTGTGTATATACTGTGTGGCCCCATAATCTCTGATTGCCTGGGGGCCCCATAATCTCCTATTGTCCGGGGGCCCCATGAGTTGTCAGTCTGCCCCTGGGAGGTATGTTACTGGCCAGATAACAGGTAAAAACAAAGGGGGGTAAAAAAAGAAAAAAAGAAATACATAGAAAATGAAATTTAAAAAAAATTCTCCCACCAGAGCTGTGGATCTCTGCAGCTCCTCCAGAGTTACCATGGGCCTCTTGGCTCTTCTCTGATGAATGCTCTCCTTGCCCGGCCGGTCAGTTTAGGTGGACGGCCATGTCTTGGTAGGTTTGCAGTTGTGCCATACTCTTTCCATTTTCAGATAATGGATTGAGCAGAGCTCCGTGAGACGTTCAAAGATTGGGATATTTTTTTTATAACCTGACCCTGCTTTAAACTTCTCCACAACTTTATCGCTGACCTGTCTAGTGTGTTTCTTAGCCTTCATGATGCTGTTTGTTCACTAAGGTTCTCTAACAAACCTCTGAGGGCTTCACAGAACAGTTTTATTTATACTGAGATTAAATTACACACAGGTGGACACTACTTACTAATTAGGTGACTTCTGAAGGTAATTGGTTCCACTAGATTTTAGTTAGGGGTATCGGAGTAAAGGGGGCTGAATACAAATGCACGCCGCACTTTTCACATATTTATTTGTAAAAAAATTTTGAAAACCATTTATCATTTTCCTTCCACTTCACAATTAAGTGCCACTTTGTGTTGGTCTATCACATAAAATCCCAATAAATTGATGTTTTTGGTTGTAACATGACAAAATGTGGAAAATTTCAAGGGGTGTGAATACTTTTTCACTGTAAGCACTATAGTGATACAATGTAACATGAATGATGAAATAATACAATGTAACAAAACACTACTAAGAAAAGGAGGAGGAACCATAGCCCAGTACAGGAGTCAGTAAAGGCACTGCTAATTTTGAGAAATTATGAAATGTGATTGGGTGTAGAAGGTTTCCTATGTCATTAAACACATATGGGGCCATTGTATACTACGGTAGTTTAGTCTGCTTTCATTCATAACGATTCACAATGTAGATCAATCTGAACCCTATATTGCCTTCTGCTTAAATCAGTATTTGTTTCTCATTTCTTTTTTTTTTTTTTTTTATTATAGAAAAACAAAACATCAACCAGGTAAGACCAGTTTTCTAAAGTTGTAATGATGTTCTCAATTTAGCTTTTAAATAAGATAAAATAAATAAATATATATATATATATATATATATATATATATATATATATATGTATATATATATATATATATATTTTTATATATATATATATATATATATATATATATATATATATATATATATATATATATATATATATATATATATATTGTGTGTATATATATCTTTTATATGTAATTATTGATTATTATATATTGATGGTTGATTATTTTTCACCTAGACTTTGCTCGCTAACAACAGCACCGACCCCAGCGCCAACTCTTCCTTACAGTCCACACCGATGGCTGACAGGGCCAATCAAGGGGTACCTCAACAACACCAGGAGGCAGAGGCACTACTGAGAAGCTGCAATGTAAGAAGTGTCCATTTTTTTGCCTGAAGCAGTGTGTGCGGTGTTCTGTTTCCTGATTAATATATATATGTATATGTATGAATAATCTTAAAATGCGCCCGCGCCGCCCGGGTGGAGAACAGAGCGTGTCAGGCTTGGGCAGCAGGCAGGAGTTACACACAGGAGGAGGAGAACTGGAACACGTCGGGCTCGGCCAAGGACCGCCCCCCCCCCCCCCCCCCAGTGATGTCACTGCGCGGCCGCGGCTTGTCTCTCTGCACACAGAGACAGTAGCTCCGGTCTCCAGCTGTTTCGCTCTCCTCCTCTGACAGGAGCAGGGAGGGGGGATGGGCTTCGGCAGAAAACACAGCGGCGGCAGTGACCGGCGGAGAGAGCCGCCTACGGACAAGGAGAGGAGGAGGGAGGGGAGCACTCTAGCGCTTCAGCGCCCACACCTCTGTGGCGCCCGGGTGCACTGCACCCCAAGCACCCGCCTGGGATCTGCCCTGCATAAGGGGTTTAATACTGTAACTGGAAGGGACTCATGGGTTAGGAGCGAAAATGACTTGCCTTGCCCTGGGTGCTGACAACCCACGCTACACCACTGTCTTTACTTACCTGATCCACAGCACCATGCAGTTTGGTGCAGAGCAATTTAAAACAAAAGGAGTTGGGGGCGACTTCTTTGTGGGTAGGGCAGCCTATTGAAATAAATAGTCTGCGTACACGCAGAACGCATGTCACACTAATGTGAGCCTAGCCTTATACTTGTGACAAGTTTATGTGTCGCCTAGTACTAATCATTTCACTCCTTAACATGTAAAAATGGCTTTTTCCAGACTGATATTTATGTGTCCTCATTTTATTGGATGCTCAGCATACCACACAAGGTATTTTTAACTAACGTGTGACCTTTGGTAATTGCCGTGACGCAACCATTACCTGCCAAGACAGAATCAAGGTGTGCCGTCCTGCAGGCTTTATAGTTGAAGCCAGACGAGGTGATCAGGCATGTTCAGTATAAAAACTCCCTCCTTCCACTATAGAGTACTCTTGGCTCCTCTCTATCCAAGTAATTACACTTTGTAAGTCAGTATAGCAGGGAAGTGGAATATTATTTGCCAGAGAATGGAGTAATGGTGAATTTTTCTGGATCACAATCAAAATGTGTTATTTGTTTTAGTCCTTTTGTCTGCTCATGTTAGCATTTCTTTATGTATGGCCCCATCCACTGCCAATGTGTACCAGGTTTCGGCAGTAGACATACCAGTGCATGTGGTTTCCCATCAGATGCCACTAAATCAATGTGAACACATACAGTTTTACTCTTTGTATCCAGCCAAGATCATTTACCCAACCCATACTTCCCCCTTCTACCTGCATTAGGCTATGAACCCTTCTAACGGGGTAACTGAGCCCACGGAATCTTCCAGCACACAGGGACCCCAAGGCAGTGAAGATCCTGGGCCAGGTGGAGATGACAGTGGAGGAGGAGGAGCCACTCAGGACAATGAAGTGAGTTTTTTAGATTAATCTGGATCTCCTAAAAGACTTTTCACAGTAAAGCATTTCCATTCCGCTAGAGCACTAATATAACACTATGGGATGATAGATACATAGGTTAAAAAAAGACACATATCCATTAAATCCAACCAAGAAAGAAAAATTAGTACATTAAAAACTTGAATCATCAGCAGGATATCTAGAAGAATGTGAAAAACCCATATCAAACATGGCCATATTTGCTCCAGTAAGAGAAAATACTTTTCTGATCCTCAAAGGCCATGAGTCCTCAGTCCTCAAGTATCCCTAACAAGCCATGTTTTGGGAATCTCCTTTAGATAAAATAGCTATCATGGATACCAAGCCTTTAAAATGCATTCAAAGCAACTGTGCAAGGTGTAGGACATCTGGAAAACATAATCCATTGCGCATACTTGAGGACTGAGGTTGGGAACCATTGCCCTAAGACAGGGGTCTCCAAACTTTCTAAACAAAGGGCCAGTTTACCCTCCTTCAAACGTTAGGGGGCCCAGACTCTGGCCAGCAGGAGTAAAAAATGTCCTGGTATCAGTGGGAGTAGACAGTGTCCCATCGTTGGCAGCAGTGGGAATAATAGTGCCCCATTGTTGGTGCCAATGGGAGAAATAGTACCCCATCGTTGGTGCCAGTGGGGAAATAGTGCCCCATCATTGGTGCCAGTGGGAGGAATAGTGTTCCATAATTGGTATCAGTGGGAGGAATAGTGCCCCATCGTTGGTGCCAGTGGAAGGAACAGTGCACCATCGCTGGTATCAGTGGGAGCAATAGTGCCCCATCGTTGGTGCCAGTGGGAGGAATAGTGCCCCATCGTTGGTGTCAGTGAGAGGAATAGTGCCCCATCGTTGGTGCCAGTGGGAGGAATAGTGCCCAATCGTTGGTATCAATGGGAGGAATAGTGCCCCATCGTTGGTGCCAGTGGGAGGAATAGTGCCCCATCGTTGGTGTCAGTGGGAGGAATAGTGCCCCATCGCTAGTGCCAGTGGGAGGAATAGTGCCCCATCATAGGCTTCAAAATAGGGTGGACTCGGAGCGCAGAGTGATGCGCTCGGAGCCCACCCAGGTGTGTAGAAAAGCAGATGAATATTCGCTTTTATAACACTGAATCGCCTCTCCGCCAATCAGGAAGTGCGGGTCTGATACCCGTTTCCCGATTGGCTGAAAGGTCAGGCGATCCTATTGGATGCCGAGGAGGTGGAGGGGGATGCACGGCTGAAGGCGCCGTGATCCACACCACAGGAGGAGGAATAAAGCCACCTGACACTCTGCCCGCTTCCTAGATGGGGTAATTGTGGTGCTTTGATGTCCCGGCTGTCCTCCCGCGGTGGGGGATTGTGGACCGACCGGGGGGGGCTGTTTGCTGCCCCCCCTAAAGAAAGAACCACCAGCTGCCACTGGTTGTCACCTTAGATTGCCCTCCAGACATGCACTACAAACATGTCCCTATATCTTCATCTCCATTACATGGGGGAGCAGGGCAACTGGTAGATTACAGAAGATAGCTAGGAAGGAAGATATCATTCGGTGCAGCTCACAGGAAGTGACAAGGACATTTCTGGCATCATCGGAGGGGACTCTCTCTCAGAAACCATGAAATCAGGCTGAGACAGAAATACAGTTAAATCACACTTGTTTAATAATAAAAGTAAAAAGAACAAACTTAGTCAGAACATAGCCAAAGTTCAGTAACCGGAACGGATAGTCAGCCAAGCCAGAAGTCAGGTATCAATGTAGTGGAACAGCAAGCAGGATCTGAAGCCAGAAGGGATGTCAGCAAAGCCAGTCTTTAAACAGGACCGCAGGAGATAGTTCCCTGTGATGTGACCAAGGCAAAGGCAGAGCTGCTCTGGGCTGGACGGCTTAAGTAGGCAGGACTGACGAGCAGGATATCATCAACAGCTGAGTAACTGTGGAGAGATAGGAGCTGGCAATTAGCCGACAGCTGAGCCTCCAGCTCAGAGAAGGAAGGGCTGAGCCCAGCCCTGACACACTCTGCATTTTCTGAAAATGTTTTTACCATGAAAAAAAAAAAGAAAACGAATGCAGCGACCACATCCAAGGATTGTAAACTGCAACATATTACACTTTTTATTTCATTATCCTTTAGAGGTGACTGTATTAGTAGCCGGAGTCATCACAGTTTTTTTTTACTTTTCCAGCTTATGGTTCTCTAATGTAATGTTTCTTTTGTTCAACAGCCCTGTATTCACTGTACCCTGCCTCAGCCTTGTGACTGCTGTAAGTATTTTGTACACCCCATATTGAATTTAGCTACATTGTTGTAGCTAATCAGATGTCTTGTTCTTTGATACCACCACACACATCCATTCACATTTTTCTCAATGAATACAGGCAGGGCTTTTTTTCTCATTGAATCGGTGCAGGAACTCCCCCTTTCTGAGCCAAGCTTAGCCTTTGCCCCTACCCACCTCTGAGCACTGTCTCTTGGCTCCACTCCCTACCCACCTCCTAGTACCGCCCCTTTAAGAGAATACAGAACCAAGTATCATTTTGTGCTACTAAGTAATTTGTATGAAATTTGATAGACCCCACCACAGCAACAATAGATCCCCCACACAACAACAGACCCCCCCAAGCAACAATGGACCACCCATAACCTTAATACCACCCCAGCAGCAAAGACCTCCACACAACAACAGACCCCCCCCCCCAAGCAACAATGGACCACCCATAACCTTAATACCACCCCAGCAACAATAGACCTCCACAACAAGAGCCTCCACCACACCACAGCAACAATAGTTATAGCCCACACAGCAACAGACTCCCTCCCAGCAACAATGGACCCCCCCCAAAAACAAAATACCACCCCAGCAACAATAGACCCCCAGCAGCAACAACAGATTTCCCAGCAGCCAGCATCAATAAGACCCTCCATCAGCAAGCAACAATAGACCTCTTCCTCAACAGTAGATCCCTCCCAGCAATAATGGACCCCCCCAGCCAACAACAATAGACCTACCCAGCAACAATAGACTCCCACAAAAAATAGATCCCCACCAGCGACAATAGATTACCCAGCAGCCAGCATCAATTGACCCTCCAGCACACCATGCCATAAAATACATTCAGTGTTGGAGGTGCCGCAACTGCGTTCCCCCGTGTTCCCGCTCAAAAAAAACCCCTGAATACAAGGATTCTCCGACTGGACACAGTGGAAATCAGAAAACGCTTGACTAAGTCATACCGGAGGTAGTGCTGGATGGGCTTCTGTGAACCCCCCACTTTCCACTTATCACTAAAATCATACGACTGACACACTTTTAACTTTTTAGTAAAATGGGCCGTAGCAGCCATTAACAATAAACAACATATCAACATTCCTTAGAACAGAAATATAGAAGGAGGCACTACCGAAACCAACACAAAGTTTGTATCTGTGGAACCACTTGAAGGTCTTCAGCAGCAGAACACCGGCTCGGGAGACAAATACTGTAGCTGCTGACTTTTAATATAAGGACACTTATCTTGCTCAGGTATCCCTTGATGTCAGCACCCCTAGCTGATTTGTCCATTGATTCTGGCATCTTCACTAAAGGAAACAGGAAGTGAAGCCTTGCGGCTTTACAG
Organism: Lithobates clamitans; assembly: GCA_037952925.1. Lineage (NCBI taxonomy): Eukaryota > Metazoa > Chordata > Amphibia > Anura > Ranidae > Lithobates > Lithobates clamitans. Next base: position 38,898 of record JBBGZY010003200.1, read on the forward strand.
CCTTTTTCCTACTGTGCAATGCGCGAGTTACGCTGCGCTTTCTGAATGGTCCCACCATAGGTGTGCGCAGCCTATTGCATTAGGGTGTGCCCCCCAAAGCTCAAACACACACTATCGATCGCTCACTGTGTTCATTCAGAAAGGGAAGGGGTCAGTAAATTACATATTTACTGGCCCCTTCCCCCCATTCATCCTAAAACATCCCTGCAGTAACAGCCATCGGGAGAGGAGAGGAGGGAAGCCAACAATGGTGCGGGGGGAAGGGCGGGGGGCTAGGGCAGTAGAGGGAATCTATGCTGCACAGGGTGATTAGGGTTTGCCTGGGCACACCTGGCACACCCTGTGCACATGCCTATGTGTCCCACTGTGTCCTGGGACCTGTGTGTCTCCCAGAAGGCTGTGGGGGCAGATCGCCACAATCTGCGGTGATCTTACCCAGAAGTGGGAACGGGTACCTGTTTTTGACAGGTATCCGCACCCTCCCCCCCCCCAAAAAATGGACAAATGTGGAGGGGGGAGGGTGCGAACAAGAGGAGCTTCACTTTTGGGTGAAGCTCCGCTTTAAACTGTCAGCAGATCGGCCTCTAGTGGCTCTGATTTTCGGCACAATGCCAAAAATAGAGAGCAATTGAGCATGTGCAGGGTGACACGGTGTATTACTGGATTTTAAACAGTATGGACACTTATTTGTAATGTTTTACTGCAATACCTGCAAAAGGGGCCAGCCTAAAGTCATCTAGCAGGACTTAGGTTTCTGACTAAAGTTCCATTCTAATGTTTTGGGGTTTACACCCCATTAAAAATAAAGTGAATCTGATTAATACCATTCATTGTTTGTGGCGATTTTTTTCCCCCCCAACAGATTGGACTGGTTGCATCCACTGTATCTTTGACAATGTCCGCATGAAGTACATCGTTCGCCTCGTGAGAGACCTGCATGTCCCCAATAACACCATAGACTGTATAATTAAAGACAATCCTAACGATACTTATGAACAAGGTTATAAACTGCTGGAACGCTGGCGGACCCTGACGGGGAGGCAAGCCTCTATGGAGACCATCTTTAACGCCCTCCGGAACATGGAGTTGGGCGGGTGTGTTGAAAATATTATAAATTCTTTAAGGAGTAGAAACATTCCAACATTCCAATTGTTTAGGGGGTCTGGCGCCTGGAACGGCTACAATGTTGTTGGTTGTTCCTGTGGTGGTAAAACTTGACCTCTTGAAGACCATTTTTGCCCATTGAGGCCATCAAATTAAGGAAATTCTTGAGTGTGTTTCTAAAAGAACACTTCGGGTTTCATTGTGGTTTTTAACTTTTGATAGTGGGGGGGGGAGGATCCCCTTCTATTGTCCCTTCTGTACAATGGCCATATGATAAGGGAACTAAAAGTTGGAAATGAGAAGATTTTCAATGCCTATCCCTTTCAGGCCAATACGGTGAAACTAGAGAACGTATCTAGTTAAAAAGGTACCTGGATGGATCGCTGATAATCAGCCAACATGCATCGAACATAATATATAGTATTTCATTTTATAATTCAGTTTCCTGAGAGGAAGTATTTAAAACGAAGGTAAAATATGTGCCAAGGTTTAAAGCCAACTAACAAAAGCCAGCTGTGTAAAGTAGCAGAATATTTACGTTTTTGTATCAAGCTGCTTTTACGATACAGTTTACCTGGCTACTTTTGTATGGTTTTTACTACTTTCTTCATGAAGTATATACTGTGCTATATAGCAGAATGCTATTTTGTACTTTATGATTTGGCTAAAGCAAACATATGCTTTGCCTACGACGGGTTAAAGACCTAATTTACACTGGTGGTGGTGAAAAATAGAGGGTTAATCCCCAATTTTTAACACTCCTTACCTACAAGTGGATATGGCAGCTGCTTAGTTCTGTTTACATTGCTGCCCCCTGTCAAGCTTGCCCATTGAAGTCAATGGGACAGCACTGCAACCACGTGCCGGACATGGCCATGGCTGTTTTGGCGCAGTAGTTCACTGTAAAATCACAAATGTGATTGAAAAAAAAAAAAAAAATAGAATTCAAGATGGCGGCTGCTCGGTTCTTTTAACATTGCCACAGTTTGCGGTGCTTTGCAGGACCACAATTTTAACTTGGCATATTCGAGTTTGACAGGTGGCATTGCCTGTCAAGCTTGCCTATTAAAGTCAATAGAGCAGCATTGCAACCATGTGCCAGACATGTCCATGGCTGTTTTGGCGCTGCAGTTCACTGTAAAATCACAAATGTGATTGGATAAAAGAAAACGTAATTAAAAATGGTGGCTGCTCGATTTTTTTTTAACAATGAAATTCTTTGCGGGACCACAATTTTAAATTGGCATGTTGAGTTTGACAGGCCGCATCACCTGTCAGTCTCGCCTATTAAAGTCAATGGGACAGCACTGCAGCCACGGGCCAAGCATGGCTATGGTGGTTGTTGTGTGGCAGTTCAATGTAAATTCTCCAATGGGATTGAAAAAAACTGGAAGTCACGATTGGCGATGGCTCAGTTCTGTTTACGTTGCTGCAGCCGCAATTGTAACTCAACATGTTGAGTTTGACAGGTGGCATTACCTATCAATCTTGCCTTCTAAAGTCAATGGGACAGCACTGCAACCACGGACCAAACATGGCTGGGTGGCAGTTCAATGTAAAATCTCCGATGAGATTGAAAAAAAAACGGAAGTCACCATTGGCGATGGCTTTGTTCTGTTTACATTGCTGCAGCGGCATTTAGAACTCAACATGTTGAGTTTGACAGGTGGCGTTGCCTATCAATCTTGCCTTTTAAAGTCAATGGGACAGCACTGCAACCACGGGCCAAACATAGCTATCGTGGTTGTTGTGTGGCAGTTCATTGTAAAATCTCCAATGAGATTGAAAAAAAACTGGAAGTCACCATTGGCGATGGCTCAGTTCTGTTTACTTTGCCCGCAGCGGCAATTGTAACTCAACATTTTAAGTTTGATAGGTGGCAATGACTGTCAAACTCACCTATTGAAGTCAATGGGACAGCGCCGCAACCAAAGGCCGAACAAGGCTATGGCAGTTGTGGTTTGTTAGGTCATTGTAAAATCCACAATGGTATGGAAAATAAAACTGGAATTCGAGATGGCAGTTACTCATTTCTGTCGATTTTAACTTGGCATGACGAGTTTGACAGGTGGTGCTTCCGGTCAAACTCGCCCATTGAAGCCAATTGAACATCGCTGCAACTGTATGCCACAACTTCTTCGTTGTGCTCAGCATGACGAGTTTGACGGGCGGTGCTGCCTGTCAAACTCGCCCATTGAAGTCGATAGGACAGTGCCGCAACTGCATGCCAAATGTGGCTATGGAGCATGGTGCTTCCATGTAAAAATCTCCAATGGGAATGGAGAAAAAAATTGGAATTGAAGAGGCAGAAGTGGTTTGGAGAAGTACCATCTCCAAACAACCTCCAAGAAAGTGGCCCACTATGGATTAAGGCTGCTGCCAATGTGAAAGAAGCCCTAATGCCGCCCTCCCCAGCAGCATAAACTCCTGCCTTTTTGCTCCCCGGTATCTCTGTTTGTGATGAGCAAAGAGGAATACCCAGCACTTCCCGGTAAGGGGGAGCATGTGACTCACTCCTCTTCCCCCCGTGTGATACCGCTGATGCTTGCTGATTGGACACTTAGGGAGGTCACATGGGAAGTGAAAGCGAGTCCTCAGCCAATATGTAAGCTCAGCCTCCTACCCCGGTGGGGGTTTCTCCTTTACTGTTATGGAACGCTACACTGAAGGGTAGTGGAAACAAATATAAGCAGGCGGTGTGGCCAAATCAGCTGTAGGTAGAATGTGAAATAAATGATTTTATTAGTTAAAGACTTTTATTATTTAAACCATTATCAGATGAAGTGTTTTAATTCTATTTAAGTTGGTTAAAATGTGCATTATGGCTAATAAAGGCCGCACTTGTATGCCATAATGGCAAGTTTTTTTGTATATGGGCCAGATTTAAACAAAAGGGAAGACGTTGTATTAACAATAGCAGGTATATGAAGCATAGAAGCTTATAAATGTGCAAACTGTGCCAAGTCCTGCAGTAAAATACCTCTTGTAAAAAAAAAAGGTGAGACCTGGCTGGCTCGCCAAAATGGACCAAATACGGTGTTTGTACATTATGGTCAGTTAAGGTATATTATTAAAAACTGGGTTGACTGAGAGTAAACAGCCCTTGGGCATGTGCTTGTTCTTACGTTTCTTTTTTGTTAGGCACACCAGTCCTCCTTGCAAACGCCAGAGGTGGCCAGCTTGGGTCGGATGTGCACAAACAGGGCTTTGCACCTAACACTCCAGTCTTACCTCCAGTCTATCACAGTGCGAAATATAGGTCTAGATATGACTGTACCACTGTGAACGTTTGATCCATGAAGGGAAAAATGGCTTGAAAGGGAACCTTTAATGATAGAACCATAGCAGGTGCCTATGCAGACGCGTGAGTTGAAGGCGCAAGCTGTAGACGTGACTCAACTGGACTCATACTTGATAAGCCACTTAGAAGTTCCGTACCCCGGAAGAAGTATGCAGCCTGTGAAGTCAAACACTCCCTATCGAAACGCTTGTTCTGGGTTTCTGTAAGAAACATTATAAGAGCAAGCCGAATCATGTGATCTAAGATACCACTTTGTATTGTTTGTTTTTTTTCATGTATTTTGACAAGCAGGTATTTTTTACAAAGTGTTTTTTGGGTGCATCTCAAACAAATGATCATGGTGCTATCTCAATTTTTATTCTTCATTAATTATGGGGCTCAAATAAGGCCAAATATTTTTCAATATTGGTTATAGAATGGCACAGTATTAAAAGTGGATTCTGGATGCATTTCAATAGATAATGGGGCTTTCAGCACAGATCCTTTGTTTAACCTTGCTGGAGTGGCCTTGTAAAGAAAAGTCAGCAGTACCCAAGTCGATTTTGAAGGCATATTGACACTCTATGTCTTGCAGCCTTCTACCTATCTGTGTGCTTGCTGTCCTCCTGGCTGCCATTAGAGGGCGCTGTTGGGAGATAATGTGCTTATTCCGTCCCCTGCAGAGTCTCCCAACACCGCCCTCTAGCTGGGAGTGGCTCCCTTGCCAGGCCGGCGTGCACACTAATAGACAGTAGCCTGTGCCTATTGAAGCATGCTGATATCTTGAACTTAGTTACCCCGTTGATTTTTTTTTTTTTGCCTTTTAGACCACAGCCACAAGGGGCAAACATAGCTAGTGCAGCTCTCCTTTAAACTCTTCCTTTTGGAACTTAGGAGAAAGGGAAGAGTTCTATGGTCAGCAAGAGCTTTTTACTGTTTTGCACACATCGCCTGATGTAGGACACTAAAGGAGAAGGTCTTGCTGCCCAGAGTTGCCAATTAAAAGATATATAAACCCAAGAACAAAAATGTAATATATTCCAAGTCCTTGGATGTGGTGGCTGCCTTTGTTTTCTTTATTCAGGCTAAGAATATTTTCTGCATGTACAGAAAAATACCCGTTGATCCTGCCAGAACGCCAGTGTCCTTGTAACTTCCTGTACATCCTGTGCAAAATCTGAAACAATGTGATTTTTCCCAGCTATCTTATATGAGCCCCAAAAAAATCTCTCTAATGGAGGTGATTAGAGGAGGGAGGTGTTTGTAGTCCAAATCAGTAGAGCAGCCTAGGGTGCTCCTCCATAGATAAAGTGCAGGGGGTATACCTAGGAGCGTGTTATTGGCAGGATCACCAGGTGAAAGTACCACCTTGACCCCTGGAAGATTTACCCCCCTTCATGACCAGGCCATTTTTTTTTTCGATACGGCACTGCGTTACTTTAACTGACAATTGCGCGGTCGTGCGACGCTGTACCCAAATAAAATTGATGTCCTTTTTTCCCCCACATATAGAGCTTTCTTTTGGTGGTATTTGATCACCTCTGTGGTTTTTATTTTATTGCGCTATAAACAAAAAAAGGCCAACGATTTTGCAAAAAAAAAAAAATACTTTCTGCTATAAAACACCTCCAATTAAAAAAAGTGTAAAAAATCTAATTTCTTCATCAATTTGGGCCAATATGTATTCTGCTACATATTTTTGGTAAAAAAAAAAATCCCAATAGTATATTGATTGGTTTGCGCAAAAGTTATAGGGTCTACAAACTATGGGATATATACTTTTTTTTTTTACTAGTAATCGCGGCGATCAGCGACTGCGTTATTGCAGCAGACATTCAGACACTAACCGACACTAACTTTTTGGGGACCAGTTACATTAATTCGGTGATCAGTGCTAAAAAATATGCACTATCACTGTACTAATGGTGCTGGCTGGGAAGGGGTTAAACATCAAGGGCAATCAAAGGGTTAATTGCATGCCTAACCAGTGTTTTGGTGTACTGTGTGAGGTGCTTTTACTAGGGGATGTAATGGGTTTTATTCCCTGTTTTGCTTTACTTCCCCGCTGACTGACTTGTTTACATAGGCAGAGCCCTGTCCTGTGTAAATACATGACGATCGGCTGGTGCCGGCGGTAATCCATTGGCCGGGCACCCGGTGACTGACATCCGCTGTGTTTAATCACAGCATGGCCGGGTCGTCGGCCTTGCGCGCGTGCACACGCGCGCGCACTACCCCTATCTGGTGCAGCCAAGCCGCCTTGCCGCCGTATATTTATGTAATACAGTCAGCAAGCAGATACATGCATAAAAGGCCTGAAAAAAAGAATAAAAATGCAGCCACCGCATAGAAAAACCCGTATGCAGCATTATATTATATTTTGTATTTTGGGTTTTGATGCACTTTTCCATTTTTTTAATCAAATCTGGGCCTTACAAAATAGCACTTGGAAGCTAATTTGGTTTCTATAGGAAGTTGCAATAACCCACAGCAGCCAATCAGAAATCATTCCAAGTAGAACAAAATGAACAAAATCAAAGATGACATGTATGATGCAGACTATCTCTTAGCTTTAACACAGCAGTGTCTTATATGTCTATGATCATCAGCGCCATCTAATGGTGACGATGTGCCACATTTCTGAAATACCTCGAGCAGGAAAGAATCGCATTATGGCCACTAGGTGGAGCTGACGATCATAGGAAATAAACATATTAGACACATTACAGCGAGCATTTGTAATGTCCATTGCAAATGCTCAAGCGTTCACACAGAAAATTATTTACGTGCAAACCAGTAGAGGATGATTTCTGATTGTTCACTATGGGGGTTGATTTACTAAAACTAGGAAAACTAGGAAAATCTGGTGCAGCTGTGCATAGAAACCAACCAGCTTCTAGGTTTAATTGTCAAAGCTTAATTATTATTATTATATTATTATACAGGATTTATGTAGCGCCATCAGTTTACGCAGCGCTTTATTAATTGAAGAAGCTGATTGGCTGCCATGCACAGCTGCGCCAGATGTTTATAAACAATGATACTTTGTATCTCCCATCTGAACAATTTTTGTAAACATTGTTACTTTGTATCCATCTATCTATCTATCTATCTATCTATCTATCTATCTATCTATCTATCTATCTATCTATCTATCTATCTATCTATCTATCTATCTATCTATCTATCTATCTATCTATCTATCTATCTATCTATCTATCTATCTATCTATCTATCTATCTATCTATCTATCTATCTATCTATCTATCTATCTATCTATCTATCTATCTATCTATCTATCTTATCTATCTTATCTATGTATCTGTCTGTCTGTCTCTGTCTGTCTGTCTGTCTGTCTGTCTGTCTGTCTGTCTGTCTATCTATCTATCTATCTTATCTATCTATCTTATCTATCTATCTTATCTATCTATCTAGCTATCTAGCTATCTCTGGACAATGTTTATAAATAATGTTACCTTGTGTCTCTTTTGTATCTAGTTTTAGTAAATCAACCCCTATGGGTTATTGCACCCCCTTGCAATGTATTACTGTCCCTGTAGCCAAGTCCACAATTAATACACGCCTGCCCCGGGTACTAAGATCATATGCACTGGATGTTTGATGCACTCTTTTACATTAAAATAATTAATGTAAGTTATATATTTATTTTATTTATGAAGCAGCAGTATATTTTATTATCATTATTATAATATTATTGAAGTATCTGAATTACTGCTGCGAGAGAACAAAGGTCTTTTGGGGGATTTTGCGTGTTCAGTTTTTTTTTTGGTTTACCGCACAATGAACCTTTTTTTTGGCCACAGTGATCTCAATGACCCATACAAAAAAAAAAAAAAAGAAATAATTTTACCTAGATGGACATTTCATCCCTTTTTGGGCTCATATCTATTTAGGAGGCATGACGAAAGTCACATGTTCAATTTCTACATCTTCCAGCTGCCGATAATAGGCAGTAGACGCTGCAGTACACAGTCGTCAGGAAGCATAAAATGATAGTTTTTCGTCATGCTACATGGGCCTGAATAGGTTGGTAATTCTCTATAATTGAGAATTATAGTATATAGGTAATAAAAACAAGTGCATGGAAACCAGGTGATGCACTGTACTCGAATGAAGGGACATAAAAAGGGATGTTTTAATTGTTTGTTTTTGTTTTTTTAATAAATAAGGTTAGTTCACTCCAAATGGTAAATGCCATTTTTATTGTTTAATTGCATGTGTAAATCTTTGTGAACTGGATGTTCTCTTTCACAAATACAATAAAAAGATAAATGATGATTTGTTTTTGTATTCTTTCTCAGACTTGTGTTCGGATGTAAATATAAAAGGTTGAGTCATTTATAACCAAAAATATGGCACCATGGCCCTCACAACAGGCCCTGCATTGTTTCACCTAATCTAGAATAATGGGTTCTGATTGGTGGCTGCCTACAGCACAGACACCTTCACTGGAGATAATGTAGAGAGATGACAATGGACAAAATGCAGGAGGTCACAGCAACCAATCAGATCTGTTTTTTACAGTCAGATCACTATATTGATTGGCTTCTGTGCATTACTGTCTATTGTCATTGCATTAGCATTGCCGGCTTTATAACCCCATATATGACCACAGATGGTCATCTATATATCTATATATGAACCCATATATGGCCATAGATGGTGATCTACATATCATCCCATATATGACCATAGATGGTCATCTATCTATATATAAACCCATGTATGGCTATAGAAGGCTATCTATATATCAACTTAGATATGACCATAAATGGTCATCTATATATGTATATATCAACCCATATATGGCTATAGATGATTATAAATATATATATCTATATATCAACCCATATATGGTCATCTATGTATCCATATATCAACTCATATATGACCATAGATGGTCATCTATATATAAACCCATATATGGCTATAGATGGTCATCTATATATCAACCCATATATAACCATAGATGGTCATCTATTTGTCTACATATATCAACTCATATATGACCATAGATGTCATCTATATATCTATATATAAACCCATATATGGCTATAGATGGTCATCTATATATATCTATATATCAACCCATATATGACCATAAATGGTCATCTATTTGTCTATATATGTATATGTATATATAAACTCATATATGACCATAGATGGTCATCTATATATCTATATATAAACCCATATATGGCTATAGATGGTGATCTATATATCTATTTATCAACCCATATATCATCTATTTGTCTACATATATCAACTCATATATGACCATAGTTGGTCATCTATATATAAACCCATATATGGCCATAGATGGTCATCTATTTATCTATATATCAACTCATAAATGACCATAGATGGTCATCTATATATTTATATATAAACCCATATATGGCTATAGATGATCATATATATATATTTATATATCATTCCATATATGACCATAGATGGTCATCTATTTGTCTACATATATCAACTCATACATGACCATAGATGATTATCTATATATCTATATATAAACCCATATATGGCCATAGATGGTCATCTATATATCTATATATAAACCCATATATGGCTATAGATGGTCATCTATTTATCTATATATCAACTCATATATGACCAAAGACGGTCATCTATATTTCTCTATATAAACTCATATATGGCTATAGATGGTCATCTATATATCAGCCCATACATCACCATAGATAGATATCGATAAGCAAAGGAGACCTTGTCACCATGAATTTTGAAAATTTTTAAATTAAAGTATCTGTAAAGCCAAAACTTTTTAATTTTAGGAAGAACAGGGAATGATTTTGACCCTCTGTTAGGGCGCTTCTTGCTATTTATGTCCTGTCAATGAGATTTCCCTTCACTTCCTATTCCAGAGACACAGTAGAAAGTAAGAGAATATCTCTCAAAGTCAAGGGGATATCCCCTCTTGGTCAATTATCACTGGAACAGGTGTCCCCCATTGGAAGATTTATCCTCTGCTCCTGTCCCAACCTTTACGATTTGGGAATTTCAAGTTGGATTTGCCCCAGCAGGTGTCCCCATTGAATGATTTCCCTCCACCTTCTGTTCCTGTGACAACTGAAAACATTTGGATTTGAGTGCAACACTGTACCCATATAGAAATTTTTATCTTTTTTTCCCCCCACAAATAGAGCTTTATTTTGGTGGTATTTAATCCCCGCTGGTTTTTTTTTTATTTTTTTGCTAAAAAGAATAAAAAGACCAAAAATTTTGAAAACAAATGTTTGGTTTTTTTAGTTTCTGGCAGAAAATTTTGTAAATAAGTAATTTTTCTCCTTCACTGATTAGCACTGATAGTCAGCACTGATGGACACTGATAGGCAGCACTGATAGGTGGCACTAATGAGCAATGATGGGTGGCACTGACAGATGGCACTGATGGGCCCTGATAGGTGGCACTTATGGGCAATGATAGGTGGCACGGATAAGCACTGAAAGGCAGCACTGATGGGCACTAATTAGCCTCACTGATGGGCACAGATTGGTGTCACTGATGGGCACAGACTGGCATCACTGCTGGACACTGTTGGAGCTGCACTGATGTGTATAGAGAGTAATAAAACATGAAGAGTTCTATCCCTTCCACATTCTTTTCAAAACTAAAGAATAACATTTTGGCTTTACATACATATTTACTTTATATTCTATTTTCTTATTTTTTGCAAAACTCCGAACCTAGAAGAAAAAAAACCTATGAGGAAGAGTCATGTTTGATCTTTTAGTTGTCGGGGGGAAGTGAGCCCTTTGCATGCAATGATAGGCAGCAGCTACACCTTACAAAAAGTGGTTGTAAACCTCAGACATGAAATATGAGCAAAGCATATCCCTCTATAGTGTGTACTTGTCTCAGTCCAGAGCACTAAGTGTCATTTCTGCCTGCTGCCTCCTTCCTCTGCTATCTGCATGAGTCACAGCACACAGCCTGTAATTGATAGCCACAGTTCTGTTCCTGTGTGCTGTGTGAAAGGGGAGGGGGGGGGTCCCTTCCCTCCAATCAGCTCTCAAAGCTTTCCTCACTGAGCTCTGCAGAGTGTAACTTCATCTCTCCGCCCCCTGCTTTGTGACAGCTCAGGCAAGCTTTATAAATGCTGGACTTTGAACAGCTGTAAAGAAGAGGAGACCGCAGATTAACAGGTACAAAACATGTAGTCACTTCTGACAAGTTTTCGGACACCAAGAGGGAAAATAAAGGTGATGGGGAAGGAGCTCCAGCACACAGCCTGTGATCGACAGCCTCAGCTCTGTTCCTGTTTGCTTCATCTCTGTGTATCCCCTGAGGACAGTCACACCATTGGGTATATGTAAGCGTTTACAGCCACTTTAAAGTGGACTTTCAGTCTTTCTTTTAACTTTCCATCTATTAAATCTTCTGCCTTTGCTGTTGTTTTAACTTTGGATAGTAAAACATTTTTTTTCTGACAGTAAATACCTTATACAGCCCACTTCCTGTTTCTTGTCTGGTCATTGGCCTAGGCTTATGACATCATGTACAGCTCGCTCTCTCTCCCACTCTTGTAAGAGTTTGCCAGGAAGGGAGGGGGAACAAGTCATAAGAGGGCCAATGAGAGCTGCAGAGCTGGGGGTGTGTGTCTGTGTAAATCCAGGAAGTGAACAGGCAGCAGCTTCAGCTGCCCACAGTTGAAATGGCTGCAGCCAGACTCAGTGGAGGGAGATTTCTGCAGCATATTTGACAAGTACAGAATCACAGTATATATAAAATAATATGCAAAGTGGTTGGAGGGAAGCTTAAGAATGACAAAGATGTTTTTATTACAAATGGTGTGAGCAGACTGCAGTTGCTCTTTAAGGTAACTAAAAGAAAACTGCAGATGAACTTAACAAGCAATGACTAAGCAGCCAGGCCTGTGTGTTAGGGCCTCGGGGATGGAAAATTTGCTTTGCCCCACCCTGGTGTGTCAGTCCCGCAGCCTTCAACTTTGTTTAGTAAAAATGTATTACTTGTAACACGAGGCCTGATGTGTTTTATTCAGTTTTCTATTCTTCTTACTCTCCCTATCCACTAACAGAAAGTCTATTCAGATGATGCAGAAGGGTAATGAAGGCTGCATGGAGACATAGGTGTCATATAGGGTGCGCTAGAAGTCACTGGATGACATGGGGGGCACTGGGGGACTCTTAGGAGTCATGGAATGGGCAGGCCACGCTGGAGGAACTAGATGACGGCAAAAAGCTACATGAGCTACTTTTCTGTGTTTGTCGTGCGCAAGGCAGCCAATTGAAATGAATAGACTGCCCTATGTGTGTAGCACGAGAACACGTACAAGTGCAGAGCGATTTTGCATGCATTCTCAGTAGGCTCAGGTGTGATGCAGCCCGATTACTGCACTGTATACACGATACCCTAAACTAAACAATTTAGCCTCCATTCACACCATGCTGGTGCGATGAAGAACACGTGCGCTTCTGCATTTCTAGTGGCGTCACTAGGGGGGTACAGGGGGTGTGGTCCGCACACTGGTGACACCCGCCAGAGGGGTGACTCCATGCCGAGGGTGGTGAAAGCCCTGGCTCTCTTTGGCAGTTTTTTGTTCAGCCGGAATACCTCTGGCACCGGGGCCGCGCCCGGCCTGTTGTTTTTCTCCTCCTCTCTCACTGACCATCTCTTGTATCATGTCTGCAGTCTCTGACCATCTCTTGTATCATGTCTGCAGTCTCTGACCATCTCCTATATCATGTCTGCAGTCTCTGACCATCTCCTGTATCATGTCTGCAGTCTCTGACGATCTCTTGTATCATGTCTGCAGTCTCTGACCATCTCTTGTATCATGTCTGCAGTCTCTGACTGTCTCTTGTCTTATGTCTGCAGTCTCTGACCGTCTCTTGTCTTATGTCTGCAGTCTCTGACCATCTCTTGTATAAGATCTGCAGTCTCTGACCATCTCTTGTATCATGTCTGCATTCTCTGACCATCTCTTGTATCATGTCTGCAGTCTCTGACCATCTCCTGTATCATGTCAGCAGTCTCTGACCATCTCTTGTATCAGGTATGCAGTCTCTGACCATCTCTTGTATCATGTCTGAAGTCTCTGACCATCTCTTGTATCATGTGTGCAGTCTCTGACCATCTCCAGTATCATGTCTGCAGTCTCTGACCATCTCCAGTATCATGTCTGCAGTCTCTGACCATCTCTTGTATCATGTCCGCAGTCTCTGACCATCTCTTGTATCATGTCTGCAGTCTCTGACCATCTCCTGTATTATGTCTGCAGTCTCTGACCATCTCTTGTATCATGTCTGCAGTCTCTGACCATCTCTTTTATCATTATATAGAGGAAAGAAGAAAGGAAAAAACCACGCTTAGGATAACGGAAAGAAGGTTGCTGCCTCCCTTGATAAGACTCCCCAGAGGGGACTCAGGATAGTATACAAACAAAAAATGGGGTTAGGTGGCGCTACCTAAAAATAATTAAATAAATAAATTAAAACACCCTCAAGGTATCCCCAATCCGGGGTAGTCAAAAATGTGACTTAGTGTTACTTATTAACTGGCTAAGTGCATATAAGAAGATCAACATATGATAACATCTATATTTATATACGTGTGCAACTAAGAGTGACCACCAGTTACAAAGGTACCAAAACGTGCATATGAGTACTCATACCAATAACTTCTAACGTACAAGAAAAGTTTATGTGAATAAACCAAACCAATATTAAATGTGATAGATAAAAACACAATAAGCTGTTAAGCAAACAGTATAACAAATGTCAGGTGCAGAGTGCAAAAAATAAATAAACAGTGCAAGTCAGTGTATAAATGGAAAAACCAATATATATGTATAACAACAGTTCCCATATAAGTAGTATTCAGGCTGTGCACATCAGTAAGACAAAAAGAATGAGCAGGTGACTTGAGTGCTTGTATTATCTCCAGGTGACTTGTGTGCTCCCCCACAAGGGTCCCCACTCACCGGATCCAATCACCCTTACGGGGGTATTATGCATATATTACTCTCTATTAAGGCCGGTTATACCAGGTGATCGCTAGTTGGGTCCCAGAAGCGTCTCCGATTCCAGTCAGCCCTGCGGGGGGTAGTGCATTTAAAGTTGCTCTCAGTATAAGCCGATTCGGTCAGGTGTCGTCTATATATGGGACTCGTAGCGTCCCTTAGATCATAGATGGAATGGATAGAGCCATAGGTATATTCCTCATGTAAAGAAGAGACTAGCTCCCATAGTGTTGTAGATTGTAATAGAATCCGTTTATTGAAAAATGTGTAAAAAATATATAAAAAACCAAGATAAAAACAGCATACATAAAGTCCAATCAGCATATGTGTCCAACGGCCCACTGCATTATCTGGCGGTAGGCAAGCCTTAGACAAAAGTAAAGGGTAAACATGCCGAGATAGGGGGCAGCAGTCTGCAGTCTCTGACCATCTCTTGTATCATGTCTGCAGTCTCTGACCGTCTCTTGTCTTATGTCTGCAGTCTCTGACCATCTCTTTTATACTCTCTGCAGTCTCTGACCATCTCCTGTATCATGTCTGCAGTCTCTGACCATCTCTTATATCCTCTCTGTAGAGTCTGACCATCTCTTGTATCATGTCCATGGCAGGGAGGGGGGGGTGATACCATGTTTTACGGCACCAGGTGACGCCACTGGCATTTCTGAGCGTTGCGTGCAGGGCAGCCCATTCATTTCAATGGGCTGCCCTACACGTGAGAAATGACACCACACCGAACTGCTAAAGGGCAGCATGTTTCTGTGCACGTTAGGAAAGGGCGTGACATTGCACGAATTCCTAACATGCAAAACGCTGGGAACGCTTGCATAATCGTGTACTGACTCGCACAGGAACTGCGCTGCACTTTAGCAGACATGCGGAGGGGGCACCAATTTATATGGCACCCCCACGTATGGGCACCTGCAGGGTGACAACGCGCATGGTGCCACAGCATCATACAGTTAGGTGCGGGGCAATCTAAAACAAAGGGTCGGGGACTTTGTTCCCTGTGTTTCTCATGGGTGCAGAAGTCCGTTAAAATGAATAGGCTGCTGTACCCGCCGCATGTGCGGGCAATTGCACCGCACATATGTGAACCAGGTGTTAAGGGTACGTTCTACTGTCCTTTTTCATACTTTTTTGCCCTTGTATAGTATGAAATAAAAATCCAGTTGTTATTAAGTGGTTGTAAAGGCAGAAGTTTTTTTTTTTTTTTTTTTACTTATTGCATTCTCTGAATTATGGTTTGTGTTCATTTTGTGTTTTTATTTTCCTTGTAACGGGGGGGGGGTCCTTTGCCTACATAATTTTCGGTCATAGGTATCCGTCTTTCCCATCTCAGGAAGTTGGGAGGTCCGGTTGTGCCCCTGCCTGTGGGTGGGAGAATCTCGGAGTATTTGCATTGATGTGTTAGCTACAAATGTAACTCGTGTGCTCTGTTGAAGTTGCGCTTTAAATGCCATTGCAGGCACTGTAAATACTTCTAGCACGTGTTACACTTCCCGTCGTCAGCGTGTTTCCTGTCATTGTTCGTGCGCCGTGCAGGGGCGTTAAGTCATGTGCTCTGTGCAGAGCTGTGATTGGCTGATCCGATCAGAAGATGCCAAAGATGGACCACTGCCAGTTTCATCAGCTTTATGACTCATCTTCCTTCCTTTCAATTGGAATCCATCACATGCCTGTGGCCTCTGAGGGTTTGTACGCTTCCCACGTGCAGCGCCGAGGTTCTGGCTTCCAATTTCAGCGGGGACCTTACCTGCCCCCATTCTTCTGCGGCTGCCTTAATTGGCAACTGGCTGGAATGTCTGTGTCTGTATGGCTGTGGCAGGATCGTTAGATTGTAAGCTCTCTGTTGAAAAACGGTTCCGTTATCTCTGGACAGCTCTAAGGAATATCATTATCTTGGTGCTGTGTTAAAGCAAATTAAATTCAATGTTTCTTTTTTTTTTTTTTAACAGAGATGTTTATTTGAAGTCAAATCAGCATTACAATATCGCATCATTAACCTCCCTGGTGGTACGATTGTTTCAGATTTTTGCGTCTCAAAGCGGTACAATTATTTTGCATAGAAATTTGGCGTTTTATATTGTAGGCCTGTAATTCTTAGCAATAACAGACTTAGATCTGTCCAAACAAGAGTCTAGTAGATATCCCGGGTATGATGAAGTTTGAAACACAAAATCATAAATTATAATATAATAAATAAATATAAATATTTTAAAAAAATAATAATATATTAATAATAAAATAAATTTCCCCATGATTCACTATCGCTCAATTCTGCAAAGTGTTCTAATTTACTATTGTTGTTTTCTAGCTGGTCTAAAGCCACGTTTGATGTAAAGGGACACTTTTTGGTTGCTATGGACAATCTCCAGTTTCCAGGCAGAAATAACAGTATATATAATATAAAACTGCATGCAGGGGACTGGACAAAGCACTGGGGACAAAAGGGATGTGAAATATTTTCATACAGTACTGTAATCTGTAAGATTACAGTACTGTATGTGTTATGATTTTTACAGTTTTTTGAATTTGCTGCCAGGCTCCGCCACCTTGCGTCGCGCCGCTCGCAGGGAACGGAGCCCGGTACAGAGAGGCTTCGGGAGGAGGACAGAGCCCACCCACAGCGGGGGGACATCGCAGGATCCCGGGAACAAGGTAAGTATACCGCTCCAGGATCCTGCAATGCAATCCCGAGTGTGGCTCGGGGTTATCGCTAATGGTGCTGCTACCGTAGACATCGGTGCCGCTATTTCGCCAAATATCTTCTAAACCATTTAGGTTTGGGAGATATTTCTTGCACCTACAGGTAAGCCTTAATCTAGGCCTACCTGTAGGTTAAAGTGGTTGTAATGGGTTTACAACCACTTTAATGTCTAAACCGCTGGCAACAAAAGTGAGTACACCCCTAAGTGAAAATGTCCAAATTGGGCATTTTCCCTCTCCAGTGTCATGTGACTCATTAGTGTTACAAGATCTCAGGTGTGAATGGGGAGCAGGTGTGTTAAATTTGGTGTTATCGCTCTTACTCTCTCATACTGGTCACTGGAAGTTCAACATGGCACCTCATGGCAAAGAACTCTGAGGATCTGTAAAAAAGAATTGTTGCTCTACATAAAGATGGCCTAGGCTATAAGAAGATTGCCAAGACCCTGAAATTGTGCTGCAGCAGGGTGGCCAAGACCATACAGTGGTTTAACAGAACAGGTTCCACTCAGAACAGGCCTCGCCATGGTCAACCAAAGAAGTTGAGGTCACGTGGCTCAGCGTCATATCCAGAGGTTGTCTTTGGGAAATAGATGTATGAGTGCTGCCAGCATTGCTGCAGAGGTTGAAGGGGTGGGGGGGTCAGCCTGTCAGTGCTCAGACCATACGCCGCACACTGCATCAAATTGGTCCACATGGCTGTCATCCCAGAAGGAAGCCTCTTCTAAAGATGATGCACAAGAAAGCCTGCAAACAGTTTGCTGAAGACAAGCAAACTAAGGACATGGATTACTGGAACCATGTCCTGTGGTCTGACGAGACCAAGGTAAATTTATTTGGTTCAGATGGTGTCAAGCGTGTGTGGCATCAACCAGATGAGGAGTACAAAGACAAGTGTGTCTTGCCTACAGTCAAGCATGGTGGTGGGAGTGTCATGGTCTGGGGCTGCATGAGTGCTGCCAGCACTGGGGAGCTACAGTTCATTGAGGGAACCATGAATGCCAACATGTACTGTGACATCCTGAAGCAGAGCATGATCCCCTCCCTTCGGAGACTGGGCCGCAGGGCAGTATTCCAACATGATAACGACCCCAAACACACCCCATGACGACCACTGCCTTGCTAAAGAAGCTGAGGGTAAAGGTGATGGACTGGTTGGCTTACAAGTGGTTTACCGGGGTTATGGCTAAAGCTGACAGGTATAAACCCGGTATTTTTATTTATTTTTCTTAAGCCAGCGGCTGCCTTTCTCATGAAAGTGGTCCAAACGGCTCATTAGCCACTGGATCGCTTTCCAAAGCTGCGGCCGGGGACATCCCCTCCACCACTCGCCAGTGGTTCTTGGGCTTACCATTTTTACCGTCACGCCCGAGAAATGTGCTAGTGGCTGGTCAGAGGCTACCAGAGACCAGATCATCTCTGATTGACTTGATGGCCTTGGAGGACTGGAGTGATGTCATGACGTCACTTCTGGTCTAGGGCCGAAGTAAACTTTTTTTTTAAGCAAAATATCCAAAAAAATAAAATATTTCTATCTTTTGCTTTTAAAGGTAAAGAAGAGATTTGAGGTCTTTTTGCCACAGATCTCTCCATTAAACAAGACCTGTCATCCTTATTTCTATTACAAGAGATGTATTTTTTATATAAAGCGCTTCCATGCTAACGCACAACTGCAAATGCGCACCTAGGTCCCACGTGCATATGTAAACGGCGATAGCACCACACCATGTCAGGTATCGCTGCAAATGTCAGAGCAAGAGCAATCATTGTAGCGTCAGACCTCTTGTATAACTCTAAACTGGTAACTTGTAAAGGCTTTTAACCGCTTCAGCCCCGGACCATTTTGCTGGCCAAAGACCAGAGCACCTTTGGTGATTAGGCACTGCGTCGCTTTAACTGACAATTGCGCGGTCGTGCGACGTGGCTCCCAAACAAAATCAACATACTTTTTTCCCCACAAATAGAGCTTTCTTTTGGTGGTATTTGATCACCTCTGCGTTTTTTATTTTTTGCGCTTTAACCAAAAAAAAGCGTCAATTTTGAAAAAAACGCATTATTTTTTACTTTTTTGCTATAATGAATATCCCCAAAAAATATATGTAATTTTTTTTCCCCTCAGTTTAGGCTGAGTCGTATTCTTCTACATATTTTTGGTAAAAAAAATCGCAATAAGCGTATACTGATTTGTTCGCGCAAAAGTTATAAAATAGGAGATAGTTTTATGGCATTTTTATTAATAATTTTTTTTTCTACTAGTAATGGCGACGATCTGCGATTTTTATCGTGACTGCGACATTATGGCGGACACCTCGGACGATTTTGACACATTTTTGGGACCATTGGCATTAATACAGCGATCAATGCGATTAAAAAGGCATTGATTACAGTAAAAATATCACTGGCATTGAAGGAGTTAACACTAGGGGGCAGTGAAGGGGTTAATGTGTGTCCTAGGAAGTGTTCTAACTTAAGGGGGATGTGGACTGTGCAGGGAAACCAACAGATCCTCTGTTCTTACTCTGTATGAACAGAGGATCTGTCAGTTCTCCCCTCAGAGAACCGGAAACTGTGTTTACACACACAGTTCCGGGTTCTCCGTGTGCCCCAAGTGATCGAGACCGCCGGGCACTCACATCCGCGAGTGGGGGGGGGGCGAGCGCGGGGGCGCGCACAAGCCCTCTAGTGGCCACAGGGCGAAGCGACGTTACATAACGTCGTTTTGCCCAGCCGTGCCATTCTGCCGCAGTGCAACTGCGGCGGCTGGTCGGCATGTGGTTAAAGCGTTGTCTATGGAGCTTTTTAGGTACTGTAATTTGGCTCGTTCCATGGGCGGACACAATTTTAAAGCGTGACATGTTTGGTGTCTATTTACTTAGCGTAACATCATCTTTTATATTCTACCAAAAATTGGGTATAATTTTGTGCATTAAAATCCACTGTATTTTTTCCCCAAAAATTGGCGTTTGAAAAACTGATGTGCAAATATCGTGTGGCGTAAAAATATGCAATGCCCACCATTTTATTCTCTAGAGCCTCTGCCAAAAAAAAAATCATATAATGTTTGGGTGTTCTACGTTATTTTCTAGCAAAAAATGATGTTTTTTACATGTAGGAGCGGAATGTCAGAATTGGCCTGGACTGAAAGTGGTTCATTGAACATGCTGAAGTTTGAAGCTGATTGGCTACCGTGCAAAAGCTGTACTAGATTTTGCACTCTCCCGTTTTGTTCAACTTCAATTTGTCTGGTTGTGTTTAATAAATACCCCTAATGAAGATGGGCCTGTCTTTAAATCTCACATGCATCAGAAGAGCAGGTCAGCATTACCAATTCATGTGAAAAAAAACAACAAGATAAAAACAAATAGCCTATTAAAAGAAGAACAAAACCTGCTATTGCTGCAATATTCATCTCTATTCCAGAGATATGCCCCGCAGTGCTTTTTTCTTCCACTAGATGTCCTCAGTCTGATGGTCCGCCTCATTCTACCTACTTCTTCTGAGCCCAGATTATACAGAACCTGTTCCCAGCCTGTGACTGGACATTGAATGAAGAAGAAGCACAGTGCTGGGCTTATCCTTGTCACTATGCTCTCTCCTATTATAATGTTCCTTATCAGCGCATGGACTGATTGGCTTATTGTGCTGCTTTTTCCTCTCAGACTCCTGCCCTGCTGTGCAGCGACTGCAAAAAGCCGATCACCAGTCAAATTCAGCCACTTTCATGGCTTGTACTGAAAAATACATTGAAGTAAGAATGACTACAGAGCTTCATTAAGTTTTGTATCTGCCTGGAATAAAACCCACTGTTCTGACCTCCATCAGAGAGGCCTAAGCTTGGATGAGAATGTCTCCTGTGACCAGGAGCATTGTGGACATTTCACAGCATTAGATTGCAAAAAAAAAAATACTTACCTTGTCCCCAGCCTCTAATGCTTGTGGGTGGTACATATGACATGACCATGCTTCCGGAGGAGCTGGGAGCATGAAATCCCATGAGAATATACTCCTGCAATGGTGTATTCTCACTGTATTTCCAGCTCCAGGTTCCCTAGGGAGGCACAGCGACCCCATTCATGCCATTCATGGTCCAGTTTATTGAGGCCCCCAACTAGGAATGACGCTCTGCTGGACCTGGTCATCTCAAACCATGCAGAGTTTATTACCAATATTCATATAAAAGAACATCTGGGTAGCAGTGGCCATAACACGATTTCATTTCATGTTAGCCGTAAGCAACAAACGCATACAGGCAAGATAAAAACATCAAACTTTAAGAGAGCAAATTTTCCAAGGATGAGGGCTGCTCTCCAGGACTTGGACTGGGAGGGAATATTGGCATCAATGGACACGGAACAGAAATGGGAATTCTTCAAATTGACTGTATGTAAACTCACTGCAAAGTATATTCCCATGGGCAATAAGTTTAAAAGGCTAAAAATAAAACCAATGTGGCTCACGGCCAAAGTTAAAATGGCTATAAATAATAAAAAAAGAGCTTTTAAAAAATATAAAAATGAAGGAACGTTATCATCATTTAAATGTTACAAAGAACATAACAGAATATGTAAAAAGGAAATCAAGGACACAAAAATTAAAAACGAACGACCAATTGCAAAAGATAGTAAGACAAAAAAACAAAAAATTCTTCAAATATATTAACAGTAAAAAGATCAGTTCTGAGCACGTAGGCCCTTTACAAAATAATCTAGAGGGGGTGACTGGGGACAAAGAGAAGGCAAATTTATTAAATACTTTCTTCAGCTCTGTGGGGAAAAAAAAGGACGTCAATTTTGGTAGGGAAGGGGTTAACACTAGGGGGTGATCCAGGGGTTAAATGTGTGTCCTAGGAAGTGTTTCTAACTGTGGAGGGATGGGACTGTCTGGGGGAGGAGACCGATCGCTGTTCCTAATCAGTAGTAACAACAGATCAGTCTCCTCACCCCTGACAGAATGGAGATCTGTCTGTTTACATTGACAGACCTCCGTTCTGTCTCTCTCAGGAGAGGTGCCACCGCACCTCAAATGAAAGCACAGTGCCCGTTACAGCCGCCCCTCCTGTCCACCCCTTGTCATGGCCTTGGCTGCAAGTACTGGTTCATTTTATACCTCTGCCAATGCATTCGGCGGGAAATTATGCGACTTGTTCTGTGTAGTGTTCCCCCTATACCTGGTTTTAAGGTTCATCAGCACCTACCCTGTATGTCCCGAGGAAGCTAATAAAGTTGTGAAACGCGTTGACAAGAAGGCACAGAGAAGTCTATGAATCCTACTTATTGATACTCCACACAGGAATCTGTGTCCATTACGGATCTTATACAGTACAAAACATTTAAGATCCATACTCCCATGTCTTTCTATTGGGTATCTGCTGACCTTGTCAGTTACAAGGGTGTTTCTGTTTGTCTAATGTTATTTTATTCTATGTGTAGTAAATATATTATATTTTATAAACTACTGCCTCATGTTATGCCCACAAAATCCGCCTTGTTTTCATAGTTTTTTCTAACTCATTAAATCCTTTCATATAAAAATACAATACTCACCTTCAATCTCTAGATGTCCTCGCTTTTCTAGAATGGCACCCTACCCTGGTATAGAAAATGGTGCTGACATCATCACATCAGCGCTGCTTTATTAATCAGTGATTGCGAATAGAAGGAGGTGTTCTGTAGTCCAGCAGGAGAGAACAGGGCAGGGCTGACAACATTTTTTTAGAATTTCAGTGCTTTAGAGTCAGTGTTGTCACCTCGCTATGCAACGTTGGAAACACCGGATCCCTGGCAGATCAGCAGGCGTCATTTTTTAAGAAATAAAACATGGAGAGATGTGTTTGTATTGCAGAGATGTACAATATTTTTTTTTTTTGCCCTGACATATACTAAAAAGAATGCATACTCCACGCCCCCTTTCCCAATCATCTTCTGCTCTGTGTTACAGTAAATGTAATTTTCCTATTAGAACCGGAGCCAAGATAATCAGGAGAGCTCTGTATCATAATAACAATCCATATCATTCATCCAGTTATGTCACGGGGTGTCACCTGTCACACTGCGCACAGGAATCACATCTCAGCTGGTACGGGATTCAGTATAAGGAAGGGATGTGGTCAGCATTAATAGGAAGCACATGTTATCTGTTTACAAGGGAACCCCAGTGATTCTGTAAATGAAAGTGTATCTCTAGGAAAACATTTTTTTTAACCTATTCTAGCCCAGCCCTGGCTTCCCTTTAACAGGATCTTTATGCCCAATGGGGGCAGGAAGGACAAACGTCCAAAAACACTTTAGTGTTAAACCCAGGGGTAACCTTCTATCACCCTTCTTTCCAGAATGCCCGTCAAAGGTGCAGCCCTCCTCCGACCGGGAAATCCTTAGAGTCAACTGCAAAAAAAAACACAGGAGGGCGCAACCACCTCGTGCATTACTATAGATCAATTTTGTTTAATCCACATAGACAAATGGATACTCCCATGCAGGGCCGCTGACTTTCCCACTACCCTGGCCGGGGAACACGAGGGGCTCTACACAGGGCTGGGGCGCTGACTGACTCTCCATAGAAAGTCAAGGCTGCTGCAGAGGAGGTCAGCAGCAGCTCAGCCTGTGAGGAAAGCGACAGCTGGGGAAGGCGGACAAGAGGACAGCTGGGGAGGAGGTGGACCCAATGACAGATTGGGAGGCGGAGGAGGTGGAGGAGGCGGGCCCAAGAACAGCTGGGGAGGAGGTGGACACAAGGACAGCTGGGGAGGCGAAGGAGGCAGAGGAGGTGGACATGAAGACAGCTGGGGAGGCGGAGGAGGCAGAGGGGGCGGGCCTGAGGACAGTTGGGGACGAGGAGGAGGTGGACACAAGGACAGCAGGAGAGGTGATCACGGGGACAACTGGGGAGGCAGAGGAGGTGTAGAAGGCGGGAACGAGGACAGCTAGGAAGGTGGGCATGAGAACAGCTGGGGAGGCAGAGGAGGCGGGCACAAGGACAGCTGGGGAGGTGGGCACGAGGACAGCTGGGGAGGTGGAGGAGGTGGGCCCAAGAACTGCTGGGGAGGAGGTGGACACAAGGACAGCTGGGGAGGCGAAGGAGGCGGAGGAAGTGGACATGAAGACAGCTGGGAAGGCGGAGGAGGCAGACACAAGGGCAACTAGGGAGGCGGAGGAGGCGGGTCTGAGGATATCTGGGGAGAAAGAGGAAGCAGAGGAGGCGGGCCTGAGGACAGCTGAGGAGGAGGAGGAGGCAGACACAAGGACAGCTGGGGAGGCGGACACGAGGACAGATGGGGAGGCAGAGGAGGTGGAGGAGGCGAGCAGGAGGACAGCTGGGGAGGCAGAGGAGTCGGGCACAAGGACAGCTGGGGATGCGGAGGAGGCGAGCATGAGGACAACTGGGAAGGCAGAGGAGGCGGGCACAAGAACAGCTGGGGAGGCAGAGGAGGTGGGCACAAGGACAGCTGGGGAGGCGGAGGAAGCGGAGGTGGTAGTCATGAGGACAGCTGGGGAGGCGGAGGAGGCAGACAAGAGGACAGCTGTGGAGGAGGCGGACACGAGGACAGCTGGTGAGGCGGAGGAGGTGAGCACGAGGACAGCTGGGGAGGCGGAGGAGGCAGGCAAGAGAACAGCTGGGGAGAAGGCGAACACGAGGACAGCTGGTGAGGCGGAGGAGGCGGGCATGAGGACAGCTGGGGAGGTGGGGGAGGCGGACATGAGGAACAGCTGGGGAGGTGGACATGAGGACAGCTGGAGAGGCGGAGGAGGCAGGCAAGAGGACAGCTGGGGAGGCGAAGGAGGCAGACACGATTACAACTGGGGAGGCTGAGGAGGCGGGCACGAGGACAGCTGGGGAGGCGGGCATGAGGACAGCTGTGGAGGCAGAGGAGGCAGAGGAAGCGGGCACAAGGACAGCTGGAGAGGCAGATGAGGTGGGCACAAGGACAGCTGGGGAGGCGGAGGAGGTGGGCACAAGGACAACTGGGAAGGCAGAGGAGGTGAGCACAAGGGCAGCTGGGGAGGCAGAGGAGGTGGGCACAAGGACAGCTGAGGAAGCGGAGGAGGCGGGCACAGGGACAGCTGGGGAGGCGGAGGAGATTGGCAAGAGGACAACTGGGGAGGCGGAGGAGGCGGACACAACAACAGATGGGGAGGCAGAGGAGGCAGGCCCGGGGACAGCTTGGGAGGCAGAGGAGGCAGGCAAGAGGACATCTGGGGAGGCGGGCATGAGGACAGCTTGGGAGGCAGAGGAGGCGGGCACAAGGACAGCTGGGGAGGTGGGCACGAGGACAGCTGGGGAGGCGGAAGAGGTGGGCACAAGGACAGCTGGGGAAGTAGAGGCGGGCACGAGGACAACTGGAAAGGTAGAGGAGGCAGGCACAAGGACAGCTGGAGAGGCAGATGAGGTGGGCACAAGGACAGCTGGGGAGGCGGAGGAGGTGGGCACAAGGACAGCTGGGGAGGCAGAGGAGGTGGGCACAAGGACAGTTGGGGAGGCGGAGGAGACAGGCAAGAGGACAACTGGGGAGGCGGACACAACAACAGATGGGGAGGCGGAGGAAGCAGGCCCGAGGACAGCTGGGGAGACGGACACGAGGACAGCTGGGCAGGCAGAGGAGGCAGGCAATGGGACAGCTGGGGAGGTGGAGGAGGTGGACACAAGGACAGCTGGGGAGGCAGACACAAGGACAGCATTAAAGAGGCAACATTAAAGAGATGCTCTAATGGAATTTAGTTGTATTAATAATATTAGTAAGAGTATTATATTTATTAAACTCATCCATGTGAATTAATACATTCTGCTGTAGAGCTTAAGCTTTTGAAAAACAACAGACTTACTGGCTGGATCACCAGATGAAACTAGAAGAAAGAAAATGAATGCAGCCTCCACTTATAAGGATTGGTCATCTGCAACATAGTAAATGTTTGCTTTTGGGTTTAATATTGCTTTAATTAACAAAACACCCCATGTAGCGATATGTATCAAGAATGAAAGTGAAACTTATTAATCACATCTCTGGTGTTTTGGAGGTTCCTCTGAGATTTTCTCATTACAGATACAATGTAATTCTGATCAATAGTAAGGTATCTGTTCCAGTCATTTAACCCCGCAGTGGCTGAGCTCTGATTCATTGCTGTACACGGTCCTGTATACAGTATATCAGAAAGCCACAACCCGTGATATTATGGATGACTAATACGCTTTATTGTGAAAGATGCACAGCTCTCCTGACCGGCTTGGCTGCATCTCCGGAACCCTATTTTAGGACTGCTGACCTGACTTGTGACTTGCTATAAGGCATCAAGCACATGGGCATAAAAAAATCACCGCTTTTAGGGCCCATTCACACCAGAAAATGTGTGTTTTCCACGAGTTTCCACGAATGCTTTTTCATGCATTTGACTTGCACTTATATGCATTTGTGCTGTGTTTTTTCTAAGCGTTTTGGCATTGGGAAGGTCAGATCTTCAAAGGAGCCACATTCGTTTTTTTGTTTCCAGAGTTGCATTTATATGCATGGTGTTTACATACATTTATATGTGTTTATGTGCATTTGCGGTATAAAAAGATGCAGCTTGTAGTGCTTGTTTTCACTACAATGCCATGCAGTGGTGTGAACATTGGATAATATGGATTTGAGATTGTCTATAGCTGGGGTCTCCAAACTTTCTAAACAAAGGGCCAGTTTACTGTCCTTCAGACTTTATGGGGGCCGGACATTGGTGTCAGTGGGAGGAATAGTGCTCAATCATTGGTGTCAATAGGAAGAATAGTGCCTCATCTTTGGCGTCAGTGGGAGGAATAGTACCCCATCATTGGTAGTAGGAGGAATAGTACCCTATTGTGGGTGTCAGTGGGAGGAATAGTGCCCCATCATTGGTCTCATTGTGAGGAATAGTGCCCCATCATTGGTGTCACTGTTGGCGCTATATAAGTACTGCATAATAATAGTAATAATAATAATAATAATTGGGTGGAATAGCGCCCCATCATTCATATCAGTGGGAGGAATAGTGCCATATTGTTGGTGTCAGCGGGAGGAATAGTGCCCCATCATTGGTGGTGACAGTAGGAGGAAAAGTGTCTTGTATCAGTGAGAGGAACACTGCCCCAAGGGCCGGATGAAGGCACGCAACGGGCTGCATCCATTCCCTGGGCGCGCAGTTTGGAGACCACTGGTCTATGCAGTGGGAATGCGTTCAAAAACGCATCCTGCTAGATCTGATGTGAATGGGCCCTTAGAGGCATTGTTCATTTTCTTTTTATGCCCCTGAATGCAGCTCCATTATTGCCAATCTGTCCATGTACATTGTAACGTTTAGATTTGTATTTTAAACACTTCACCCCCGGAAAGGTTTCACCCCCTTCCTGACCAGGCCATTTTTTGCGATACGGCACTGCGTTACTTTGACTGACAATTGCGCGGTCATGCTGTACCCAAATAAAATTGATGTCCTTTTTTCCCACAAATAGAGCTTCTTTTTTTTATTTGATCACCTCTGTGGTTTTTATATTTTTGCATATAAACAATTTTGAATAAAAAACAATTTTTTACTTTCTGCTATAAGACATTCCCAATGAAACTCATTTAAAAAATCACATTTCTTCATCAATTTAGGTCAATATGTATTCTGCTACATATTTTTGGTAAACAAAAAAATCTCAATAAGTGTATATTGATTGGTTGGCGAAAAATTTATCGCATCTGCAAACTATGAGAAAGATTTATGGCATTTATTTTTTTTTTTTTACTAGTAATGGCGGCGATCAGCAATATTTATCAGGACTGTGATATTGTGGCGGACAAATTGGACACTAATACCCTGTACACACAGTCGGATTTTCCGACAGAAAAAGTGCGATCGGACTGTGTTGTCAGAAATTCCGATCGTGTGTGGGTTCCATCTGACTTTTTCCGTCGGAATTTCTGACACACAAAGTTTGAGAGCAGGATATAAAACTCTCCAACAACAAAATTTGATCAAGAGTATAAAGTGCAGCGCTATATTTAAATAGAAAGTACTTATATATATAAATATAACATGTAAGTACCTCTATGTGAAAGTATGGTGAAACCACCACCTTTATTATATCTGTGTCAGTGACAACTCTAACCAAGAATTTGTGAACTAAGTAAACAATAAAAATGTGCTATTGTATTCTGGTGTAACAATCTCCACATTATAAATCAAAAAGAACTATATGAATGTTGTAAAAAAAATATCCTCATACAAAAGTGACCAATATGCAAGAATAGAGTTCAGCTATCCTCATGTGCGGGTGGAAATTATAGGTGAATTTGAACAAGTCTCTCAGGTTATGACAGTTCATTAAAAGGTGAAGGTGATCTCAAACACGTGTATGTGGATCTCATCCTGCTAGGTACATGTTCAAAACCATGAAGATTCTTCTTGCATTCAAATATAGAAGATGTGCATAAAATGCCCTTACCAGAGCTGGTGGACTCACTGGCCGTTAGCGGTGAGTCATACAGGCTTTTACCGTATGAACGGTGAGATTAGAGGTGTCTCCGATCCTGGGGATGGGGGCTGAGATGTGTCGCACCACCTTGGATCCTCCTGGATGGGACCTCGTCCTCTTGAAAGGGGAAAGGGATTCCGTAGTCACCTGGAGTCCTCCACCGGATGTCATTCACTTGGCATTCCCCATATATAGTGATAAAAGGAAAAAAGGCTTCCACATAGTGTAAAATCCCGGGCAACAGGAGATTTTATTGAAAAAATTTCCAAATAAAAAATCAAGTTTAAAATTTTCACTCATATGAATAAAAAATCTGGCGCAGTGAATTATGATGGCTGTGGTAGCGTCACACACCCGACGCGTTTCGTCTACCTAGACTTCAACTGGGGTAAAGCTCACCTACCATCCACTGCACTGTTATATAAAAACAAAGAAAAACTCCATTGGGGACACCTGTGCGGCGTGACTTCCGGGTTTTCGTATCACGTGACCATCATGTGACTACCTAGGGGCAAATCATGGGTGGAGGGACAGCAAAAAACCAAGCCTCACTTTGATCTTCCTATCAGACAAAATAGTCATCATGAATCTGGGTCACATGATTACTGCGTCATCACGCATTGGCGCGGTGACGCGGTATACAATTGGAGGGCATTGGATCGCCGCATCATCCTCCATCCCCATGACAATGCAGCGAACACTTCAGGGGAAAACAAATCATTGGGATAGATTGAACAGCACACGCTGACTAATCGGCACACTGATTTGTTTTCCCCTGAAGTGTTCGCTGCGTTGGGGATGGAGGATGACGCGGCAATCACGTGACTGAGATCACGTATAACACCAGGAGACATATGAGCGGATAATAGGATTGAGACACCACTCAGTGCCCTCCAATTGTATACCGCGTCACCACGCCAATGCGCAGTACTCATGTGACCCGGATTCATGATGACTATTTTGTCTGATAGGAAGATCAAAGTGAGGCTTGGTTTTTTGCTGTCCCTCCACCCATGATTCACCCCTAGGTAGTCACATGATGGTCACGTGATATGAAAACCCAGAAGTCACGCCGCACAGGTGTCCCCAATGGAGTTTTTCTTTGTTTTTATATAAAAGCGCAGTGGTTGGTAGGTGAGCTTTACCCCAGTTGAAGTCTAGGTAGACGAAACGCGTCGGGTGTGTGACGCTACCACAGCCATCATAATTCACTGCGCCAGATTTTTTATTCATATAAGCGAAAATTTTAAACTTGATTTTTTATTTGGAAATTTTTTCAATAAAATCTCCTGTTACCCGGGATTTTACACTATGTGGAAGCCTTTTTTCCTTTTATCACTATATATGGGGAATGCCATGTGAATGACATCCGGTGGAGGACTCCAGGTGACTACGGAATCCCTTTCAAGAGGACGAGGTCCCATCCAGGAGGATCCAAGGTGGTGCGACACATCTCAGCCCCCATCCCCAGGATCGGAGACACCTCTAATCTCACCGTTCATACGGTAAAAGCCTGTATGCCTCACCGCTAACGGCCAGTGAGTCCACCAGCTCTGGTAAGGGCTTTTTTTGCACATCTTCTACATTTGAATGCAAGAAGAATCTTCATGGTTTTGAACATGTACCTAGCAGAATGAGATCCACATACACGTGTTTGAGATCACCTTCACATTTTAATGAACTGTCATAACCTGAGAGACTTGTTCAAATTCACCTATAATTTCCACCCGCACATGAGGATAGCTGAACTCTATTCTTGCATATTGGTCACTTTTGTATGAGGATATTTTTTTTACACCATTCATATAGTTCTTTTTGATTTATAATGTGGAGATTGTTACACCAGAATACAATAGCACATTTTTATTGTTTACTTAGTTCACAAATTCTTGGTTAGAGTTGTCACTGACACAGATATAATAAAGGTGGTGGTTTCATCATACTTTCACATAGAGGTACTTACATGTTATGTTTATATATATATAAGTACTTTCTATTTAAATATAGCGCTGCACTTTATACTCTTGATTTTCACATACAATTTGTCTAATTGGTAGTGCTGGCTGCTCTAATTTTTTTGATTTGGCGCAGCAGTTTTATTTTATTTTATTTAACAAAATCCGATTGTTTAAATTCCGATCGTGTGTACACAAATCCGATGCACAAAGTGCCACGCATGCTCAGAATAAATTAAGAGACGAAAGCTATTGACTATTTCCGACAACTTTGTGCGACCATGTGTATGGAAGACAAGTTTGGCCCAAAATCCCTCGGAAAAAATCCGACGGATTTTGTCGTCGGAATGTCCGACCGTGTGTACAGGGCATAAGGGGTTGATTTACTAAAGGCAAATAGGCTGTGCACTCTGCAAAGTGCAGTTGCTCCAGAGCTTAGTAAATGAGGTAAAGCTTCACTTTGCAAAGAATAGCCAATCACGTGCAAGGAAAATTAAAAAAACAGCATTTTTGCTTGCACATGATTGGATGATGGAAGTCAGCAGCTGTGATTAAGAAGGGGGTGTGTTTAAGAGGCAGGCAGTAGATAAGCAGAGGATGTGTTCAAGAGGCAGGTAGTGCTTGCACAGGGGGCAAGTTCAAGAGGCAGGCTGTGATTGAGTGGGGGCGTGTTCAAGAGACAGGCTGTGATTTAGTATAGGGGTGTTCAAGACTCAGGCAGTGCTTGAGCAGAAAGTGTGTTTAAGAGACAGGCAGTGCTTGAGCAGTGGGCAGGTTCCAGAGGCAGGCAGTGCTTGAGCAGGGGGTGTTTTCAATAGACAGGCGGTGCTTGAGCAAGGGGCGTGTTTAAGAGGCAGGCTGTGATTGGGAGGGGGTGTGCCAGAGGCAGGCTGTGCTTGAGCAGGGGGTGTGTTCAAGAGACAGGCGGAGCTTGAGCAGGGGGTGGGTTTAAGAGACAGGCGGAGCTTGAGCAGGGGGTGTGTTTAAGAGACAGGTGGTGCTTGAGCAGGGGGTGTGTTTAGAAGACAGGCGGTGCTTGAGCAGGGGGTGTGTTCAAGAGGCAGGCAGTGCTTGAGCAGGGGGGTGGGTTTAAGAAACAGGCGGTGCTTGAGCAGGGGGGGTTTAAGAGACAGGCGGTGCTTGAGCAGGGGGTGTGTTCAAGACTCAGGCAGTGCTTGAGCAGGGGGTGTGTTTAAGAGACAGGCGGAGTTTGAGCAGAGGGTGTGTTTAAGAGACAGGCGGTGCTTGAGCAGGGGGTGTGTTTAGAAGACAGGCGGTGCTTGAGCAGGGGGTGTGTTCAAGAGGCAGGCAGTGCTTGAGCAGGGGGTGTGTTTAAGAGACAGGCAGTACTTGAGCAGGGGGGTGGTTTTAAGAAACAGGCGGTGCTTGAGCAGGGGGTGGGTTTAAGAGACAGGCGGTGCTTGAGCAGGGGGTGTATTCAAGACTCAGGCAGTGCTTGAGCAGGGGGTGTGTTTAAGAGACAGGCAGTACTTGAGCAGAGGGTGTGTTTAGAAGACAGGCGGTGCTTGAGCAGGGAGTGTGTTCAAGTGGCAGGCAGTGCTTGAGCAGGGGGTGTGTTCAAGAGGCAAGTGGTGCTTGAGCAGGCCATGCATTCAAGATGCAGGCTGTGATTGGGCAGTGGGGTGTGTTCAAGAGGTGGGCTGCGATTGGTGGGGGTGTGTAGTGACTGAACCAAACTACCCAATACAAGTATGCAGTGGCGTCTCCAGCTTTCATATTTAGGGGGGGCACATGGGGGGACAGGGACAAAAGTAGGGGGGCCAACTATAAAACGCAATATATATATATATATATATATATATATATATATATATATATATATATATATATATATATATATATATATATATATATATATATATATATATATATATATATATATATATATATTTATTTTTTTATTTTTTTTTCCCCAGGAATAGAATGCACTCCAGAGGTCTTGTTAGAAAGAGAGACGTTAGCCGAAGATTGCAGCTGCAGGTGGCCACTTTTAAAGATTTAAAGTGTGTAATTGTTCTTTTAATGTTGGGCTAGCATACATGCTCATCAATGCCGCCTACCAGTGCAGCTTATCAGTGCCCATTGATGCTGCCTATTAGTGATCAGTGCTCATCAGTGCCACCTATCAGTGCTCATCAAAGCAGCCTATCAGTGCCTATTAGTGCAGCATATCAGTGCTTATCAATGCCACCTATCAGTGCCTCCTCATCAGTGCCGCCTATCAGTGCTCATCAATCCCACCTATCAGTTTCCCTCTATTGCCTCCTATCAGTGCCCATTAGTGCCTCCTATCAGTGCCCATTAGGGCATGCAGAGAACACCCAACAGTGGGAGTTACCTAAGAGAAATAGGTTAAATAGAATCTGATAAATGTGCATAGAAACTAAAGTGCTTACTGGTAATTCACTAAAATATTTTAAAAAACGATAACATGGAGAAAACAGCACACTGCAGTGTGAATAAACAAACACTTAGAGAAATAACTAAATATTAAATAGATGTGCTAATCCATGCCGATTTCATGCTGTGCAAAATGAATTAAAGTGCTGAGTGCAAACAAAGTGATACATACATAACTAGAATAAGTGAATAAAGTTGAAGCCAGATTAAATTCATTTATGCATTACGAACAAAAGTGGATCTCCTGATGGCTATTAGCCACCATTTCATTGTTCCTCCACCAAAAATAAAGTGATGTGCAATAAAACAAAAGTTCATCTGAATATTTAGGATCTTTACACCCACTTTGGTGCACCGCCACCGCCACTACTGTGAGCATACAGGGTGCTACCAGAGGCTGCAGCCACAATACATCGGCCCAAACACACTTCATTGTAATACGGCAGCACAATCCCACTCTGACCGGCTCCAAATGAATAACCTGCATTGCAATTTTCAAAGGCTCACCAACTGACATCATCACATGGTAGCTGCAGTCATAATATATGCATAAAAAATAAAATCTACCATAGCGCATAAACCCTTTCAAAGATTATTTATTTGAAAGTGCAAGGAGCACATGGAAGGGCAACGCATGCAAAACAAAACCAAAGACATTCCCAGATCAACTTACTGACCAGCCTGCAACCAACCAAATGATCCTGTCTAACAGTGTGCTTTTGTTGATTGCTAAATGTTGATTGCTCTTCAGAGGGCAAAACTAGTGTGCATGAGCCAAAAGGGTTAAAGATGGAGCTAGCAGAGACAGGAAAGGGACAGAACACACAGACCTGATGGATTCCTTTCTTCCTGTCACAGAAGTCTCTGTAATAAACATTATTTTTGCTGATATAGATCAATGTATGAGGTCTGTGTGTTCTGTCTTCTGATGCTAAGGATCTAACAGCCTGCCAATTACAACATATATAAGAGTGTGTTTTCCCCTTGTCCTGTCCCTCTATGGAGAACACTGCCTGCACTAAACCTCACACCTATCACTCTGCAAGCTGCTGCACATCCTTCTTATCCCCTCCATGAAGAATACATAAAAGAGACTCACATGGGAGTTACAGAGCTGAGGGGTCTGGCTTCCTCTGGAGCTGCCTGAAATCAAAACACGGCGGCAGGGGAAGTGGGAGGGGTTGTAGCACAGGCACAGCCTGATTGGATAATACTGATCAGGTGCTTAAAATGATCCCTGCCTCCTTATGCTGCACAGGGCACAGGAATGAGAAACTTTAGCCCTGCAACTAACATGCTGTTTGCGATCTCCATACACTGAGGGGCGGGCTGAGGGGCGGGGAGTGTCACTGGTAGCAGCATACCCAGGCTACAGTAAATCTCTTCCCGAGGCAGCTGCTGATGGGGGTGCTATAGGTGAAATTATGGGGGAGTTAAAGCACCCACCTGGCACCACCCCTGTATTAGTGTTCCCAACAGCTCAGAGCCCCCGGAGCCGGCATTGACAGTTCTCTCTCCCCTCCTTCACACAGCCGATCTGCTCCTTCTCCCCTCTCCTCTCCTGTGTGTGGGAATTGTGAGCTCATTGGCTTCACACTTGACTACCCTGGAAGCACACACAAGAGGGGAGAAGGAGTATATCGTCTGTGTCTCCTCTCTCATTATTCCGTGTGAGAGAGGAAGGAGGGGAGAAAGAACTGTCAATGCCGACTCTGACGTCACTGGTTGCTAGATGCGAGGCGGCTCTAGTAACCAGTGGCTGGGTGTAGACTCAGGAGGTGGAGGAGGAGCCGGAACCAGCAATACGGCAGCTCAGGCTATACCTGTCCCCTGCATTCCCAGTGTCCATTTTTTTTAATTAGGGGGGCACATAGGGGGGCACAGTATAATGCTGGGGGGGCCATGGCCCCCTCTAGCCCCCCCCTAGTGACGCCCCTGCAAGTATGCTGTGTGTCTTCACAGTGTCCTGTACCTCTGAATGGCCAGCTAAAGAATGAAAAACTGACCAAGCAAACACAGATCACCTTCTGTACTTTGTGTGGTCAGTTTAGAACAAGAAAGAAAGGTGACTGGCAGGATCACACATATGTGAACTCACAGATAGGAAAAAATAAATATTTAGGGTAAAAGACTTTAGGATTATCAAATAATAATACACAATATGTACAGTATACATACATAGATAGATAGATAGATAGATAGATAGATAGATAGATAGATAGATAGATAGATAGATAGATAGATAGATAGATAGACAGACAGATATAGATATATATCTATAGCTATATAGATATAGATAGATATCTATATATATAAATATATATATATAGATAGATATATCTATCTATATATATATATATATATCTATAGATCGAGATAGATAGATAGATATCTATAGATATGTAGATATATATATCTATATATCTATAGATATATATATGGTTTATGTGAGTAGGGCCCTCTGCCTCCTCCTGTATTGAATTGTATTGTAATTGTACTGTCTCCCTATACACTATACATTGTAAAGCACTGCACAAACTGCTATAAATCCTGAATAATAATAACAATAATAATAATAACAATAATAATATATGAGTCAATTCTACATTCTAAAGTCTAGTGTTGTGTTCCATATTCTGCAGAAACCTTTCCAAGTCCCATGTCAGAAGCACAAATATGTGTGTGTACAGTACACTGACTCTTCTTAATAATCCAATGCAACCGACAGGGCCACCATGGGCTGCAATCCGCTCAGGGCCCACGTTACCATGAATCCCGTGTTTGGGAACTTTGTACAGATATTGTTGGTCGTAGCGACAGATCCTATTTCTACTGACAGGTGGCAGTAAAGGACAGATGAATGTATAGGTCACTTTCAATAATTAAGTCATTTTACAGGAATGCTTCCTAGACCGTCCCGTGTCAGGAAGAGGTGTGAGAACGCACAATTGTTGCCTTCCGGGGCGGTCTGATCTCCTCGCCGGACTTTCCCTGAATTCAGTTTTCTACGCATGGCAGACAATCCGACATTCCCAGTTAATGTTGGTGAAAGAAGGAATCTCAGAATGGTTCTCTGGTCGCTGAGCTTTTTAGGATTGTGCGCAGTGGTAAGTGACCCCCCCCCACACAATGTATTGAAATGTATCGCCCTCCTGTCTGAAACGTTGAATGTTGTAAAACTCCAAAACAAACTGATATCGTTCAATGCAACTCTGTCGAAAACGAGATCGCAGTCAGTGCCGTAGAGGAGACTGAAACATCGTAGAAGTCACCTAACCTGTTCAGCTCTCACACCTATTCCCCCCGGCTATAGACCACAGCAATTTCCGCTATGGACCTGTTTATTCAGCAATAACATCGTCATTACTTAAGATAAGATAGTAAACGTAAAGTTTTATATTTACAGTATATTATGGCAATATTGTTTTACAGAAATTATTATTATTATTATTTTTTTTTTTTTTTTGCAATCCATAGACAAACAAAGTAGCAAATGTAAAAAAAACATTTTGCTACAACGATCAGTGTTTGTGTAAAATAAACTAAAATACATAAATAAAAAAAAGTTTTGCATTTAGTTCTACTTTAACTATTATTTTTCTAATGATTTTTTTTCCATTGTTTTTTTTTTTTTTTTAGCATTGCATTAAAAAGTACAACTTAATTAGGCGCTATATAAATCCTGTATAATAATAATAATTAAAACTGTCTCAATATAATAGAGTTTTCCCAAAAATAAAAAAAAAAGCTTTTATTTAATTTGCAAATAACTGCATTGCTGTGTACCAGTATGATAATTTCAGTGTCATTTTCAACAGGACAAATGATATAATACAATATAAAATAAAATAAATCCTGTATAATAATAATTAAAACTGTCTCAATATAATAGAGTTTTCACAAAAATAAAAAAAAAAAGCTTTTATTTAATTTGCAAATAACTGCATTGCTGTGTACCAGTATGATAATTTCAGTGTCATTTTCAACAGGACAAATTATAGAATAAAATATAAAATAAAATAAATCCTGTATAATAATAATTAAAACTGTCTCAATATAATAGAGTTTTCACAAAAATAATTTTAAAAAAAGCTTTTATTTCATTTGCAAATAACTGCATTGCTGTGTGCCAGTATGATCATTTCAGTGTAATTTTCAACAGGACAAATTATATAATAAAATGTATAATGTAAATGTGAAGTTATATATTTACAGTATATTGTGGCAATATTGTCTTGCAAAAATGTTTTTTTTTTATGCAATCCATAGACAAACAAAGTATCAAATCTAAAAAACATTTTGCTACAATGATCAGTGTTTGTGTAAAATAAAATAAATACGTTTTTCATTTAGTTCTACTTTAACTATTATTTTTCTGATCATTTTTTTTCCTTATATTTATATATTTTTTTAGCATTGCATTAAAAAGTACAACTTAATCAGGTGCTATATGAATCCTGTATAATAATAATAATTAAAACTGTCTCAATATAATAGAGTTTTCACAAAAATAAAAAAGCTTTTATTTAATTTGCAAATAACTGTATTGCTGTGTACCAGTATGATAATTTCAGTGTCATTTTCAACAGGACAAATTTTAGAATAAAATGTATAATGTAAATGTAAAGTTATATATTTACAGTTTATTATGGCAATATTGTCTTGCAAAAAATATTTATTTTTTTTGCAATCCATAGACAAAGTAGCAAATGTAAAAAACATTTGCTACAGTGATCAGTGGTTTGTGTAAAATAAAATAAAATTAAATAAATAAATAATAAAAAAAAAAAGCTTTGGATTTAGTTCTACTTTAACTATTATTTTTCTGATGATTTTTTTTCCATTTTTTTTAGCATTGCATTAAAAAGTACAACTTAATTAGGCGCTATATAAATCCTGTATAATAATAATAAATTAAAACTGTCTCAATATAATGGAGTTTTCACAAAAATAAAAAAGCTTTTATTTAATTTGCAAATAACTGCAATGCTTCGCAGCCTGGTTCCCTACTGCGCATGTGCAAGTCACGCTGCTCGATCACACAGGTCCCTGCTGTCTTCTGGGACCTGTGTGTCTCCCAGAAGACAGCGGGGGGGGGGGGGGCGGGGGAGGCGCCGGACATGGCGTAGATATCTGCGGATACTGCGGCTATCTATACCCGGAAGTGGGAACAAATACCTGTATTATACAGGTATCTGCTCTCCCCTCCCCCCTGAAAGGTACCAAATGTGACACCGGAGTGGGGAGTATTCCGAAAAGCGGAATTTAAATTTTTGGGTGTAACTCCACTTTAAATGCAATTTAAAAATTTTTAAATAAATAAATAAATGTCTTCTTTTTTTTTTTTTAAATTCCCCTTTAAGACCATTGGGCAGAAGTGACGTTTGACGTTGCTTCCGTCATCCAATGTTAGGGAGCCGAGTGGGGGCCATCTTTCGTTCCATGTCTCAGAGGGGAGAGGACCTGATTGGCTCAGCTGCTACTGACTGCCCCGGTAAGCAGCGAAGACGACCGGAGCGCGGCGGGAGGGTTTGCCCACGATAAAAGCGATCTTGCAGCGAATCCGCCATGGAGACCACTTTTATCAGAAAGAGGACCATCCGCTGTTTAAGAATATACCGGGGTTATGGCATCTTTCTGCTGCCATAACCTCAGTATTCTATGTCAAACTACCGACATATAACAACGGCGGGCATATAGAGGACTGTGTCAAGATCTACATTTCGGTGCCCCCTATCATCTCCGGGGGGGGGGGGGGAGGAGGGTTCCTCTGGTATGAACAATGCACGGTTGTAACTTTTGATTGTATATAGTGTCTTTTGTTTGTTTTAATAATTTTTTTCTATGAATAAAATGTTATTTTAACCACTTGCTTACTGGGCACTTAAACCCCCGTCCTGCCCAGATCAATTTTCAGTTTTCAGCGCTGTCGCACTTTGAATGACAATTGCGCGGTCATGCAACACTGTACCCAAATGAAATTTTTATAATTTTTTTTCCCACAAACAGAGCTTTCTTGTGGTGGTATTTGATCACATCTGCGTTTTTTATTTTTTGTTAAAAACATTTAAAATATATATATTTTTTATATTTTGTTATAAAATTTTGCAAACAGGTAATTTTTCTCCTTCATTGATGTACGCTGATGAGGCTGCGCTGATGGGCACCGATAGGCTGCACTCATGGGCACCGATAGGGCGGCACTGGTGGGCACTGATAGGCGGCACTGATAGGCGGCACTGGTGTGCACTGAGAGGTGACACTGA
The DNA here is from genome assembly GCA_037952925.1 of Lithobates clamitans. Taxonomy (NCBI): domain Eukaryota; kingdom Metazoa; phylum Chordata; class Amphibia; order Anura; family Ranidae; genus Lithobates; species Lithobates clamitans. The sequence goes on from JBBGZY010003200.1 coordinate 78,124, forward strand.
GGGGTGGCACTGATGGGTGGCACTGAAGGACATTGATAGGCATTGATAGGTAGCATTGGTGGGCACTGATAGGTGGCACTGATAGGTGGCACTGATGGGTGGCAGTGATGGGCACTGATGGGTGGCAGTGATGGGCACTGATGGGTTACACTGAAAGGCAGCACTGCTAGGTGGCACTGATGAGGCACTGATTGGCACCACTGGTGGGCATTGATAGGTGGCACTTGTGGGCATTGATAGGTGGCACTCATGGGCATTGATAGGTGGCACTGGTGGGCACTGGCAGGTGGCAATGGCAGGTGGCACTGGCAGGTGCAGAGGAGGAGGCAGATGTGCCTCCTTCCTCTTCGGGACCGATGTCCCTTGAGCATAAGCCAGTGATCGGCTTTTTTTCTCCTCACGCTGTCAGCGTGAGGAGAAAAAAAAAAAGGATAACTGAGCTTTTGTTTACACACGTGACCAGCTGTCATTGGCTGACATCTGATCACATCTGAGGACGTCCTATGACGGCCTCCCGGAAATTCAGGTCCGCGCTGTGGCCGTCATTCGGCTATAGTGCGGACCTCAAGTGGTTAATTATCATTTTTGCCTGCATGTGCATGACGAAAAAATGTGTTTCGTTTCGTTAATCTAGTTATTTCGTTTAGTTAAATTTGATTGATTCATTCAATTCGTATTCGGGATTTATATGCGGAATTCGTTTGATGTCTTTTTCAAATCTTTTATTCAAAATTTACCGATTTTTTTTTTTTTCGAAACGTTCGAATCGATAAATTTTGAATCGGCCGAATCGAAAACTTTAGATTTTTTTATTTTTTTCAATTCGAATGTGGCAAAGTGAACAAAAAAAAAAGAAAAATCTTCATTGAATGATTACAATGACTCTTTTTAGCCCAGGTTCACACTGCCGATTTCACTCCCGCATGTCAATCCACAGACATCGGTGCGGGTTTCTGCACAGATTGTCAATGGAAATCGCAGCCAGAAATCGCAAAAAATAGTACTACTTTTTGAAATGGGTGCAGCGCCGCAAATACAGCGTCGCACCGATTAGGACGGTGCCATTGCCGGCCATTGCCTCCGAGTTCAAATTGCATTGCCATGTCAAATCGCATGTCAAAACGCACCAGTGTGAACCAGGCCTTAAATCACCTTTTGGCTTAACTAAAACAGCAATATTTTGATATGGTACTTTAATTACACACACAGTCTTTGATTTCAGAAGTGTGCTTACAGTTCCAATTAGACTGGAACTCAATGTAAAATTTGATTCGAATTTAAATTCGAAATTTCGGGAATTTGTACGAATTTCGTTTCGTTATTCGGAGCATTCGGTAAACTTTGTTAATACTGTAATTCGGGTATTCGGATATATCCGAATCTCCGAATAATGAAAAATTTGTATGAATATTTATTCGTAACGAAACAAACCGCATATGTCTAATTGGGAGATCTGTCATCATTGACTGCATGCTTGTTTCAGTTGAAAGTATTGGAGCTATTAGACCAGAATAAGGACTGGGTAGTTGAGGACTGAGGTTGGGGATCATTGCTTTATATAGTAATGCTTTTCTATGGCATAGCTAGACCTGTTTCTGATCCATAAAGTCAGGTGGCCCAAATATAACTCCCCCCACCCCCCTCCTACCACAGCAGTTCATTCTCTAAATATTATGTTCTATAATAAACACTCACCTACATGTGACACCTTTTTATTTCACTACAACGGGGAAACAATTCCTATCATTCGACGTCATAAGGGTTTATTGGCATAATTAACTGATTGCAGCATTACAGAATTGTGTGCAGTCAGTTATGTGCAGCAATCGGTCACAGTTATGCTTAATCTATTTTTGTATGTGTATTACGGGGCTTTTCCTTGTACAGTGGGGATGGAAAGTATTCAGACCCCCTTACATTTTTCACGCTTTGTTATATTGCAGCCATTTGCTAAAATCATTTAAGTTAATTTTTTTCCCTCATTAATGTACACACAGCACCCCATATTGACAGAAAAACACAGAATTGTTGACATTTTTGCAGATTTAATAAAAAAGAAAAACTGAAATATCACATGGTCCTAAGTATTCAGACCCTTTGCTGTGACACTCATATATTTAACTCAGGTGCTGTCCATTTCTTCTGATCATCCTTGAGATGGTTCTACACCTTCATTTGAGTCCAGCTGTGTTTGCTTATACTGATTGGACTTGATTAGGAAAGCCACACACCTGTCTATATAAGACCTTACAGCTCACAGTGCATGTCAGAGCAAATGAGAATCATGAGGTCAAAGGAACTGCCTGAAGAGCTCAGAGACAGAATTGTGGCAAGGCACAGATCTGGCCAAGGTTACAAAAAAATTCTGCTGCACTTAAGGTTCCTAAGAGCACAGTGGCCTCCATAATCCTTAAATGGAAGACATTTGGGACGACCAGAACCCTTCCTAGAGCTGGCCGTCCGGCCAAACTGAGCTATCAGGGGAGAAGAGCCTTGGTGAGAGAGGTAAAGAAGAACCCAAAGATCACTGTGGCTGAGCTCCAGAGATGCAGTCGGGAGATGGGAGAAAGTTGTAGAAAGTCAACCATCACTGCAGCCCTCCACCAGTCGGGGCTTTATGGCAGAGTGGCCCGACGGAAGCCTCTCCTCAGTGCAAGACACATGAAAGCCCGCATGGAGTTTGCTAAAAAAAACAACCCGAAGGACTCCAAGATGGTGAGAAATAAGATTCTCTGGTCTGATGAGACCAAGATAGAACTTTTTGGCCTTAATTCTAAGCGGTTTGTGTGGAGAAAACCAGGCACTGCTCATCACCTGTCCAATACAGTCCCAACAGTGAAGCATGGTGGTGGCAGCATCATGCTGTGGGGGTGTTTTACAGCTTCAGGGACAGGACGACTGGTTGCAATTGAGGGAAAGATAAATGCGGCCAAGTACAGGGATATCCTGGACGAAAATCTTCTCCAGAGTGCTCAGGACCTCAGACTGGGCCGAAGGTTTACCTTCCAACAAGACAATGATCCTAAGCACACAGCTAAAATAACGAAGGAGTGGCTTCACAACAACTCTGTGACTGTTCTTGAATGGCCCAGCCAGAGCCCTGACTTAAACCCAATTGAGCATCTCTGGAGACACCTAAAAAATGGCCGTCCACCAACGTTTACCATCCAACCTGACAGAACTGGAGAGGATCTGCAAGGAGGAATGGCAGAGGATCCCCAAATCCAGGTGTGAAAAACTTGTTGCATCTTTCCCAAAAAGACTCATGGCTGTATTAGATCAAAAGGGGGCTTCTACTAAATACTGAGCAAAGGGTCTGAATACTTAGGACCATGTGATATTTCAGTTTTTCTTTTTTAATAAATCTGCAAAAATGTCAACAATTCTGTATTTTTCTGTCAATATGGGGTGCTGTGTGTCCATTAATGAGGAAAAAAATTAACTTAAATGATTTTAGCAAATGGCTGCAATATAACAAAGAGTGAAAAATTTAAGGGGGTCTGAATACTTTCTATTCCCACTGTGTATATGTATATGTATATGTATATATATATATAAATATATATAGATAGATATATATATATATATATATAATATACATACACACACACACAGCAGTTTGAGGACACCTAACCATCACACCTATACAATATGGACTCCTTCAGATGGGCACTGCATACTCAGTAGTAACTCCCAGCTTTGCTAATCCTCTGGTTTGCTGATCCTTCTCTCTCTCTGGTCCCTGCTCACCTCCTGTTATATTGCTCCTACTCTGCACACCCCCTGTGACATTGCTAGTTTGCTCCGGACCCCCAGCTCAGCTGATCCTCTGCTGCTTAGTCCTCTCCCTCCGGTCCCCACTCTCCATCTGCTATAGCGTTCCCATACTGCACACTACCTGTACCATCAGCTAGTTGCTCCGCTCCGGTCCGGACCCCGCTCACCTTCCTGCTGTTCCACGCTGCACACCATATATGACGTCTGCAGCAGACACTCTCAGAATATATACCCATGAACCAGAAGTGACTGCTGATGACGTCTTTCTGGTTCATTTGTTGGCTTCCCTATGTATCCTGGGATATCTCATACCTGCAATACCTCCAAAACAAAGCTAACTCTGAATAAAAGTCTATCAAAGACTTGTCATAGACTTCTATGGAGGCTTTGAAGATGCTTTGAAGCACCAAAAAGGAAAAAAAGAGCGTCATGGAGCAAGCACAACATGTGAACAGGACTGTAAGCTTATCATTTTATTCATAGCTTTGATTGGAATTCAGATGCTTTAACCACTTGCCAACCTCCGCACGCCGATTTACATTGGCAGAATGGCACAGGCAGGCAAAAGGGTGTACCTGTACGTCCCTTTTAATTTGCCGCCTAGCGGGCGCACACCCTCCGCGGGAGCGTGCCCGCGGGTCCCGCACACTCGATGTTCCCCGGCGGCCCGCGATTGCGGTGAGGAGAGGCAGAACGAAGAGATACCTATGTAAACAAAGCATTTCCCTGTTCTACCTAGCAACATGACAGGGAGCTGCTGCTCCCAGTGATTGGGAGCAGCGATCTCTGTCATGTTGTAGTGAGCCCATCCCCCCTACAGTTAGAACACATCCAGGGAACACACTTAACCCCTTGATCGCCCCCTAGTGTTTAACCCCTTCCCTGCCAGGGTCATTTATACATTAATCAGTGGCTATTTGTAGCTCTAAACGCTGTTTAAATGCCAATGGTCCCAAAATAGTGTCAAAAATGTCCGATCTGTCTGCCATAATGTTGCAGTCCTATTAAAAATCACTGATCGCCGCCATTACTAGTAAAAAAAAATTAATAATAAAAATGCCATAAAACTATCCCCTATTTTGTAAACGCTATAACTTTTTTGCGCAAACCAATTAATATACGCTTATTGCAATTTATTTTTTACCAAACATATGTAGAAGAATACATATTGGCCTAAACTGTGGAAGAAATTTATTTTTTTGGGGGATGTTTATTATAGCAAAAAGTAAAAAAAATTGCTTTTTTTTTCAAAATTGTCGCTCTTTTTTTGTTTATAGCGAAAATAATAAAACCCGCAGAGGTGATCAAATACCACCAAAAGAAAGCTCTATTTGTGGGGGAAAAAAAGGACATCAATTTTGTTTGGGTACAACGTCACACGACCGCGCAATTGTCAGCTAAATCGACGCAGTGCCGAATCGCAAATAATGCTCTGTTTAGGACGGGGGTAAATCCATCCGGGGCTGAGGTGGTTAATAAAGCGTGTCCAAAGCCACATTTTGAAGCAAGTGTAAACAAGCCCAAAAAACTATTTATGGTGTGCTTAGTGCTCTGTGGAGAAGAGTGGCCATGGTTTTCATCGTGCCAGGGGCTTTGCTAGGGCTTTAAAAGACCTGGAGCGCCTTTGGACACCCCAAGTATTGCAGTAATGCACAGCAAGCCAAGGCAAACGGTGGGCGTGGCCAAATTGCGTTAACAGTCAGAGCTAACAAAAGCCTTCTTGCACCTGTAAGTTATGCTTCAATTGCTGTGCGACAAATAAGAGTCTCACAGACATGTATAAACCTCAGCATGATCATTAAAAAAAAAAAAACTCTTCCATTACATATGATTTTTTTTGCACAATGAAAATAGACAGAGAACTAACATTTTCTCTAAGCCGATCACATAAAACTTCACTAGAATAGTAAGGGACTGCTTAGCAACCAGCAACAGTTGGGACAATAAACACAAGACATGTGCAGTGCTGAAAAACGTGTTCATTTTCGTTTCCGTTTCATTTCATTTTTTTTGCGTTTTTCGGGTCATTAGTTATGATCGAAATTTGTAAATTGGTACATTCGTAAATTCTAAAATTCGTAAATTGTAAAGTAAAAAAAAATCTGAAAATTCGAAAGAATAGCTAACTAATAATGTAACTAACTAACTAATAACTAACTAATGTAACTAATAAATTATAGGTATTGGAATTTCCTTTCAAATTTGGCTGTTAGTGAACGTAACAAATACGAATTTATCCAAAGTTACAAATTATCCGAAATAACAAATAGCGCATCGCCATTTGTATAATAATAAAATGTTTTTATTATTATTATTATTATTCATTATTATTAATTCATTACATTCCATTTGTTTAGATACAGCATATGTTATTTCGGATAATTCGTAACATCGGATAAATTTGTATTCGCTACGTTCACTAACAGCCAAATTTGAAAAGGAAATTCCAATTCCTCTAATGTCTTTTTTTCCCCCTCTATTTAAGAGAAGGAGTACAGGGCAGGGTGGATTTGATTTAAATCACTAGTAAAAAGTCTTGATTTAAATCATAATTTTTTAAGAGCAACTGTCATCTCTGTCCCGCTGAGGCTCCTCCTCTGACCCGCTGAGGCTCCTCCTCTGACCCGCTGAGGCTCCTCCTCTGACCCGCTGTTGACTCACCGACAGTCCCATTCACTTTAATGGGATTGCTGGTGATGCGGCGGTGAAACAACAAGGGGAGGGACGTGGCCGCAGCAGGTGAGTGGATGCCGCTAACAGGCGCTGCCATGATGGATCTGAAATGACAGGTGCTCTTTAAATGTAAGGACTTATTCTCGCTGGTAGTTAAAATCTTTATTATTTGCAAACAAAATGAAGGTTTCCTATTTAGAATAATAAGCTGTCAAGTTAGTAAAACAGCGACGTCAGAACCGATTCAATCATACAGTTTGTAGTGTACATAGATTTGCAAAACAATGGAATAAAGGAATATTCCTGAACTTTGTTTTATCTCATGGTTACTGTGCCATTGTGTGAATGCATCGATCCAGTGCATGTTATCTCAGCTTGCAGAGCTTGGATTCATTGAATGAGTTTACCAAAAATGTAACTTTTGCAGAATATACAGCCTCGTGCTACATAACTAAGCTCTATTTCATGCTGAATAAACTAAATTATTAATGTATCTTAAAAAGAAATCTATCTTTGGATAGATTTTTACTCCAAAAGCATTTTATTAAAATAAATTTAATGAAAATAAAAAAAATCAATTTAAATAAAAAAAAATAAATAAATAAAAATCATTGATTTATATCCACCCTGGTACAGGGGCAGGCTGTACAGTGACTGGCATAATTTGTGCATGTGTGCAGAAATCCGCTACCAGTCCCAAATACCTGGCAGAGAATAGTGGTACATGTGCGAGATTTTGGAAGATGGCAGCGCTGAAGAGTAATAGAAGGTGGTATTCATGCGGCGGATAAGTTCCAATTTAACACTTTCAGGGAAAAGCATAAAAGGGGTAATATGAGGATAGTGTCTATATTTACTACAGCTTGTAGTATACAAACATAAAAACTTGTTTAATATTTCCAGTGGGGAGGAAAGAAGGGATTATCACGGTGCTTACAAATAATAATGGAAACCAATTAAACTTATAGGGTATCAGTTTAATAAGAGTTACAATTAAAACCCAAACAAGGCCAAATATTCAATAGTATTTAACATTTCCTGATGGAAAAGTGGTCATGAGGCGGGTGTTCAAATTGAAACAGGAAATTCTAATTTGTATTTTAACCTGACATGTTTCACCTAATAGCTTCATCAGGGGATATACGAATCACAGCATGTCTTTAACTGTACAAAAATACACAGAAGAAACAGAATGAGTGTAATAAATCAAAAAAGTCATATAACATTATGCACAAAGGAAAATTAACAACAATTGCCAATGCTCTCCCCAAAGGAGGGGGAACCTACCGCCTCAAATCTCCCAAAAAGGGCCACCTCCAAAAGGGACCAACCAACCAAAAGGAGTCCTGCATGGCCACAGAGGACACAAAAGGACCAGGCTAAGAAATGCAATAAAAGAAAAAATATATGTGAAAGGGCCTATACAGGTTTATGAAGAGATACAGTTGCAATATAAAGTATGTGAACCCTTTTGGAATGATATGGATTTCTGCACAAATTGGTCATAAAATGTGATCTGATCTTCATCTAAGTCACAACAATAGACAATCCCATAGCTAATGGATATAGGGACAGGGGATTATAACGGTGCTAAGGTCAAAGAATACAAAGAGGAAAGAGAAGGTTTTAAAAGGCAAAAAGTTACAAAGTTTATTAGTAATAATACATACATAGGAAAACACACTTAGATCGATTTACACTTAAAATAAATATGTATACTGCATGTGACCCAGGGTATGGTGGAGTAGGCCAGATGGAGGAGGCCGTCGAAATGGGGGCTCGATTTCCTACATGTTTCGCCAAGACATTGGCTTCCTCAGGGAACAAGAGCTCAAAAATGAATATGTAAAAAGGTCTGTATGTGGGGATATAGAAAACATCATGTGAGCAAAATTATTTAACAATGCAGTATTTAAAACAAACTCAGGAAAATCAATATTGTGGCTGGACAATCATGCAACTAGGTGGCCCCACTGGTTCCGGTAACGCAAACGTACCTGAAACGCCGACACCCAAGGGGGGGGGGGCGCGGAAGGCGTCACCACAGGGGAATATTGGGCAGGCCGCGCCGTGTAATGTGCCTGCAGGGGGCACACAGTAAACCTGGCAAAGGAATGTGTTGAAAATATGTGAGTATATGTCGAACTTTGCATGTAAGGGACTAGAAATGATGCAGTTATGCATCGGTTACGTAAAGCGAAAATATATATATCTGTATCTATGTAAAAAAAGTATAAAAAACTCACACTTTTCTTTAAAAACAGTAAATTGCAATGGGCACAGGGTGCCTGTGGATGGATGCACACACACAGCAGAGCAATTAACGGAATCAGCAATCAATTGGAAAAAGGCCTAAATGGGAGAATGAGTTGCTTTAAAGGTAGAACTGATGATCGTTATACACTTAGCAAAGAAAAGAGTCATCAAAGGGGAACTTACTTAGTAAGGTACACTGCCAGATAGAAGTCTCATATTGGTGCAATCAAATGCATGAGATGGAGTATTTTTAGAATTTTATTGGAAAGGCAGCAATTGCAATAAGTCCTAGGGAAAGATGGGTATAAGGGGGAAAGTTAGGACAGCACAGACTGTATTAAGAGGAATAATGGGACTACTAAGGAGACAGGGAGCGCATTACCTGATCAGCCATATAGCAGAGAATGTGACTCATAGGAAATCGATGTTGAGGATTACCGAAGGAATAGATGGTAAGTCCAAAGTAACTCCTATAAGGAATGGTTAGGGGCTGAGTAAGTAGTGAAATGGGAACAAAATAGTGCTAAATGTCGTAAGGAAAAAGATTACCTTGTTGCTGTGTGTGGAGCATGTACAGGCACGTCCCTCGTCCAGCATAAGGGCTGAGGGACTGGCCGGTTACTAATGTACCCCCCACACCTGATCAAATGATGGTCAGGTGTGCGGACGCGGGTGAGGGGCGCCCGCGCCTGCGCACAATGCGGTGCCACGGAACTGCAAGTTCCGACATGCACCGCGTGCGCATGCTCAGAGCAGGCGGGCCTGCGTGGCGAATGAGAGGGTGAGACGCCATGGAATGGGAGGTACCAGGGCGTCACCACCTCCCATCAGCCGATGGAAAAAAGGGGACCAGAGAGTCTGAGTACGACGCGGACACCCAGGGCAGACATAGATTGATCTGCCCCGGGCGTCCGTACAGGCACGAACAGCGCTGGCAATGCACCTCCCGAGGGGGGAGCCAACACCACGCCTCCCTGCCGAGGCGCCGGGGGATCAGGAAAACGATGCGATCCGGTGGTGGGACACACAAAGTACAAGATTGGAAGTGGGCGGAGACACAGGGTGGGGGGCATATCCTCCACTAACCCGGCAGTCCACAAGGGTCCGTGGGGACAGCGGGAAGTACCTGTGTGTCGGCACACAATGTCCAGCCACAAAGTGTATGCCGTACATAGAGAACCACAGGGTCCTAGTTGCACAAAAAAACATATAATAAAAGCAATTCTTGTATGGCACGGACTGAAATCAAGAAAACATAAGGGTCAAAAGAGTATGTTGATACAAATATCAAAAACTTCGCATATCTATGAGTACAAATAGAAATTAGAAATTAAACAAAAATACAAGTATCAAATAAGAGTTATTAATATGGAGGGAAATACAATAGTGACAAATAACAAAGGTCATGGTGGTATAAAATACCATAAGGGAACTGTAAAAAGAACCGCAAGTGGAGCCATGGCAGGAGAGTGAAAGGCCAGAAAAGCTGAAGAACAGGAGACAATGGAAGAAAGAGAGAGTGGAGCAGTAGGAAAGAGAAAGGGGTACAGGAAAATAGGGGACAGGGAAAAGGAAAGAAAAGAGAAAGCAGATAAAAACTATAAGCGACGCAGACTGAAGGGTAGGCATAAGAAGTAAAGATGCGCAATCTATTTGCAGGTATGGCTCGTAAGAGTATAAGTATTAGAGAAAAGGTTTGAAACTAATATGTTCGTTAAGTCCCGGGAAATTAGTGGCATTTAATGTGTGAATCCATTTAGTTAAAGCATAGATAACAAACTACTACGACTTGAAACTAAATGGATTCACACATTAAATGCCACTAATTTCCCGGGACTTAACGAACATATTAGTTTCAAACCTTTTCTCTAATACTTATACTCTTACGAGCCATACCTGCAAATAGATTGCGCATCTTTACTTCTTATGCCTACCCTTCAGTCTGCGTCGCTTATAGTTTTTATCTGCTTTCTCTTTTCTTTCCTTTTCCCTGTCCCCTATTTTCCTGTACCCCTTTCTCTTTCCTACTGCTCCACTCTCTCTTTCTTCCGTTGTCTCCTGTTCTTCAGCTTTTCTGGCCTTTCACTCTCCTGCCATGGCTCCACTTGCGGTTCTTTTTACAGTTCCCTTATGGTATTTTATACCACCATGACCTTTGTTATTTGTCACTATTGTATTTCCCTCCATATTAATAACTCTTATTTGATACTTGTATTTTTGTTTAATTTCTAATTTCTATTTGTACTCATAGATATGCGAAGTTTTTGATATTTGTATCAACATACTCTTTTGACCCTTATGTTTTCTTGATTTCAGTCCGTGCCATACAAGAATTGCTTTTATTATATGTTTTTTTGTGCAACTAGGACCCTGTGGTTCTCTATGTACGGCATACACTTTGTGGCTGGACATTGTGTGCCGACACACAGGTACTTCCCGCTGTCCCCACGGACCCTTGTGGACTGCCGGGTTAGTGGAGGATATGCCCCCCACCCTGTGTCTCCGCCCACTTCCAATCTTGCACTTTGTGTGTCCCACCACCGGATCGCATCGTTTTCCTGATCCCCCGGCGCCTCGGCAGGGAGGCGTGGTGTTGGCTCCCCCCTCGGGAGGTGCATTGCCAGCGCTGTTCGTGCCTGTACGGACGCCCGGGGCAGATCAATCTATGTCTGCCCTGGGTGTCCGCGTCGTACTCAGACTCTCTGGTCCCCTTTTTTCCATCGGCTGATGGGAGGTGGTGACGCCCTGGTACCTCCCATTCCATGGCGTCTCACCCTCTCATTCGCCACGCGGCCCGCCTGCTCTGAGCATGCGCACGCGGTGCATGTCGGAACTTGCAGTTCCGTGGCACCGCATTGTGCGCAGGCGCGGGCGCCCCTCACCCGCGTCCGCACACCTGATCATCATTTGATCAGGTGTGGGGGGTACATTAGTAACCGGCCAGTCCCTCAGCCCTTATGCTGGACGAGGGACGTGCCTGTACATGCTCCACACACAGCAACAAGGTAATCCTTTTTCCTTACGACATTTAGCACTATTTTGTTCCCATTTCACTACTTACTCAGCCCCTAACCATTCCTTATAGGAGTTACTTTGGACTTACCATCTATTCCTTCGGTAATCCTCAACATCGATTTCCTATGAGTCACATTCTCTGCTATATGGCTGATCAGGTAATGCGCTCCCTGTCTCCTTAGTAGTCCCATTATGCCTCTTAATACAGTCTGTGCTGTCCTAACTTTCCCCCTTATACCCATCTTTCCCTAGGACTTATTGCAATTGCTGCCTTTCCAATAAAATTCTAAAAATACTCCATCTCATGCATTTGATTGCACCAATATGAGACTTCTATCTGGCAGTGTACCTTACTAAGTAAGTTCCCCTTTGATGACTCTTTTCTTTGCTAAGTGTATAACGATCATCAGTTCTACCTTTAAAGCAACTCATTCTCCCATTTAGGCCTTTTTCCAATTGATTGCTGATTCCGTTAATTGCTCTGCTGTGTGTGTGCATCCATCCACAGGCACCCTGTGCCCATTGCAATTTACTGTTTTTAAAGAAAAGTGTGAGTTTTTTATACTTTTTTTACATAGATACAGATATATATATTTTCGCTTTACGTAACCGATGCATAACTGCATCATTTCTAGTCCCTTACATGCAAAGTTCGACATATACTCACATATTTTCAACACATTCCTTTGCCAGGTTTACTGTGTGCCCCCTGCAGGCACATTACACGGCGCGGCCTGCCCAATATTCCCCTGTGGTGACGCCTTCCGCGCCCCCCCCCTTGGGTGTCGGCGTTTCAGGTACGTTTGCGTTACCGGAACCAGTGGGGCCACCTAGTTGCATGATTGTCCAGCCACAATATTGATTTTCCTGAGTTTGTATTAAATACTGCATTGTTAAATAATTTTGCTCACATGATGTTTTCTATATCCCCACATACAGACCTTTTTACATATTCATTTTTGAGCTCTTGTTTCCTGAGGAAGCCAATGTCTTGGCGAAACATGTAGGAAATCGAGCCCCCATTTCGACGGCCTCCTCCATCTGGCCTACTCCACCATACCCTGGGTCACATGCAGTATACATATTTATTTTAAGTGTAAATCGATCTAAGTGTGTTTTCCTATGTATGTATTATTACTAATAAACTTTGTAACTTTTTGCCTTTTAAAACCTTCTCTTTCCTCTTTGTATTCTTTGACCTTAGCACCGTTATAATCCCCTGTCCCTATATCCATTAGCTATTTGATTATTTTGGGGATGAGGTGCTGTATCCCACGGTACCACCTAGCCACCACTACAATTAATAGACAATCACAGTCTGCTTAAACTAATAACACACAAAGAATTAAATGTTACATGTTTTTATTGAACGCACCATGTAAACATTCACAGTGCAGGTGGAAAAAGTATGTGAACTCTTGGATTTAATAACTGGTTGAACCTCCTTTGGCAGCAAAAACTTCAACCAAACGTTTCCTGTAGTTGCAGATCAGACGTGCACAACGGTCAGGAGGAATAATTCTTGACCATTCCTCTTTACAGAACTGTTTCAGTTCAGCAATATTCTTGGGATGTCTGGTGTGAATCGCTTTCTTGAGGTCATGCCACAGCATCTCAATCGGGTTGAGGTCAGGACTCTGACTGGGCCACTCCAGAAGGCGTATTTTCTTCTGTTTAAGCCATTCTGTTGTTGATTTACTACTTTGCTTTGGGTCGTTGTTCTGTTGCAACACCCATCTTCTGTTGAGCTTCAGCTGATGGACAGATGGCCTTAAGTTCTCCTGCAAAATGTCTTGATAAACTTGGGAATTTTTCCTTCGATTAAAGCAATCTGTCCAGGCCCTGACGCAGCAAAGCAGCCCCAAACCATGATGCCCCCACCACCATACTTCACAGTTGGGATGAGGTTTTGATGTTGGTGTGCCGTGCCTCTTTTTCTCCACACATAGTGTTGTGTGTTTCTTCCAAACAACTCAACTTTTAGTTTCATCTGTCCACAGAATATTTTGCCAGTACTGCTGTGGAACATCTAGGTGCTCTTGTGAAAACTGTAAACGTGCAGCAGTGTTTTTTTTGGACAGCAGTGGCTTCCTCTCTGGTATCCTCTCATGAAATCCATTCTTGTTTAGTGTTTTACGTATCGTAGATTCGCTAACAGGGATGTTAGCATATGCCAGAGACTTTTGTAAGTCTTTAGCTGACACTCTAGGATTCTTCTTCACCTCATTAAGCAGTCTGCGCTGTGCTCTTGCAGTCATCTTTACAGGACACCCACTCCTAGGGAGAGTAGCAGCAGTGCTGAACTTTCTCCATTTATAGACAATTCGTCCTACCGTGGACTGATGAACAGCAAGGCTTTTGGAGATAATTTTATAACCCTTTCCAGCTTTATGCAAGTCAACAATTCTTAATCGTAGGTCTTCTGAGAGCTCTTTTGTGCGAGGCATCATTCACATCAGGTAATGCTTCTTGTGAAAAGCAAACCCAGAACTGGCGTGTGTTTTTTTTATAGGGCAGGGCAGCTGTAACCAACACCTCCAATCTCATCTCATTGATTGGACTCCAGTTGGCTGACACCTCACTCCAACTAGCTCTTGGAGATCTCATTAGTCTAGGGGTTCACATACTTTCCACCTGCACTGTGAATGCTTACATGGTGTGTTCAGTAAAGACATGGCAACATTTAATTCTTTGTGTGTTATTAGTTTAAGCAGACTGTGATTGTCTATTGTTGTGACTTAGATGAAGATAAGATCACATTTTATGACCAATTTGTGCAGAAATCCATATAATTCCAAAAGGGTTCACATACTTTTTATTGCAACTGTATATAAAGCGGAAAATCATATTATATCATAACAAAAACAAAGTTAGGAGTGCATTCAAAGTATGGAATGCACCGGACAATTATCTCAATAATACTAATAAGATGAAATAAGCATTAATATGAACAAACTAAATGTTGGTTATATGGACAGGGACAGGGAGTAAGACCAGGTATGAAATATAGGATATAAGGGAACCTAATATAATAGCACTATGTTATGGTTAATAAGGAACTAAAAACCAACAGAAACATTTGTTGATTAATAGAATAGTGAACAGAGACCTAAATAGTTAATGAAACTACAATAGGGAGATAAGTATAAGGTCAGTAATGATCTCACCTTAACCCCTTCCGGACCGCCGCACGTCGATGTACGTCCAAACTTTGAAGGGGGATATCGTTGTTATGGCAGCAGCTAGCTAGCCGTTTTCGTGCAGCGGCCGGCTTTCTGATAAAAGTGGTCCCTGCGGTGGATTCGCCGCGAGATCACTTTTATTGGTAGCGTCGGAGCCGTCGCGGTAGTGGTGGAGGTGATCGCGTTCATCTCCCTCCTGTGCCTGGAGACGAGTGAGGCTAAGATGGCGCCCACTCGTCTCCATGACACTGCTGGGCGGAAGCGACGTCAAAACGTCACTTCCGCCCACGCCTCTTAAAGGCATATTTTTTTCAATGTCATTTTTTTAAATGACTTTTTTTTTATTGCATTTTAGTGTAATTATGAGATCTGAGGTCTTTTTAACCCCAGATCTCATATTTAAGAGGACCTGTCATGCTTTTTTCTATTACAAGGGATGTTTACATTCCTTGTAATAGGAATAAAAGTGAAACATTTTTTTTTTATTTTTAAACAGTGTAAAAATAAATAAAATAATGTAAAATAAATAATAAAAATAAAAAAACAAATTAAACCTCCCCCCCCCCCCGTCCCGACGAGCTCACGCGCAGAAGCGAACGCATACGCGAGCAGCGCCCTCATATGAAAACGGTGGTCAAACCACACATGTGAGGTATTGCCGCGATCGTTAGAGCGAGAGCAATAATTCTAGCCCTAGACCTCCTCTGTAACGCAAAACATGCAACCTGTAGAATTTTTTAAACGTCGCCTATGGAGATTTTTGAGGGTAAAAGTTTGACGCCATTTCACGAGCGGGCGCAATTTTGAAGCGTGACATGTTGGGTATCAATTTACTTGGCGTAACATTACATTTAACAATATTAAAAAAATTGGGCTAACTTTACTGTTGTCTCATTTTTTTTTTATTAAAAAAAAAGGGAATTTTTTCCAAAAAAAGAAGACCGCTGCGCAAATACGGTGCAAAAAAAAGTATTGCAAGGACCGCCGTTTTATTCTCTAGGGTGTTAGAAAAAAAATAACATATATAATGTTTGGGGGTTCTAAGTAATTTTCTAGCAAAAAACCTGTTTTAAACATGTAAACACCTAAATTCCAAAACGAGGCTGGTCCTTAAGTGGTTAGGCAGCACAGGTTATTAAAAAATAAACTTGTTTCCTTTTCATAAATGTTACATGTGGGAAACAAACTACAATAAAAAATAAATACATTGTATACAAAGGTGGAGCAGTGCGATCGCTCAGGGCCAGATGTATTAGATAGGAAAGATCAGATCAGGCCTCCCACAGGTGAGTCAGAGAACAGGAATTTCTGGCATCTGGGTGTTCCGGTGTTCAGTCTAACATACCAGGAAGTGCCAAGTTCCAGGCTTTGTAACACTTAAAACTTTTTGTTTTTAAATTAAATCACCATTGGATTTACTTGGTGGCTTACTAAATAACACTTGGACAGGAGGGTTGGCTGCCACGGGCACTGTGGTTTCATGTGAGGTGCGGTGGCACCACAAGGAGATTGGGTTGCTTTGTGCACTGGTGAGCAGTCATGTTGGGACAGGAAGGGGCCATCTCCAAACTGTTCCCACAACATTGGGAGCATGAAATTCTCCAAAATGTCTTGCTATGCTGATGCCTTAAAGTGGAGTTCCACCCAAAAGTGGAACTTCCACTCATCAGATTCCTCCCCCCCTCCGGTGACACAGTTGGCACCTTTCAGGGGGGAGGGGGGTACAGATACCTGTATATTACAGGTATCTGTACCCACTTCCGGCATAGATACCCTCAGAATCTGCGGGTATTTACGCCACTTCCTGCTCCCTCCCCGCTGCCTGCTGGGAAACACACGGGTCCCAGAGGCAGCAGGGACCATCCGTATTGCGCTGCGCGACTCGCGCATGCGCAGTAGGGAACCGGGAAGTGAAGCCGCACGGCTTCACTTCCTGATTCCCTTACCGAAGATGGAGGCAGCAGCACCCGAGGACGGAGAGACGCTTCGGCCTCGGGTGCCGACATCGCGGGCGCCCTGGACAGGTAAGTGTCCATGTTTTAAAAGTCAGCAGCTGCAGTATTTGTAGCTGCTGACTTTTAAAAAAAATTTTTTTGGTGGCGCTCCGCTTTAAGAGTTCCTTTCACTGGTACTAAGGGGCCAAGCCCAACCCATGAAAAACAACCTCCACACCATAACCCCCCCTCCACCAAATGATTTGGACCAGTGCACAAAGCAAGGTCCATAAAGACATGGATGAGGGAGTTTGGGGGTGGAGGAACTTGACTAGTCCTGACCTCAACCCGATAGAACACCTTTGGGATGAATTAGAGCGAAGACTGCAAGCCAGGCCTTCTCGTCCAACATCAGTGCCTGACCTCACAAATACGCTTCTGGAAGAATGGTCAAACATTCCCATAGACACACTGCTAAACCTTGTGGACATCCTTCCCAGAAGAGCTGAAGCTATTATAGCTGTTATAATGGGATGCCATTAAGGTTCGTGTGCGTGTAAAGGCAGGCATCACAATAGTTTTTTTTTTATAGTGTATATGAGATAGGAACTTTAGAGTGTAAGCTGTACAGTGTATACATTGACGCTGCTAGATAAATAAAATCATTTTCAGAACTGATATTACCTGATCAGAAGGCAGTCCACCAAAATGTATTTTGTGAGTCACAGAACTGCAATGGGCTCATTGCGGCCCCTTACTTATTTATATTGGTGCATTATTCTAAGGAATGGTGAAGTTCACTTTAAAGTGGTGTTCCGGCCGAAATTATACTTTTTAAATAAAAATACCCCTATAATACACAAGCTTAATGTATTCTAGTAAAGTTAGTCTGTAAACTAAGGTCTGTTTTGTTATTTTATAGCAGTAGTTTGTTATTTTATAAACTTACAGCAGGCCGTGGTCATCTTAAGTGTGGGCATCTGAAGCCAGACTGTATTTCTTCCTGGATCTTATCCTTGCAGATCTCGCACATGCTCAGTGCAGCACAAGCAGTGTAATAGGTTTCAGGTCAGGTTTCCATAGCAACGGCAGTTTCAGAGGAAGTTGCCTCCCCTTCCCAGAAGGCATTGCAAACAGGAAATGATGCGATGGGCCGCGGCCAGGGAGGAGGAAGTGAAAAATGAATACAGCAGATATACAGTAGGTGCTGAGAAAAAAAAAATATATATATCCAATTTGTTTACAGTGCACAGTTTAGTGAGGGATGCTGAAGAGTTGTAAAAGTGGGTGGAACTCCACTTTAAGTGCACTGGTAGTGCACCTTAACCCATAGAAATGTCTTATAGGTACTTTGTTTTGTTGTTAAATTCAGCACACTGCAGCGCATGACATACAATGCCTTGAAAAAGTATTCATACCCCTTGAAATTTTCCACATTTTGTCATGTTACAACCAAAAACCTAAATGTATTTTATTGGGATTTTATGTGAGAGACCAACACAAAGTGGCACATAATTGTGAAGTGGAAGGAAAATGTTACAAATGTTTTACAAATAAATATCTGAAAAGTGTGGCGTGCATTCAGCCCCCTTTACTCTGATACCGCTAACTAAAATCTAGTGGAACCAATTGCCTTCAGAAGTCACCTAATTAGTAAATAGAGTCCACCTGTGTGTAATTTAATCTCAGTATAAATACAGCTGTTCTGTGAAGCCCTCAGAGGTTTGTTAGAGAACCTTAGTGAGCAAACAGCTTCATGAAAGCCAAAGAACACACCAGACAGGTCAGGGATAAAGTTGTGGAGAAGTATAAAGTAGGGTTAGGTTATAAAAAAAATATCCCAAGCTTTGAACATCTCACGGGGCATTGTTCAATCCATCATCCGAAAATGGAAAGAGTATGGCACAACTGCAAACCTACCAAGACATGGCCGTCCACCTAAACTGACCGGCCGGGCAAGGAGAGCATTCATCAGAGAAGCAGCCAAGAGGTCCATGGTAACTCTGGAGGAGCTGCAGAGATCCACAGCTCAGGTGGGAGAATCTGTCCACAGGACAACTATTAGTTGTGCTCTCCACAAATCTGACCTTTATGGAAGAGTGACAAGAAGAAAGACATTGCTGAAAGAAAGCCATAAGAAGTCCTGTTTGCAGTTTGTGGGAAGCCATGTGGGGGACACAGAAAACATGTAGAAGAAGGTGCTCTGGTCAGATGAGACCAAAATTGAACTTTTTGGCCTAAAAGCAAAACGCTGTGGTGGAAAACTAACACTGTACATTACCCTGAACACATCATCCCCACTGTGAAACATGGTGGTGGCAGCATCATGTTGTGGGGATGCTTTTCTTCACCAGGGACAGGGAATCTGGTCAGAGTTGATGGGAAGATGGATGGAGCCAAATACAGGGCAATCTTAGAAGAAAACCTGTGAGAGTCTGCAAAAGACTTGAGACTGGGGCGGAGGTTCACCTTCCAGCAGGACAACGACCCTAAACATACAGCCAGAGCTACAATGGAATGGTTTAGATCAAAGCATATTCATGAATCCAATTGAGAATTTGTGTCAAGACTTGAAAATTGCTGTTCACAGACGCTCTCCATCCAATCTGACAGAGCTTGAGATGTTTTGCAAAGAAGAATGGGCAAAAATGTCCCTCTCTAGATGTGCAAAGCTGGTAGAGACATCCCTAAAAAGACTTGCAGCTGTAATTGCAGTGAAAGGAGGTTCTACAAAGTATTGACCCAGGGGGGCGCCATACAAATGTACCCCACACTTTTCACATATTTATTTGTAAAACAATTTTGAAAACCATTTATCATTTTCCTTCCACTTCACAATTATGTGCCACTCTGTGTTGGTCTATCACATAAAATCCCAATAAAATACATTTACGTTTTTGGTTGTAACATGACAAAATGTGGAAAATTTCAAGGGGTATTAATTCTTGTTCAAGGCACTGTATGGGGAATGCCTAAAGCCGGCCATGCAATCCAGTTGGGCAGTCTCATTTATACTTGCCATAACTATATAATATGAGAGCAAACCTTAACGATTTGTATCAGATCAGGTCGGCGCTTGCACTCAGTGGCGGAACTACCGCCATAACGACCCACGCGGGCGCTATGGGGCCCGCTGCTGAGTGGGGCACGCAGTAGGGTGCCCACGTGTCCTGGATTTCCCGCGATTGTCCCTCAATTCAGATTTGTGTCCCCGGGCACCTTCTTTCCGGGACAATACAGTGTCCCAGAATGAAATAAGGACACATAGTCACCCTGATAAACACTGCCAAACTGGTTGCTAGGGCTGCCCCACCTCGCATCTAGCAACCAGTGATGTCATTGGCAGAGTCAGTCAGAGGCTGAGCGTCGCGAGGGCCGCCTTACCCAGAGCTGCCCTGCGCAGTGCTCCGAGTCCACCCACCTCCCCTCCTTCTCCAGCCGCAGCAGGCAGCAAAGAGAGAGCAGCAGCCAGAGCCCAGTCCAGAGTGAGCGTCCGTATCTCCTCCTCCAGCGGCATTCTCCGGTGCAGATCCACGGCAGCCTGTGCCCAGTGCCAACCAGTCCCGGGGCCGACTCCCGCTGCCTGCAGTGCATTGCCCACAGCCAGACTTCTCTCCTCCTCCCGCCCGCGAGGACCGCGCCCCGAGCCAACTTCCAGGTTTGTAATGTATTAGTAGGTGTGTGCTCACTATTCTATGAGAAGAACATGCATGCTGAGCTCAGTGGAGTCCCTGCTGCAAGCCACATCTTTGGAGCGGTGAAGGAGCGGTGTATTCACCGCTCCTTCACCGCTCCTGCCCATTGAAATCAATGGGACAGCGCGGCTTTACCGCGGTGATACCGCGGTAATACCGCGGCTATAGCCGTGCTGTACGAGGGGTTTTAACCCTCTTTCGGCCGCCAGCGGGGGGGTTAAAAACGCACCGCTAGCGGCCGAATACCGCGGTAAAACAGCGCTAAAAATAGCGCTGTTTTACCGCCGACGCCCCCTACCGCCCCAGTGTGAAAGGGGCCTTAGTGTGACAAAAAACAGGTGGTCTGATATAAATGGACACAAGTCCGCTTACATCCAGCCGTCCATAAATCCAACGTGCTTCCATGCAGCTCCGGTTTCCCCTCACTTTCTGTCCTGGTATAGATTTCAGCAGCTCAAGAGGTTGTCTATTGAATTGTCTGACCTACACACTGACTCAATTAGGCTCCATTCACACTAATGCGTTTTTTGATGCATTTTGCATTTTGCAGAAATGCATGGGAACTTTTTTAACATGGGTTCCTATGGAACATGTTCACATCAATGCCTTTTTGTACCTCTGCATTTTTGGAAAGGGTCAAGGACTTTTTTTCATGCAAAATGCAGCGTTTTGCATGTAATAGAATTCAATGGACCAGCATCAAAAACGCAAGTGCAGCGTTTTTGCAGCGTTTTTGATGCTTTTTTGGTGTTTTTTTATTCTATTTTTTTTTTTAGACTGTATACAGTCTAAAAAAAAACTGTAAAAAAAAAAAAAACGCAAAACGCCGCAAAAACGCTACAAAAACGCTGCTCAAAAACGTGGCAAGCATCACAAAAAAAACTCCAAAAAAGCTCAAAAGCAACATGCATAGATGTGAATCGAGGAGGAGAAGGGAGAATCAAAAAAGTAACAAATAAGTGTTCTAGGTGCCCAAACGATCAATCACTGGGTCACAATTGGGGTGGGGAAGGGGGTAATGCTGGATAAATAAAGGTAGGATTTATCTCTGACCCAATGGCAAAAACAAATAGGAATTTATCTGTAAAAATATCTTTTTAGGCTCCATTCACACTTATGCGTTTTTTGATGCATTTTGCAGAAATGCATGGGAATTTTTTTACATGGCTTCCTATGGAACATGTTCACATCTATGCATGTTGCTTTTGAGCGTTTCTGCAGTGTTTTTTGCGGTGCTTGCCGCGTTTTTGAACGTGCGTTTTTACAGCGTTTTTGCTGCGTTTTTGCCGCGTTTTACGTTTTGCTTTTTTTTTTTTTTTTACAGTGTTTTTTTTTTTTTATACTGTATACAGTGTAAAAAAAAAAAGAAAGTAAAAAAAAGCAAAACGTGGCAAAAACGCTGCAAAAGCGCTGTAAAAACGCTGCAAAAATGCCGTACTTGCGTTTTTGATGCTGGTCCATGAAAAAAAGTCCCCGACCCTTTCCAAAAACGCAGATGCACAAAAATGCATTGGTGTGAACATGTTCCATAGGAACCCATGTTAAAAAAATTCCCATGCATTTCTGCACAATGCAAAATGCATCAAAAAACGCGCTAGTGTGAATGGAGCTGTCCACACTTCTGTGTAGAGGGTGTTCTGTGCTTCCTGCCACCTGATCTCCATTCTTCTATCCCGTCCTACAGATGACTGCAGGAATGGACCAGAACAAATTATCCACAGAACATCCAGCCAATAACAGGATGGTGCCGAGCCTTCCCTGTACACCAAATGAATATTTCCACAATGGACGATGCTGCATGCACTGCCCCGCCGGTAAGACTCTCCATAATTATCACTCAATAAAATTCTACAGGTTTATTCTATCTATCTATCTATCTATCTATCTATCTATCTATCTATCTATCTATCTATCTATCTATCTATCTATCTATCTATCTATCTATCTATCTATCTATCTATCTATCTATCCTATTCTATTCTATTCTATTATAGTTCTCCTATATAAAATTAGTCCTTTAATTCTTTAACCCTATGATGTGTCTGTGATCTCTCCTAGGAACGTATGTCTCCTCTCATTGCACTGTGAACCACGGTCCGGGGTCATGTTCACCATGTACCCCAGGGAAGGATTTCGCTGCCGGACCCCATGGACTGGAGCGGTGCTTGGCATGTCACCCCTGTAGATTTGATGGTAGATTTTCATTGTCTTCTCTTCTTGATAAATTCTCCATATTTTATTATTATGACTATTTACTTTTTCTTCTTTTATAACACTGCCAGAGGACCTGTCACTTCTTATTTATGGCTATTTAGATCACACGGTGTTACCATAGAGCTCTGTCTTTAGTACAAGATATCAGAAACATTTTCAGACTTTTTGTCTTGCTGTCGGTCCAGGTACAACTTAGATATGGGATTTCAGTATTATTGACAGGACATCTAGTGCATGGGTGTCTATAAACCCTGCCAGCTGGAGGTGACATTTCTGTACAGTATTAGAGTCCCCATCAGAGTCCCTCCTTACATCAGAGTCCCTCCTTACATCTGGGTCCATTTCAGAGACACTCGTTACAGCAGAGTCCATATCAGAGTCCCTTGTTACATCAGGGTCCCTATCAGAGTCTCTCCTTACATCAGGGTCCCTATCAGAGTCCCTTGTTACATCAGGGTCCCTATCAGAGTCCCTCCTTACATCAGGGTCCCTATCAGAGTCCCTCCTTACATCAGGGTCCCTATCAGAGTCCCTTGTTACATCAGGGTCCCTATCAGAGTCCCTTGTTACATCAGGGTCCCTATCAGAGTCCCTCCTTACATCAGGGTCCCTATCAGAGTCCCTCCTTACATCAGGGTCCCTATCAGAGTCCCTCCTTACATCAGGGTCCCTATCAGAGTCCTTCCTTACATCAGGGTCCATATCAGAGAGTCCCTCCTTACATCAGGGTCCATTTCAGAGTCCCTTGTTACATCAGGGTCCATATCAGAGTCCATATCAGAGTCCCTTATTACATCAAGGTCCATATCAGAGTCCCTCCTTACATCAGGGTCCATATCAGAGTCCCTTGTTAAATCAGGGTCCCTATCAGAGTCCTTCCTTACATCAGGGTCCATTTCAGAGTGCCTTGTTACATCAGGGTCCATATCAAAGTCCCTTGTTACATCAAGGTCCATATTAGAGTCCATATCAGAGTCCCTTGTTACATCAGGGTCCCTATCAGAGTCCCTTGTTACATCAGGGTCCCTATCAGAGTCCCTTGTTACATCAGGGTCCATATCAGAGTCCCTTGTTACATCAGGGTCCATATAAGAGTCCCTTGTTACATCAGGGTCCATATCAGAGTCCCTTGTTACATCAGGGTCCATATCAGAGTCCCTTATTACATCAAGGTCCATATTAGAGTCCCTCCTTAGATCAGGGTCCATATCAGAGTCCCTTGTTACATCAGGGTCCCTATCAGAGTCCTTCCTTACATCAGGGTCTATTTCAGAGTCCCTTGTTACATCAGGGTCCATATCAAAGTCCATATCAGAGTCCCTTGTTAAATCAGGGTTCATATCAAAGTCCCTTGTTACATCAGGGTCCATATCAGAGTCCATATCAGAGTCCCTTGTTACATCAAGGTCCATATCAGAGTCCCTTGTTACATCAGGGTCCATATCAGAGTCCCTTGTTACATCAGGGTATATATGAGAGAGTCCCTTGTTACATCAGGGTCCATATCAGAGCCCCTCCTTACATCAGGGTCCATATCAGAGTCCCTTGTTACATCAGGGTATATATGAGAGAGTCCCTTGTTACATCAGGGTCCATATCAGAGCCCCTCCTTACATCAGGGTCCATATCAGAGACCCTTGTTACATCAGGGTCCCCATCAGAGTCCCTCCTTATATCAGGGTCCCTATCAGAGGATCCCTATCAGAGTCCCTTGTTACATCAGGGTCCATATCAGAGCCCCTCTTGAAATATGGTTCCCATTAGAGCTCTTCTTTCACCCACTCCACATGCCAGTGCCCCCCCCCTTACATCAGAGTCCCCATAAACTTTCTCCTTACATCAGAGTCCCTCTTACATCAGAGTCCTCCTTAAATCAGAGTCCCTATCACACTAATATAAAGCTACGTATGTTCTCTGATTGGATTGGGATGGGGGTGGGGGGTGGTGGAGAGGCTACACCATGTCAAGATCACTTCTTTGTCAACGAAAAAAATGTGAAATGTTCTCTGAATGGTGATCGTGCCAAGTGGGCATCCTCCTGTGGTCACAATGCAGCAAGACAGCTGCTCAGCACGAGACCTGAAAGCAAGTGGAGATCACTGGAGTTGCGAGGGGGGAAGAAGGAGAGGGTATTGAACTCCCAGAGGGTGTTACAAGGAGGCAGAAAAACCCAGTAAGCCCGAGTTCACACTGCCAGTGACTTCCGAGCGAATTTGAAGTCGGACCCCAGCGCAAATTCACCACAACTTCCATGTGGACTTCTTTAACAGAAGTCAATGCAAGTCATATCAATAGTAGTGCAGGATCCTTTTCCTAAGTCGGAGCGCCTCAAGTCGCACCGATTAGAACGGTTCCGTTGCACTGAATGGGGTCCGACTTCTGATGCCACATGTGCTCCAAAGTCGGAGTGATTCTCGCATCAGTGTGAACCCACAACCTCAAAAAAACTATTTCATGAAAAATAGATTACAGGCCCATTAAGTGGTTGGCGTGTATGGATTATTTTTGGGGAATAAGAATTTCATTTAGTGTCACTTTAAAGCCCAGCGCCTGCAAAGAAAAGTTTCCCCATGCAGATGAGCTGTGTCCACACTCACCCGATTCCTCCACTCCACCAGCAAACAGTGCCCCCTGTGATCCAATGGTGGACTCTTCCTGACGTCCTCATGTCCAGAGCAGGTCTATGGGCTTGATGACATTAGGAACAGTCCACCGCACAAGACCGCTAGACCACAGGGGGGGAGGCAGGTGCTGCAGGGATCGGTCTTGTGTGGGGAGGATTGGAGGATCGGGTGAGTATATCTCTTTTCATCCCCTAGACAAAAACAAGCAGCTAACCCATGCAGTAAGGGTACATTTCATGGGAACGTTTTTTTGCCCGAAGTCGGGTTCGAAAGAAACACTGATACGTTTCTTACCGTCCTTTCATTGTTTGTTGCAAAATGACAGGTGCACTTTAAGAAAAATGTATCAATGAGTCTGTGTGTGCTTACTGAATATGTGATTTTTTTTTTCCCCCCAAAGATCAGGACCAAGTCGCAGATTGTACAGCCACTGAAGATTATCGGTGTCAGTGCAAAGCGAACACCTTCTGCACCAGTACCTGCCACCTCTACTGCAAGGACTGTACCAGGTAACCCTGACCATATACAAGGGGTGGTCATAGATGGCCAAACGGTTCACCGACATACACTATATCGTCAAAAGTATTGGGGCGCCTGCCTTTACCCGCACACGTAGGTGTGCGCAGCCTATTGCATTAGGGTGTGCACCCCAAAGCTTAAACACACATGAACGCCACCTGCCGTCACGTGGAGGAGGCTCTGATGGTGGGAGACAGTTGATTGTGGGAGCATATTACGCTACACTCTAAATACGAGTGTAGTGTGTTCCTATGGTTGAACCTAGCCTTTAATATAATGGGGGGCATTTACACTGGCTACTGGCACCCCAAACCACCCACCTGGTGCCACTCCTGGATAATGCTAATGCACATGGGGTGACTAGGGTGTGCCCAGGCACACCCAGCACACCCTGTGCACACACCTATGCACGCACATGAACTTTAATGGCATCCCAGTCTTTAGGCGATTGGATTGTTGGCCAACAGAGCATCAGACTTTGGTCCGAAGGGCATGTTCCAGGAACTTTGTCTTGCATACAAACGGTACACGATTGTCGGCCAACAAACACGACCGTAGTGACGTACTACGTGGAATTTCAGCTCTTGAGCGCCACCCTTTGGGCACCTTCTGCTAATGTCGTGTTTGGTGAGCATTGATTCCGAGAATGCGTGTTTGTACTTTGGACTTTTGTGTGACGGACTTGTGTACAGACGATACGAAAATCTGACAACAGACCGTTGCCCGCCGAAAATTTACTAGCCTGTCATCCAACATTTGTTGGCTGAAAGTTGGACAACAATTGTCTGTTGGAGCGTACTAACGGTCGGATTTTAAGCAAACAGTCTGTCATCACACAATTCCCTGCCGAAAATCTGATCGTGTGTACAAGGCTTTAGTCCGTAGGGTTCAATATTGAGTTGGCCCGCCCTTTGCAGCTATAACAGCTTCAACTCTTCTGGGAAGGCCGTCCGCAAGGTTTAGGAGTGTGTCTATGGGAATGTTTGACCATTCTTCCAGAAGCCCATTTGTGAGGTCAGGCACTGATGTTGGACGAGAAGGCCTGGCTCGCATTCTCCGCTCGAATTCATCCCAAATGTGTTCAATCTGGTTGAGGTCAGGACTCTGTGCATGCCAGTCAAGTTCCCCCACTCCAAACTCGCTCATGCATGACTTTATGGACCTTGCTTTTTGAATCATGTGTCCGGGTTTCAGGCGGACTGAATACCGAACACATTATTCAGACGGGGCTTTGGCTCACCAAGTAACCAAGATAGTCACACACAAATCTATTGCCGTCTGGAAGCTGTGGGTGGCTGTCTGGGGCAGGTTCTGCATCACTAGGGGGGCAGGATGATGATGTCAGCAAGAGCAATTTGGCCACACCCACATTTTGCTGCAGTACGCTATGCGCACCGCATTACTACTCTCTTTGGGGCACTCAAAGGTGTCCTAGGCCTGATAAAGTAGCCCAGCTTTTATTATCTCTGTTACCCCCCCCCCCCTTTTGGCTGCAGCTGACAGGGACAGGACTGGCTGCATTAGGAGGGATAATACTGTCACTATAAGGCCATGAGCAGCCCGATTAAGCCCTACCCACCACCTGGGAACACAGAGCGAGGATATGGACTACCGTGCCCCCAGGGACTGGGGCTGATAGGAGATGTATTCTCCATACTAAGACCCAGTCCTATGGAAGAAGCAGCAGGAACTTTTTCCTTTTTCCAGGGTGCCTAGAGAGAGTGGACAGAGCAAGGAGGAGGAGAAAGAGAACTGAGTCCATAGCCTCCCTCTCTCTGTGATCCTGGGTGGTGGGCGGAGCCTAATCCGGCTGCTGACAGCCCTGTAGTGATAGTGTACTATCATCCCTTTCTACTGCAGCATGTAGGAGGCTACATTGCTGTTACCCATTCCTTTTGTTGGATTTAGACATCTGCAATTCGTTTCGCTCAAATTTGTTTTTAACGAATTTAGACAAATTCGTTAATTTGGAAATATCCAAATTAACAAAAACCCGTTTAACAAATTTTTCCTGAAATTCAAGAATCCAAAAACCCGAAAATTCAAAAATCTGAAATAATAACTAACTAATAATAACTTAACCATTACTAACTATTAAATTATAGGTATTCCTTTCAAATTTGGCTGTTGAAGTGAACGTAACGAATACGAATTATCCGAAATAACGGATGCCGTATCTAAACAAATGGAACGTAATGAATTAATAATAATAAATAACAATAATAATAATACAAATTAATTTTAATATTATTATATATTATTATTATTATTATTACATTATATTATTAATTATTATTATTATTACTATTATTTATTTTTAATTTGTTTAGATGCGGCATTTGTTATTTCGAATAATTCTGAACTTCGGATAAATTCGTATTTGTTGCGTTCACTTACAGCCAAATTTGAAAGGAAATTCCAATACCTATAATTTAATAGTTAGTTATTATTAGTTAGTTATACTTTTCGGATTTTCTTTCTTATTTTTGGATTTTTTAAATTTTTGAATTTTCGAATTTACGAATTTTACAAATTTAGGAATTGCGATGATAATGAATGACCCGGAAAAAAAAAACAAAAAACTAAAACGAATGAAACAAAAACGAACAAATTTTTTCGGCAGTGCACATGTCTAGTTGGATTGCTTGTTGATGTCCCAGTTGTCTATGAATTCCTTTCGATCCCGTGTCGCTCAGTGATTGATAAAGAAAGCAGAATTCTTGTGCTTTTACCGTAAAATCTATTTTTTCAAGTTTCTTAAGGGACACAGGTCCCACCCTTCAGTGTTTGAGATATACTTCTAATATTACTTTTCTACACAGCCTCAATGGCTTACAGCTTTTCATTCTTCAAGCGGAGTTCCACCCAAATGGAACTTCCGCTTTAAGGCCCCTTTCACAGGGGGGGGGGGGGGGTGCGTCGGTGGTAAAGCGCTGCTATTTTTAGCGCTTCTCCGTCAATTTTGCGGCGCTATTCGGCCGCTAGCGGGGTGCTTTGACATTTGTCATTTTTTTGGGGGGGGGAGCAGATACCAGGGGTATTTTTTTGGGGGGGTCCCAGCTCCCACTTTATCCCGGCGCACCACGGCACCGGAAGAGAGATCACCTCTCCCCCCTCCCTCTTGGCAAACATCTTGGACACGTCACCGATATTCCACAGCGCTATGCGTTCCAGACACTTTATGATCTGATGGGTAGCGGTAATCTGATAGAACACCCATGCGGACATCTTACTACACCCAGCTATGTCTTTAATTTTAGAGTCATTTCATCAAAAAAGTGAGCGGATATAAATAAATATAGTATATTGACATCTGTATTGCTGTGTTTTGATGTTACATTTTGAAAGAAGCTGGACGCCAGCAGTAGGAAGGTGGCGGAGGCCATGTTGGTACACCCCGCACTGCACAGCACTAAACCTTTTAGGCTTTAAAAATTAAACATCCAAACAACATCACAGATATCAACATGCTATATTTATTTATATACACTCACTTTATTGCTAGAATTACTGTGAAATTCAAGACGTAGCTGGGTGTAGTAAGATGTCCACATGGGTGTTCTATCAGATTACCGCTACCCGCCAGATCATGCTATGCGTTCCAACATGTCTTCCATGGCGCTATGCGTACTAAACACTTCATGAACTGACGGGTATCGGTGGAATAGCGCCGTGGAACGCATGTTGGAACGCATAGCACATGCGCAGTAAATATTTTGTGGTGGGAACGTCACTTCCGTTACACAATCTGACGGGTAGTGGTAATCTGATAGAACACAGGCAGGAGGGTGTTCTTAGCTGAGAAAACTCTGCCTCCCCTCCTGAAAACTCCTGGAATGTATGACATCATTTGCCTAGGCAAGAAACTAGGAAGCAATTGAAGAAGCATAAAAAAAAAGTTTAAAACAAGTAAATATAATATACTTTCCTATCTATTTACTAATGCTAGCAGCATAAGGGTTAAAAATAGTCAATATTGATTGGGAGTGAAGCTCCACTTTAAATCGCAAATCATATTGTGCTTTTTACTTTTTAAAACATGTATTTTCTCTGGCTTCTGGAAGAATGGTCAAACATTCCCATAGACACACTCCTAAACCTTGTGGACGGCCTTCCCAGAAGAGTTGAAGCTGTTATAGCTGCAAAGGGCGGGCCAACTCAATATTGAACCCTACGGACTAAGGCTGGGATGCCATTAAAGTTCATGTGCGTGTAAAGGCAGGCGTCCCAATACTTTTGGCAATATAGTGTAGGTTTGTGAGTATAGTATGTACTCTTAGTATCTGAGTTATTTCTATTTAGAGGACTATACATTACATAACCAGTCTGTCCTCGTCTGGTTCCAGATGTCCTGAAGGTCAATACAAGAAGCACGAGTGTACACCGACCTCCGACACCGTGTGTGAAGATATTGGCTCCCCTCATCCTAAGACCAAGGGGGATCCTGATGATTGTACGTACTCTGTGCTTTTCATATCGTCTCAATCATTATTACTTGACTGTTCACTAACGATTGTTCTATTTCTTCAGCCTCAGCCCAGACATTGGATGGAAACAGCAAAGGTGCCATAGAAGTTTTCCTTAATTCATTTAATTATCTTAAAGAAAAACTATAAAAGTTTTGGGTCCTTTTTAGCTTTTTAATATATATATATATATATATATATATATATATATATATATATATCTGTCTTCCTTTTTTGGCTTCATTCATACTGGTTGTACTTATCTGTACGCTCGTGTGAAGGGCCGTCTTCAGCCACTTTAGATGCCCCTAGGTGCCCCTTGCAAAGGCGTTCAGGCAGCCTGTTGAATTCATTAAGGGTGACTGGCTGGCACGGACCTGCATGGACTTCCATGTGCATTGTTGGGTGCACATCCATGAGGTTCCGATGCATGGATCAGGATTAGGGATGAGCTTCGTGTTCGAGTCGAACCCATGTTCGACTCGAACATCGGCTGTTCGGTCGTTCACCGAATTGCGAACGATATGGGCCGTTCGCGCCAAATTCGTGTGGCGCGTCACGGCCCATAATTCACTGCGGCATCGCAGTGCATTGCTGGCTGATGATTGGCCAAGCATGCACTATGACCCGCATGCTTGGCCAATCACAGCGCCGTCAGTAGAGAGAGCTGTAATTGGCCAAAGCCAGGGTGGCTTTGGCCAATTATGGCTCAGGGGATTTAGTACACACCCCACACTATATAAGGCCGCCTGCACGGCGGCCCTGTGTAGTGTGTGTTCCGGTGTGCTGAGAGATAGAGAGAGAGAGAGACAGTGTCATTTGATTTAAGTTAGATAGATTAGGCAGAACAGTCAGTCAGTTAGCTGCACTTACAGTGTATTGTGTATATATATGCATCCCAGGTGTTGCATATATATATATACACTGTATTCAGTTTAGCTAGATCCGTTCCTGTTATCTTCTATCTAGACTATTTACATTTAGTGCAGTGTGTCCTGCTCACAGTGTTCAGCTAGATCCGTTCCTGCTATTTACATTCAGTGCAGTGCGTCCTGCTCACAGTGTTCAGCTAGATCCGTTCCTGGTATTTACATTTAGTGCAGTGCGTCCTGCTCACAGTGTTCAGCTAGATCCGTTCCTGCTATTTACATTCAGTGCAGTGCGTCCTGCTCACAGTGTTCAGCTAGATCCGTTCCTGGTATTTACATTTAGTACAGTGCGTCCTGCTCACAGTGTTCAGCTAGATCCGTTCCTGCTATTTACATTCAGTGCAGTGCGTCCTGCTCACAGTGTTCAGCTAGATCCGTTCCTGCTATTTACATTCAGTGCAGTGCGTCCTGCTCACAGTGTTCAGCTAGATCCGTTCCTGGTATTTACATTTAGTGCAGTGCGTCCTGCTCACAGTGTTCAGCTAGATCCGTTCCTGCTATTTACATTCAGTGCAGTGCGTCCTGCTCACAGTGTTCAGCTAGATCCGTTCCTGGTATTTACATTTAGTGCAGTGCGTCCTGCTCACAGTGTTCAGCTACATCCGTTCCTGCTATTTACATTCAGTGCAGTGCGTCCTGCTCACAGTGTTCAGCTAGATCCGTTCCTGCTATTTACATTCAGTGCAGTGCGTCCTGCTCACAGTGTTCAGCTAGATCCGTTCCTGGTATTTACATTTAGTGCAGTGCGTCCTGCTCACAGTGTTCAGCTACATCCGTTCCTGCTATTTACATTCAGTGCAGTGCGTCCTGCTCACAGTGTTCAGCTAGATCCGTTCCTGCTATTTACATTCAGTGCAGTGCGTCCTGCTCACAGTGTTCAGCTAGATCCGTTCCTGCTATTTACATTCAGTGCAGTGCGTCCTGCTCACAGTGTTCAGCTAGATCCGTTCCTGGTATTTACATTTAGTGCAGTGCGTCCTGCTCACAGTGTTCAGCTAGATCCGTTCCTGGTATTTACATTTAGTGCAGTGCGTCCTGCTCACAGTGTTCAGCTAGATCCGTTCCTGCTATTTACATTCAGTGCAGTGCGTCCTGCTCACAGTGTTCAGCTAGATCCGTTCCTGCTATATACATTTAGTGCAGTACGTCCTGCTCACAGTGTTCAGCTAGATCCGTTCCTGTTATCTTCCTACTGACAGGCAGGCTTGTCTGGTTACAGTATATAAAGCTACCTGAAGAAAATTACAGGTGTTCTTTTTGATCCTATTAGTACCACGGTCAGGCAGCTAGACTATTTACATTTAGTACAGTGTGTCCTGCTCACAGTGTTCAGCTAGATCCGTTCCTGTTATCTTCCTACTGACAGGCAGGCTTGTCTGGTTACAGTATATAAAGCTACCTTAAGAAAATTACAGGTGTTCTTTTTGATCCTATTAGTACCACGGTCAGGCAGCTAGACTATTTACATTTAGTACAGTGCGTCCTGCTCACAGTGTTCAGCTAGATCCGTTCCTGTTATCTTCCTACTGACAGGCAGGCTTGTCTGGTTACAGTATATAAAGCTACCTGAAGAAAATTACAGGTGTTCTTTTTGATCCTATTAGTACCACGGTCAGGCAGCTAGACTATTTACATTTAGTACAGTGTGTCCTGCTCACAGTGTTCAGCTAGATCCGTTCCTGTTATCTTCCTACTGACAGGCAGGCTTGTCTGGTTACAGTATATAAAGCTACCTTAAGAAAATTACAGGTGTTCTTTTTGATCCTATTAGTACCACGGTCAGGCAGCTAGACTATTTACATTTAGTACAGTGCGTCCTGCTCACAGTGTTCAGCTAGATCCGTTCCTGTTATCTTCCTACTGACAGGCAGGCTTGTCTGGTTACAGTATATAAAGCTACCTGAAGAAAATTACAGGTGTTCTTTTTGATCCTATTAGTACCACGGTCAGGCAGCTAGACTATTTACATTTAGTACAGTGTGTCCTGCTCACAGTGTTCAGCTAGATCCGTTCCTGTTATCTTCCTACTGACAGGCAGGCTTGTCTGGTTACAGTATATAAAGCTACCTGAAGAAAATTACAGGTGTTCTTTTTGATCCTATTAGTACCACGGTCAGGCAGCTAGACTATTTACATTTAGTACAGTGTGTCCTGCTCACAGTGTTCAGCTAGATCCGTTCCTGTTATCTTCCTACTGACAGGCAGGCTTGTCTGGTTACAGTATATAAAGCTACCTTAAGAAAATTACAGGTGTTCTTTTTGATCCTATTAGTACCACGGTCAGGCAGCTAGACTATTTACATTTAGTACAGTGCGTCCTGCTCACAGTGTTCAGCTAGATCCGTTCTTGCTATTTACATTCAGTGCAGTGCGTCCTGCTCACAGTGTTCAGCTAGATCCGTTCCTGGTATTTACATTTAGTGCAGTGCGTCCTGCTCACAGTGTTCAGCTAGATCCGTTCCTGCTATTTACATTCAGTGCAGTGCGTCCTGCTCACAGTGTTCAGCTAGATCCGTTCCTGCTATATACATTTAGTGCAGTACGTCCTGCTCACAGTGTTCAGCTAGATCCGTTCCTGTTATCTTCCTACTGACAGGCAGGCTTGTCTGGTTACAGTATATAAAGCTACCTTAAGAAAATTACAGGTGTTCTTTTTGATCCTATTAGTACCACGGTCAGGCAGCTAGACTATTTACATTTAGTACAGTGCGTCCTGCTCACAGTGTTCAGCTAGATCCGTTCCTGTTATCTTCCTACTGACAGGCAGGCTTGTCTGGTTACAGTATATAAAACTACCTTAAGAAAATTACAGGTGTTCTTTTTGATCCTATTAGTACCACGGTCAGGCAGCTAGACTATTTACATTTAGTACAGTGCGTCCTGCTCACAGTGTTCAGCTAGATCCGTTCTTGCTATTTACATTCAGTGCAGTGCGTCCTGCTCACAGTGTTCAGCTAGATCCGTTCCTGGTATTTACATTTAGTGCAGTGCGTCCTGCTCACAGTGTTCAGCTAGATCCGTTCCTGGTATTTACATTTAGTGCAGTGCGTCCTGCTCACAGTGTTCAGCTAGATCCGTTCCTGCTATATACATTTAGTGCAGTACGTCCTGCTCACAGTGTTCAGCTAGATCCGTTCCTGTTATCTTCCTACTGACAGGCAGGCTTGTCTGGTTACAGTATATAAAGCTACCTTAAGAAAATTACAGGTGTTCTTTTTGATCCTATTAGTACCACGGTCAGGCAGCTAGACTATTTACATTTAGTACAGTGCGTCCTGCTCACAGTGTTCAGCTAGATCCGTTCCTGTTATCTTCCTACTGACAGGCAGGCTTGTCTGGTTACAGTATATAAAGCTACCTTAAGAAAATTACAGGTGTTCTTTTTGATCCTATTAGTACCACGGTCAGGCAGCTAGACTATTTACATTTAGTACAGTGCGTCCTGCTCACAGTGTTCAGCTAGATCCGTTCCTGTTATCTTCCTACTGACAGGCAGGCTTGTCTGGTTACAGTATATAAAGCTACCTTAAGAAAATTACAGGTGTTCTATCCCAGCTTAGTGCAGCTACAGGCCATTAGTATGTCTGGAAGGCCAAGAAGGAGAGGCAGACAGTCACAAGCCAATAAGAGAGGGCAAGCAGGCTCTGTGTCTAGTGCTGGTCGTGGAGACGGTGCATCCTCATCAGCACGTGGCCATGGGACACGCTTGGCCTTTTTTTCGGCAGCTGGCCGTGTTGAGCCGCAACATGCGGAAGACTTGGTCGAGTGGATGACCAAGCCGTCCTCATCCTCCTCATCCTCTCTCACCCATGCCCAGGGTGCTTTGTCTGGCAAAGCAGCGGCCTCTTCCCTCAGCTCAATGTCATCAGTGACTCCTTCCCTAGCTCCACCATGTCCTCATGAGGATTCCCTCGAACTGTTTGACCACAGTGTTGGGTACATGCTCCAGGAGGATGCCCAGCGTTTGGAAGGCTCTGATGATGATACTGAGCTCAATGAAGGCAGTAACATGAGCACGGACAGAGGGGGTGCCCAAGAAGGACAGCAATCTGGCAGTCATGCTCCCCCTGCTGCAGCATACTGCCAGGTTTGCTCCAGTGATGAGGAGGGAGGGGATGATGAGGTCACTGACTCAACGTGGGTGCCTGATAGGAGAGAGGAGGAGGAGGAGGAGGAGGAGGAGGTGGCACATCACCAACTAGGCAGGATGCCCTCCAGGGGCCAGCCTAAGGGCAGCACATTGACTGCATCACACCCCAAAGCTCCACATGTGCAGGGCGCTGCAGTCTCTGCGCGTTATTCAAAAAGTTCTTTGGTGTGGGCCTTTTTTGAGACGAGTGCATCAGATCGCACCGCTGCTATTTGCAACATATGTCTCAAGCGTATCTCGCGTGGCCAAAACATCTCCCGCTTGGGTACCACATGCTTGACCAGACATATGTTGACCTGCCATGCAGTTCGTTGGCAAGCGTATCTAAAAGACCCACACCAAAGAACAAAGACGATCTCTCCTTGCTCCTCATCAGCTGAGATTTCCAACCCCACTAGACCTTCAGTCCTCTCTGAGACCTGCAGTGAGAGGAATGAAGGTGTAGAATTAGGTGTGTCACAGCCAAGTACTTGTGGGCAATCTGCTTTTGGTACACCGACGTCAGATTGTACCAGGCAAATTTCCCTGCCCCAGCTGCTGCACCGCCGAAAGAAGTTTGCTCCCAGCCATCCACATGCCCAGCGGTTGAATGCTAGCTTGGCAAAATTGCTAGCACTTCAACTGCTGCCTTTTCAGTTGGTAGACTCTGCCCCCTTCCGTGAGTTTGTGGAATGTGCGGTTCCTCAGTGGCAGGTACCCAAACGCCACTTTTTCTCACGGAAGGCGATTCCGGCTCTCTACCGGCATGTGGAAGGCAATGTCCATGCCTCGCTGGACAGGGCGGTCAGCGGTAAGGTGCATATTACCGCTGACTCATGGTCCAGCAGGCATGGACAGGGACGTTACTTAAGTTTCACGGCGCATTGGGTGACTCTGCTGGCAGCTGGGAAGGATGCAGGACAAGGTGCAGTAGTGTTGGAGGTTGTTCCGCCACCACGCCTCCAAAATGCTGATTGTGACACACCTCTCTCCTCCACCCCCTCCTCTTCTTCTTCCTCCATGGCCTCTTCCTCGGAACCAGCGGTGCTCCGTAGGCGTTCAAGGGGCTACGCAAGTACGCAGGCCAAAAGATGCCATGCGGTGCTTGAGCTGGTGTGCTTGGGGGACAGGAGCCACACTGGGGCAGAGGTTCTGTCAGCTCTGCAGGGGCAGGTTCAGAGGTGGTTGACGCCACGCCAACTTAAGGCAGGAATGGTGGTTTGCGACAATGGCACCAACCTCCTCTCTGCCCTCCGACAGGGACAACTGACCCATGTGCCCTGTTTGGCTCACGTCCTTAACTTGGTGGTGCAGCGGTTCTTGGGCAGGTACCCGGGCTTACAGGATGTCCTGAGGCAGGCCAGGAAAGTCTCTGTGCATTTCCGCCGGTCATATAATGCCAGTGCTCGGCTGACGGACCTCCAAAAGGAGTTTAACCTGCCCAAGAACCGCCTAATCTGTGACATGCCCACCAGGTGGAACTCGACGTTGGCCATGCTGCAGCGGCTGCACACGCAGCAGAGGGCCATCAATGAGTACCTGTGCGACTATGGCACCAGGACAGGGTCAGGGGACCTTGTTTTTTTTTCCCCACGCCAGTGGGCCATGATCAGGGATGCATGCACTGTCCTGTCACCATTCGAGGAGGCCACGAGGATGGTGAGCACTGACAGTGCATGCATCAGTGACACTGTCCCCCTTGTCCACCTGTTGGAGCACACGCTGCGTGGAATAATGGACAGGGCACTTGAGGCAGAACAGAGGCAGGAAGAGGAGGACTTCCTTAGCTCTCAAGGCCCCCTTTATCCAGACAGTGTTCCTGCGTGCCCGCCGATCACACAGGAAGAGGAGGAGGAGGAGGAGGAGGAGGAGGAGGAAGATTGTGTCAGTATGGAGGTGGAACCTGGCACTCAGCATCAGCAGTCTTTAAGGGATCAGTCCCAAGGAACACATGGACTTGTACGTGGCTGGGAGGAGGTGGCTGCGGACGTTGTTGTCCTTAGTGACCCAGAGGACTCCGGACCGAATGCCTCAGCAAACCTACGCTGCATGGCCTCCCTGATCCTGCAAAGCCTGCGTAAGGATCCTCGTATTCGTGGTATCAAGGAGAAGGACCAATACTGGCTGGCAACCCTCCTTGATCCACGTTACAAGGGTAAGGTTGCGGACCTTATCTTGCCATCGCAGAGGGAGCAGAGGATGAAACATCTTCGGGAGGCCTTGCAGAAAGGTCTGTGCAACGCGTTCCCAGAGACTGGGAGGTTACAAACTCCTGTTTCTGGACAACGTGTTGCTGAGGCTTCGGTCAGTCAAAGAAGGAGCGGTGGAGAAGGTGGCCGTCTGACCGATGCGTTCAGACAATTTTTTGGTCCGCAGCCCCAAGGTATGATCGGTTCCAGCAACCATCGCCAGCGTCTGTTTTACATGGTGCAGGAATACCTAGGGGCAAGATCAGACTTGGACACCTTTCCCACCGAAAATCCTCTGGGTTACTGGGTCTTGAGGATGGATCACTGGCCAGAGCTTGCACAGTATGCAATTGAGCTACTGGCCTGTCCTGCATCCAGCGTTCTTTCGGAACGCACATTCAGTGCTGCTGGAGGCGTGGTAACCGATCACAGGGTGCGTCTGTCCACCGACTCGGTCGATCGGCTGACCTTCATAAAAATGAATCAGTCTTGGATCACCACCAGCTACCAAGCACCTGATGCAGATGTAACCGAATAATTTTTTTTGAAATCTCAGATCCCTTCAAAGACTGCCTATGCTGATGCTGAGTGACTATCCCTGAGTAATTATCCTCTTCCTCCTCAATCATCACGCTGATAGCTTGTAAGAACATTTTTGGTTCTGGGCGCCACCACCAGTGCCTAAGGCACAATTTTTCAGCCCCTGTTTAACAGGGGCGTGTAATTACAATTTTTGATGTAATACTTTGCAGCAGGGCTCGTTCCTGCATTCCAACTAGAGTGTCTGTGAGGGGTTGCAGTGTTGTGGCACCAGCACCAGTGCCTAAGACCCAATTTTTCAGCCCCTGTCTAACAGGGGCGTGTAATTACAATTTTTGATGCAATACTTTGCAGCAGGGCTTGTTCCTGCGTTTCAACTAGAGTGTCTGTGAGGGGTTGCAGTGTTGTGGCACCAGCACCAGTGCCTAAGACCCAATTTTTCTGCCCCTGTCTAACAGGGGCGTGTAATTACAATTTTTGATGCAATACTTTGCAGCAGGGCTCGTTCCTGCGTTCCAACTAGAGTGTCTGTGAGGGGTTGCAGTGTTGTGGCACCAGCACCAGTGCCTAAGGCCCAATTTTTCTGCCCCTGTCTAACAGGGGCGTGTAATTACAATTTTTGATGCAATACTTTGCAGCAGGGCTCGTTCCTGCGTTCCAACTAGAGTGTCTGTGAGGGGTTGCAGTGTTGTGGCACCAGCACCAGTGCCTAAGGCCTAATTTTTCAGCTCCTGTTCAACAGGGGCATGTAATTACAATTCTTGATCTAATATTTCACAGCAGGGCCCTGTGAGGGCTTACAGTGTTTTGGCCACAGCAACACCTAAGGCCCAAATTTCTGCTGAGTATATAGGGCAGGACCCTACTTTCAAACATCTAACTTACAAACGACTCCTACTTGCAAACGGAAGGAGACAACAGGAAGTGAGATGAAATCTACCCCTAAGGAAGGGAAATTCTCTCCTGTTAAGAGTTAATATGGGAAAACAATTTCTCCTTTCCACTGATGCTTTCCAATCCTTGTTCCACAAAAAAACCCAAATTTTCCAAAAACATTTTTCATTGGGACAAAAAAGTGAGGTGAAATCTTCTGAAGAGGAGGAAAGACGCAAAACAAATGTCACAGGGGTGATAACCCTTCCCTATGTTTTCCAAAAAGCTTAGAAAAGATTTTTTGGCTGGAGCTAAACACATTAAAAATGTTCAAAATTACAAACAGATTCTACTTAACAACAAACCTACAGTCCCTGTCTTGTTTGCACCGCCTGAATACTGCTGTTCAGAGTATATAGGGACCTTTCCTTATTTTAATTTGGGTGCGGGGTTCCCCTTAATATCCATACAAGACCCAAAGGGCCTGGTAATGGACTGGGGGGTACCCATGCCGTTTGTCTCACTGATTTTCATCCATATTGCCATGACCCGACATGACATTAAACCCGCAAGCAGTTTTAAATGAGATTTTTTCCTTTAAAAATGACATTTGGTGCAGGGACTGTTCTAAACATGGGAAACACGCGTCACTTTACAGGCATACTATAGACACCCCCCAGGTACGATATTTAAAGGAATATTTCACTTTTTTTTTTTTTACTTTAAGCATCATTAAAATCACTGCTCCCGAAAAAACGGCCGTTTTTAAAAGTTTTTTTTGCATTGATACATGTCCCCTGGGGTAGGACCCGGGTCCCCAAACCCTTTTTAGGACAATACCATGCAAATTAGCCTTTAAAATGAGCACTTTTGATTTCGAACGTTCGAGTCCCATAGACGTCAATGGGGTTCTAACGTTCGTGCGAACTTGCGGTCCGTTCGCGGGTTCTGGTGCGAACCGAACCGGGGGGTGTTCGGCTCATCCCTAATCAGGATGCATACAGATTGCGTTCTGATCTGTGTATTGGACCCACATGGATGTACATGCCAAGATGCATGTGATGGTCTGTGCAGGTCCGTGCAGCCAGTCACCTGTCATTGATTCAAAGGGCATACCAGCACACCTCTATAAGGGACACCGATGTATCCTGGGCAGCTGGTGACACACCTTCACACGGTGTACAGATTTGTATGCCCATGTGAATGAGTCCTTATTGTGATGACAGCAGTCTTAGGCCTCATGCACACGAGACGCTGTTAAACTCGTGTTCAGAGGCAGTTGGACGCTTTTTTCAACTGCCCCTGAACCCATTCAATGTTATCCTATGTGTCCATGTACACAGTCTCGTTTTTTGGCGTTTAACCTTGTTTTTCCAGAAGCAAAAAAATGGGTTCAGACGCAAAAGTTTTCCACGTTTCAGACGCCAAACGCGGGTAAACCGTTTAGCCGCGTTTGCGTTTTATAAGTGTTTTTTACAACCCGACTTTGGGGCCCCATATAATCGGGGCCACTTGGTGCTAGGAACCCCAAAACAGTGGAACTAACACTATAACATATCCAAATATGGGGTTCCTAGCACCAAGTGGCCACAAGATATGGGGCCCCAAAGTCGGATCACAAAATGTCATTCTCTGCTGCAGAAAAGTGCTTGACATTTTGCGACCCGACTTTGGGGCCCCATATCTCGGGGACAATTGGTGTTAAGAACCCCAAATTTGGAGTGCTAACACAGTTGGACTAACAATATAACATATTCAAATTTGGGGTTCCTAGCACCAAGTAGCCTCAAGATATGGGGCCCCAAATTCGGGCCCCAAAATGTCATTCTCTGCTGCAGAAAAGTGCTTGACATTTTGCGACCCGATTTTGGGGCCCCATATCTCAGGGCCACTTAGGAACCCCAAATTTGGATATATTGTAGTGCTAGTTCCACTGTATTAGCACACCAAATTTGGGGTTCCTAGCACTAAGTGACTCCGAGATACGGGGCCCAAAAGTTGGGTCGCAAAATGTAATTCTCTGCTCTGCAGATGCTTCTAGACGCAAACTCGGCAAAACGGGCGTTTATAAACGCCGGTTTCAGCTTTTAAAAATCTGTGCTCAGCAGAGTTTTCACCAGCGTCTCGTGTGCATGAAGCCTAACCGTGAGCTATTGGTGTGTGTGCATGTATGTGTGTGTGTGCATATGTTTATATGTGTGTGCTTTTATATATGTGTGTGCTTATGTATAGTGTGTGTATGTGTGTGCATATGTGCATTTATATACTGTATGTATGTATGTATGTATTTATATAAATCTATTATCACGTTTATTGTGTACACATTTGAATGCTGCTATGGATGACCTCAGTGGCCAAATACCGTTTTTGAACTTTTTTGTACATTTTCCTCTGTAACCCTAAATATACAATTCATGTTTTTACACAAGGATCTGTATTTATTTATTTTTTTGTTTGCAGCTCTCTCTGTTGCATTATCTGTTTCCATCTGCCTTGCTGCAATCATCGTTGCTTGTGTTGTCCTTTTCTTACTACATCGAAGAACAAAAAAGAAAGGTAACATGATCTGCCAAACTATTTTCTTATTATCTTTCTGAACAGATTACAGAAAAAGTTGATTTATAGTCTAAACCAGTGGTCTCCAAACTGCGGCCCAAAGGCCGGATGTGGCCCTCTGCTTGCTCTGGTCCAGCCCTTGAGGCACTATTCCTCCTATTAACACCAACAATGAGGCACCATTTATTTCACTGACACCAATAATGAGGCACCATTGCTTTCACTGACACCAACAATGAGGCACCATTGCTTTCACTGACACCAACAATGAGGCACCATTGCTTTCACTGACATCAACAATGAGGCACTATTGCTTTCACTGACACCAACAATGAGGCACCATTTATTTCACTGACACCAATAATGAGGCACCATTGCTTTCACTGACACCAACAATGAGGCACCATTTATTTCACTGACACCAATAATGAGGCACCATTGCTTTCACTGACTTCAACAGTGGGGCACTATTCTTCCCGCTGACATCAACAATGGGGCACTAATTTTTCCATAGTTACATAGTAGGCGAGGTTGAAAAAAGACACAAGTCCATCAAGTCCAACCTATGTGTGTGATTATGTGTCAGTATTACATTGTATATCCCTGTATGTTGTGGTCAATCAGGTGCTTATCTAATAGTTTCTTGAAACTACCGATGCTCCGCGCTGAGACCACCGCCTGTGGAAGGGAATTCCACATCCTTCCACATAAATAAATTTTCGCCCACTAATACCAACAATGGTGCACTGTTCCTGCCACTAATACCAATGATGGGACATTTCTCCTCCTCCTACTGCCCATGTTTTTTTTAAACCTTGCTGACCACAAAGCCTGACACATTGTGGAATCCCATCGATGATGGGGCATTTTCTCCTCTGATTGGCCACAGTCCGGCCCTCCTCAAGTCTGAAGGGCAGGAAACTGGCCGTTTTGTTAAGAAGTTTGGAGACCCCTGGGCTAAACTTCCACCTAAAATAATTACATATGTACCGGGTATAGATGTTACTCAATTGAATAATATCCAGTTCCTGAAATCCTTGAGTTGTTCTTCGCCTTGGTGCCGATTACTTGGCCAAATGCTGAAACCCAAGATCATATGATCTCTTCCATCCAACCCTGTGGTGTGGCATGTGGTCAT
Source organism: Lithobates clamitans (assembly GCA_037952925.1). NCBI lineage: Eukaryota > Metazoa > Chordata > Amphibia > Anura > Ranidae > Lithobates > Lithobates clamitans. The sequence continues at coordinate 120,833 of JBBGZY010003200.1, forward strand.
GTGACCTGCAAGGAGAAGCCTTCAAAGATTCTGCCTATTTCTTTATGCCCCATTCACACCTCAGCGTCTTGTAGCTTCAAGCTCCAAAACGTTGGAGGAGAAAAAAAATAATCAATTATTCTCTATAGTGACGGTTCACGTCTACAAGTCACCTGAAGCTCATAAAAGTTCTGGAGTTTTTTTTTTTTTTTTGTAGCTCGAATCGGGACGATTGGTGTGTTTTTAAAGCATTTTTTGTTCTATAGAAATGCATGGAAACGCTTGATTTGCGTGTTTTGATACATTTTGACATGCTTTTCTGAGCATTTTGCTGCTCAAATGCAATAATTAAATAACAATAAATATAAATAATTTATAAATAAATAATAAATAAAAAACATAAATAAATAATAATAATCATAAATAATACATAAATAATAATAAAATAAATACATAAAATTACCGAACAATAAATATAAATAATTTATAAATAAATAATAAATAAAAAATATAAATAAATAATAATAATCATAAATAATACATAAATAATAATAAAATAAATACATAAAGTTACCTAACCCCCAACCCTAACCCTAATATTGACCCCTAACCTAACAAAAGAAATAAATAATAATAAATAAATAAATAAAAGAAATTAGCCCCTAACCATAACCTTTAACCCGACAACAAAAAAAAGTAATAAATAAATAAATAAAAGTGGATAAAAAAAAAGCTGAAAAGAATAGCAACAAATGATGAAACAGATGATTTATTTTTTTCTCTATTGGCTAATAAAAAACGCAAAATGTCAAAAACGCTTTAAAAACGCCCAGGCGAACGCCTGAAATAAATAATAATAAGGAAATAAATAAAAGAAATTAACCCCTAACCATAACCTTTAACCTGACAACAAAAAAAAGTAATAAATAAATAAATAAAAGTGGATAAAAAAAAGCTGAAAAGAATAGCAAGAAATGATGAAACAGATGATTTATTTTTTTCTCTATTGGCTAATAAAAAAACGCAAAATGTCAAAAACGCTTTAAAAACGCCCAGACGAACGCCTGAAAAAGCTCTCAAAAAAGTGCAGCCTTATGCTTATTGTGCTCATTGGTGATTTTGCTAAAGGAAACATAAAGAATATGTAAACCCAACATGAGTTCCTTATGCAGCTGAGAACAGAGGGAATGGGCTCACTTATAAAAAAAAAAAGAAAAAAAACATCTATACACAAATGTTTTGCCTTTCATTTCTATTTTAAACTGAATGAGATGTTTTAGACGGTGATCGTTTATATATACAGTGGAACCTTGGATTATGAGCATAATCTGTTCCAGGAGAATGCTTGTAATCCAAAGCACTTGCATATCAAAGCGAGTTTCCCCATAGAAATCAATGGAAACAAAGATAATTTGTTCCGCATTGACTTCTAATACATGCAATACCGCATGTGGCCAGAGGTGGGGGGGGGGCGCCGGAGAGCCTCAGAAATACTCGGGTGAAATACTCGGCTGAACTCGGAAAGCCTTGGAAACACTCAGGAGCGGAGTATTTCCATGTTATTCTGAGTATTTCCGAACGGCTCTGAACCGTTTTGCGAGACAACACTCGCGAACCGAGTCAAAATTTAAAATAAAAAGTTGCTCATCTTTCAAAACGCTCGTTAACCGCGTTACTCGTAAACCAAGGTTCCACTGTATTTTAAAATAGAACTAAAGGCAAAATTTGTTTTTGTTTTTTTCCTATAATCATCAGCTCCGTCTAGTGGCCATAATATGTTCTTTTACAGATTTGCTGCAGTTGGAAGGACAACAGCATGTAATGTAAAGTACTGTGATCGATATACTGAATGCATTATACTTATCTATGCAGCAGGTGGCGCTGTAGTATTATAGTGTTATAATGTGTATTCCATGACATGACAGGATGTACCGTCTATCTATGTTCAGTGCACTTGTTTCTTATTCAGTTCCTGTTCCATGATAAAGATATCCTCCATGAAAATACAGTTATTTTCTGCAACCAAGAAGCTTCCAGCGTATAATGTTTTCAATGCCCTGCTAATAACTGTATGAATCTGTAACATTCGACCTGGAAAGAAAACAGCTTGCTAACATTCAATTTTGCTCCTATTTGCGCAGAACAAATGTACATGCAGTTTTACAGGGCGAATGGTTCTGCTGTTAGAAACACATGCCTACGCGTTTCGTTCCAGTCTGCCTGCTTTACCACACAAGGAGATTTTGTGTATACTGGTCACCAACAGACGTACTGGAAGTAGTTCTTTTTTTCTATTTCAAGAGCTTTTGTATATCCCAGCGCTCCTTTATTCTTTTATAGGACAGATTGTTATTTCGAATTAGCCAGCATCACAAAGAATTACATAATACAATTTAAATGTATAATCTATTGATTATTGATTGTTATTTTTTTGCAGAAAGAATGAAACTAGCAGAACTTAGGAATGAACTCTGTCAGGTGAGAGTTTTGAAGTGTATGCCTGGGACATTTTTTTCAAAAATGTAACTTTCAGGACTTATTGATGCAAACCTATATATATATATATATATACCCACCGCCCGCTTTATTAGGTACTCTTTGCTAGGCCTGGGTTGGACCCCCTTTTGCCTTCATTCTTTGTGGCATAGATGCAACAAGGTGTTGGAAACATTCCTCAGAGATTTTGCTCCATAGTGACATGATAACATCACACAGTTGCTGCAGATTTGTCGGCTGCACATCCATGATGGGAATCTCCCGTTTCACCCAAAGGTGTTCTATTGGATTGAGATCTGGTGAGTAAGGATGAGCTCCACCATGTTCGCACAGCCCACGTGCCAAGCCCGCAAGGAAGTCGGCACGGCGCTGCGCTAATCACAGGCAGTGAGACATTTTCCCGATGTGCGGCTGCAGAGATCAGGAAACGTCTCACTGCCTGTGATTGGCGCAGCTCCGTGCCGACTTCCTGGCGGGCTCTGTACGTGGAGTGTGCGAACATGCCAGAGGTCATCCTTACTGGTGAGTGTGGAGGCCATTGGAGTACAGGGACCTCATTGTCCAGTGGTGAGATGATCGGAGCTTTGTGACATGGAGCATTATTCTGCTGGAAGGAGCCATCAGAAGATGGGGACACTGTAGTCATAAAGGGATGGACATGGTCAGCAACAATACTCAGGTAGGTCGTGGGGTGTAAACGATGCTCAATTGGTACTAAGGGGCCCAAAGTGTGCCAAGAAAATATCCCCCCCACCATTACACCCCCACCACCAGCCTGAACCGGTGATACAAGGCAGGATGGATCCATGCTTTCATGTTGTTTGCACCAAATTCTGACCGACCATCTGAATGTCGCAGCTGAAATCCAGACTCATCAAACCAATGTTTTTCTAATCTTCTATTGTCCAATTTTGGTGATCCTGTGCAAATTGTAGCCTCAGTTTCCTGTTCTTAGCTGAAAGGAGTGGCACCCGGTGTGGTCTTCTGCTGCTGTAGCCCATCTTTTTGTTCGATGTGTTGTACATTCAGAGATGGTATTCTGCATACCTTGGTTGTATTGAGCGTTTTTTTGAGTTACTGTTCCCTTTCTATCATCTGGAACCAGTCTGCCCATTCTCCTCTGACCTCTGACATCAACAAGACATTTTCCTCCACACAACTGCCGCTTACTGGATATTTTCTCTTTTTTGGACCGTTCTCTGTAAACCCGAGAGATGGCTGTGTGTGAAAATCCCAGTAGATCAGCAGTTCTTGAAATACCCAGACCAGCCCGTCTGGCACCAACAACCACGCCACGTTCAAAGTCACCTAAATCTCCTTTCTTCCCCATTCTGATGCTCGATTTTTAACTTAAGCAAGTCGTCTTCACCACGTCTAGATGCCCTAAATGCATTGAGTTGCTGCCATGTGATTGGCTGATTAGCAATTTGCGTTACCAAGCAATTGAACAGGTGTACCTAATAAAGGGGCCAGTGAGTGTGTGTGTATATATATATATATATATGTATATACAGTGATAGTGTATTTAATAAAGGTATATATATATATATATTTATTTATTGTATATACAGTGATAGTGTATATAATAAAGGTGTGTGTGTGTGTATATATATATGTATATACAGTGATAGTGTATTTAATAAAGGTATATATATATATATTAATTTATTGTATATACAGTGATAGTGTATATAACAAAGGTGTGTGTGTGTGTATGTATGTATATATATATATATATATATATATATATATATATATATACTGTATATATCAAATATATTTCAACAAAGCATGACAATGTTTTTGCTCTTTGCAAGTACAGGAAAATAGCTTTTGATCCTGCCAAAAATTCTGAGAGCTTCAAACGCACTTGTAGTAAGCTGACAACCTTGCCTCTGCTGCACTGAAATCCCAAACAGTGTTGTCAGCCACCCCTTAATTTTCCTTTGTGAACTACAGAACCACTCTCCCCAATGTTATAGAATTGAGAAGTGGAGGGGATCTGTGATCCGTACACACTTACTGTCGTAGGGTGACAATGCTGCTCCTCCACAGACACAGTACAGTGATTGAATGTTGTCACCTGGGACAGGAAACGCGTTACTGGCAGGATCGCCTGTGTTAGCACAGCTGAGGTCAGGACTCCAGGCGTCCCTTGCCTTGGTGTGGTGTCCTGAGAATCCCAATTAAGGGAGCAAGGACATAAACTGACCAGGCTACAATGGATATGTAAAAAGGAATGCACACTGACAGTTCTAATTTTTGGGTTTCCATACAAATAGAGGTCTATTTATAAAAAGAAAAATTCTGTGTGAATGACACAGCATTTGCACAGCCAATGTGCCCGATATATTTATTTCTTGTGATTGTCAGCTCCACCTAGTGGTCACAGTGCGGTATTTTGCTGAACTACCTCAATCAGGTAAATAGAGAATTATGTCCACTAGATGGAGCTGACGATCATAGGAATTAAATAAATTGAACATATTGCAGGGATTATTCGTGACAGCGGTCGAATGCTGTGACATTCAAACAGCAATTAAAAAAAAATTGTACAATTTGCCCTAACCCCTATTCATTTTTTTGCAGAATCCACCTTTTCAAGGCTCTCGGGGAACTGTCATCATTGTACCTGGTATGGCCCAGCCAGCTCAGGAGCGAGTGGACAACCTTGGAGCTCAAGAAGTATGTTACCCCTATAAACCTATATATGTAGCGTACTTATATTAGATCAGGTCTTTTTGTGTATAGGTGAACCCAGAGGTCTCCTAGATTGCCAGAGAAATTAACAACCTGGAGTGAGAAACAGCCATCTCAAATGCAATGGTCAGTCAATTTGTGGGTCTCTGAGTCAAGGAAGACAGATGGAAAGACAGATGAGTCAAAGAAACATACAAGATTCACACATTTTATGAGCAATTTTGTGCGGTATCACCACCGCTTGGTTGGACCTGCACCGCCATCTTCTTCTGATGTCACCGGGGGGGCGCTGGCTCTCTCCTCCAGGTTGCGTAATGACCCCATAATGATGCACATAAATAGACTGCCATCCCCCTGATGATGCAGTGCATGCGCTGTGGAGTGTCCCCTTGTATCCCGGAACCCGTGATATAGATATCCCAGGAGGCTGAGGGCACTGCCCACATCACTAGTGTCCAGAAATAAGTAAGTGAAGAGAGAGGCCCCACTAAAAAAAAAAAAAAAAGAAAAATATCCAACTCTGTAAGAGGAGGGGGCAGGAGGAGATTTATATAAAGTTGATGGAGAGAGTAATGTCCCACTTTAAGTCGTTTACGACTTAAGAGGGGGAGGCTACTCTTTGATCTTGTCACCTTGAATGCTAAAGGTCCCTGACCCGGCACTGCTCTCTGTTTCTGTACAGTAGAGCTCTAAGAGGGGGATGAAGAAGCAGCAAAAGGAGCCAATCTGGTGTGCTGCATAGCAAGGAGCATGCTGCTGATAGGAGGAGAGAGCAGCGTGAAAGATAGATGAGCTCATCTAATGTGCTGCTTTTCCTTTCACTGTCCAGTCACAGGGTGGAGTTGGGGAGACCTGTAAGTAAAAGTGAAACTGCAGCTGAGAAAGATCAGGTCCCCTGCTACACACAGAGCTGTGCTAAGAGGCAGAACTACTGTATGTAGACCTCAGAACTGGATGGGCAGAAATACAAATCCTTTGCAGGATAAACAATTCTCGTGTATATATATATATATATATATATATATATATATATATATATATACAGTATCTCACAAAAGTGAGTACACCCCTCACATTTTTGTAAATCTTTTATTCTATCTTTTCATGTGACAACACTGAAAAGATAGAACTCCCTTTTTAATGGCTGTGTGTTGAGTTATTTTGAGGGGACAGCAAATTTACACTGTTATACAAGCTGTACACTCACTACTTTACATTGTAGCAAAGTGTCATTTCTTCAGTGTTGTCACATGAAAAGATAGAAGAAAATGTTTACATAAATCTGAGGGGTGTACTCACTTTTGTGAGATACTATATATATGTCTCTCTCAATCTCGCTCTCTCTTTATACAGAGAGAGAGACAGATATGTATATCTATATCTATAGTCTCACAAAAGTGAGTACACCTCTCACATTGTAATATATATATGTTTGGGGGTTCTAAATAATTTTCTAGCAAAACAAAAAATGATTTTAACGTGAAACCAACAAATGTCTGAAAAAGGTTTAGTGTTTAAAGCGGAGTTCCACACAAAAATGGAACTTCCGCTTTTCGGAACCCTCCCCCCCTCTGGTGTCACATTTGGCACCTTTCAGGGGGGAGGGGGGTGCAGATACCTGTCTAATACAGGTATTTGCACCCACTTCCGGTATAGACTCCCATCTTCCTGTCCCTCCGCGCTGTCTCCTGGGAAACACACAGCTCCCAGGAGATAGCGGGGACCAGTTACGACGCGCAGCGCGACTCGCGCATGCGCAATAGGGAACCAGGAAGTGAAGCCGCAACGCTTCACTTCCTGATTCCCTGACCTAGGATGGCGGCGGCAGCTGCCGAGAGTCAATCGATTTATCGGCGTCGGCTGCCGACATCGCTGGACCCTGGGACAGGTAAGTGGCCATGTATTAAAAGTCAGCAGCTGCAGTATTTGTAGCTGCTGGCTTTTAATATTTTTTTTTTTGGGTGGACTCCCTCTTTAAGTGGGTAAACTTCCCTCATTTACACACCAAAGTATATTCCTTTGATCTAAAGGACAAATTGTTACAATGTTTATACTTAAGTTCCACTGCTAAAGAATGTTGTGATTCTTGGCAGACTGCCTGTCTTTTTTTTTCCTGACGGCAATCGCGATAACGATTCTTAACGATTAATCGTGCAGCTCTTATATATATATATATATATATATATATATATATATATAGCTCTAAACCTAGTATTTAGCTTGCCTTGAGTTCAGCTTTAACCGCTTCCGGACCCCCAACGTACATTTACTGCTGTAGGGCGGCCCGGGTGCACAAATCGCGTACCTGTACATGATTTCCTGCACACATTTTAAGTGGCGCGCGCGCCGGCCACAGTACGCTGCAAAATCGTGGTAAAATCGCTGTGAGATTTTGCCGCATTTTGCGGTTTCCCGCGGCCGGCGGTCAAAGTAGTTTAAGTGTACATGAAGCCTTAAAGTGGTAGTAAATCTCTGAAATGAAAAAAGAACAAAGCATATCCTTCTATAGTGTGTACTTGCCTCAATCCTAAAGCACTGAGTGTGATTTCTGTCTGCTCTCTCATTCCTCTTGCTATCAGAGTCTCTTCTGACCGTCTGTGCCGACACCAAGGGATCCCAGGACAGCCTGGCCCCCTACAGCTCACAGCAGGTGATTGACAGCCGCAGCTGTGCATGTTTCCCTTTGAGATCGTGTAGAGGGGGGAGGTGTCTGTTCCCTCCATTCAGGTCTCAGATTACACTCAGTTCTATGCTGTGCGCTGCGCAGTGTGTGACATCAGATCCTCGTCCCCCTGCCTTCTAAAGCTTAGAAATGCTGTGCAAATTCTGGACTTTGAATGTAGGTAGAGGAGAGAAGGCTGCAGATAAACAAGTATAACTTATGCAGGAATTTTTTTTTTTTATCTCTGTGTATCGCCTGAGGCTAGTCACTTTACTGGGTATATGTGAGGGTTTACTACCACTTTAATTAGCTTTGCAGGCAAGGTTCAGCATGATTATACGCTGCGGGTGCACAAGTGCCAGTTCATAGCGGCCGCTTAGAACTTGTGATCAGACTTATAATTCTGGTTAGTAGGTGCTTTGAACAGGGTGTGGGTTTTGTACGCAAAGATAAACGTACTCTTTATCTTACAAGCTTACAATCAATGATTTACCTTCTTACAGAAGAAGCGATAGTAAAAGTTACAATGGATCTTTTGTAGTGGGCAGAACAAAGCTGGAATCCCTCTCTCCGGCTTCCATAAGATAATACTCAAGTCTTTACTTACAGTTATGATCTTCAGAAGTACAGTCTGGTAAACTTCTCTTAGCTCCTCATTAGGGATGAGTAAAATTTTAGATTTTTTTTCCCATTTCCCTGAAAAATCTGATTAACCACTTCAATACCAGGCACTTTTACCCCCTTCCTGCCCAGGCCAATTTTCAGCTTTCAGCGCTGTCACAGTTTGAATGACAATTGCGCGATCATACAACACTGTACCCAAATGAAAATTGTTATCATTTTTTCCCCCACAGATAGAGCTTTCTTTTGGTGGTATTTAATCACCACTGGGGTTTTTATTTTTTGCTAAACGAATGAAAAAGACCAAAAATTTTGAAAAAAAAAATTAAGGTTTTCTTTGTTTCTGTTTTTTGTAAATAAGTACATTTTCTCCTTCACTGATGGGCACTGATAAGCAGCACTGATGGGCACTGATAAGCAGAACTGATGGGCACTGATAGGCAACAATGATGGTCACTGATATGCATTATTGATGGGCACTGGTGTTTTTGGTGTTTTACCAATTGTCTCTCTATGAATTTGTTACAAATCTAATAAATTGTGTGATATTGCTTTTAGGTGTGCCTATAAAGTCCATTCTTTCCAAATCTACCGTAATCTCTTGAATAAGGTATATGACGTAGCATATTATATCTTACTGTGCTGTCTACAGTGCCATCCTGTGGTGACAGCTTTAACATACATTTTTTACTGATGGGCACTGATTGGCATCACAGGTGGGCATCGCAGATGGGGCTGCACTAATAATTACTTCACTGCACTGATTATACCTGTCAAGTGAGCCGCTTATTATGCCGCGTACACACGGTCGGACTTTTCGTCTACAAAAGTCCGACGGACGCCGACAGACAAAATACGGCTGACAATCCGATCGTGTGTGGGCTTCCCCGGACTTTCAGCGGACTTTTCCAGCCGCAAATCTGACGGACTTTAGATTTGGAACATCCTTCAAATCTTTACGTCGTAACTCCGCCGGACCCAGAAATCCGTTCGTCTGTATGCTAGTCCAACGGGCAAAAACCCACACTAGGGCAGCTATTGGCTACTGGCTATCAACTTCCTTATTTTAGTCCGGTGTACGTCATCACGTACGAATCCGTCGGACTTTTGTGTGATCATATGTACGCAAGTCCGTTCCTTAGAGAGTCCGCCGCAAGTCCGCCGCAAGTCCGCCGAAAGTCTGTCAGACGGGCTGTCGGACTTTTGTAGCCGAAAAGTCAGACCGTGTGTACGCGGCATTAATGGCTCTCTCCTACTCGCGCCCTTGCAATTGCGCAGCCATGCAGTGCTGTACCCAAATTAAATATATTTTATATATTTTTCCCACAAATAGAGCTTTCTTTTGGTGGTATTTAATCATCACTGGGGTTTTTATTTTTTGCTAAACAAATGAAAAAAGGCCAAAAATTTTGAAAATGTTCTTTGTTTCTGTAAATAAGTAATTTTTCTCCTTCACTGATGGGCACTGATGAGGCTGCACTGATGGGCACTGATGAGGCTGCACTGATGAGGCACTGATGAGGCTGCACTGATGGGCAATGATGGGGAGGCACTAATATGCAGCACTGATAGGCGGCACTGAAATGCAGCACACTGATGGGCACTGATAGATGGCACTGATGAGGAGGCACTGACAGGCAATACTGATGGGCACTGACAGGCATTACTGGTGGGCACTGATTGGCATCATAGGTGGGCATCGTTGATGGGGCTGCACTGATAATCACTGCACTGATTATTAGTGCAGATCTGCCCCCCATTTACCCCCCACCCGCGCGCTTATCGGCCCTCCGCTACTCGTGCCCTGTCAGCAGTGAATAGAGGAATGCCGATGGCCGGCACTTCCTGGTAACGCTGTGATTGGCCACAGCTGATCACATGGTAAAGAGCCTACATCATAGGCTATTTACCATGATCGGAGATGGGGTGTGTCAGAGCGACACACCGCACCACCGATCGCCGCGTTGCCCGCCCCTGGGGGCGCGCCAGAGCGGCTTGTTCTGCTGGACATCATATGACATCCGGTCAGAACGGAGAGCCACCGCCCAGCCGTCATTTTGCTATAGGCTGGGCGAGATGTGGTTAAAAAAAAATATATTACCATTTTGGGGAAATGCGTTCGAGTCAAAGTAAAAGACAAAAGTTTAATTAAGTTAAAGGTAAGTTGGCTTTTTCACAAAAAATTAAAGCGCGAACTAACTCCAAAAATTCCGGCCACCCCTTTGGACCCCGCCACACATAGCAGCTGTGATGCCCAGTGCGGTCAGTGGACGCCATACAACACAATACACATCTCAAAGTGAGTATCCATCATAATACTCTCAATGGCAAACACTCTTTGGTCAGCAAGACCACTTGACTATGCTGACCAATAAGAAGCATTTCTTTCTTCTGGGATACCTTACCGGAAGAAAAAGCCTCAAATGCACTACTCATTGGTCAGTATGGTCACGTGACTGTGCTGACCAATGAGCACTTGCCATTGCGAGGTTTATGATGGACACTCACCCCAGATCTGCACATTGTGGTGTACAGTGTACGGACTACTACAATGGCAGCACGGGGCATTGCAGCCACCATGTGTGGCGGGGTCTGGAGGGGTGCCAAGGATAATTCTAGTTAGTTCACCTTTTCATTTTTAGTGAGAAACTGAACTTACCCTTTAGCTTTGTCTCCAATGCATATTGACAAAATTGAAATTTGTTTACTGCCGTTGTAGCAGCACCATCTACATTTCCAGGCTTTTTATTGCTGTCGTTACCACCAGGATCTAGATGTCCCCTCAGATCTTGTCCAGGTGATGGGTGTCAGAAAGAACAGGAAGGGAGAAAGGTTTGGCTGGAGTTAGGCTTTAACCCTTTTATAATTTATAACCACAGTTCTTTTCATTTCAGGCGTATGCACCTCGGGGACAGCAAGAGAAAGATCATTTTCTTCAAGCTGGAAAAAGTAATCAGTGTGGTGTGATGGAACTTGGCTGTGAAGAGGAAGTGCCATTGACCATGGACCCTACTAATAAAGAGCAACCCAGTTTGGGGGCTTGTAGCTGTGTCAGTAATAGAGTAAGTGACTTTACTGTCCTCTGTATGGACCAAGGGGGTTATTTACTAAACCTGGAGAGTGCAAAAGCTGGTGCAGCTCTGCATATAAACCAATCAGCTTCCAGGTTTTATTGTCAAACCTTAACTAAACAAGCTGAGATTAGAAGATGATTGGCTACCATGCACAGCTGCACCAGATTTTGAGTGCTCCAGTTTTAGTAAATCTCCCCCTAAGTGTCACCTTTTCTTTGATATTAAAGTGTTGTTGTTCAGTCATTTAGCCGTGTCCGACTCTTTGTGACCTCGTGGACCATCGAGCGCCAGGCTTTTCTGTCCTCCACTGCCTCCCGGAGCTTCCTTAACTTCATGTTCATTGTTTAGATGATGCTATCTATCCAATTTTCTGTCGTCCTCTTCTCCTTTTTCCTTCCATGTCTTTTCCAATGAGCCCTCTCTTCGCATTAGGTGGCCAAAATGTAAAGTGTAACTTTACTAAAGTGTTAACTTTAAACTTAATTAAAGTGTTAATAAAAGTTAACTTAATTAAAGTGTAACTAAAGGCAAAACTCTTTTTTTTTATTAGTTTTTTTATTTATTTATTTTTTTTGTGCATAAAATGGGGAGGGATTATAACACTGTTGTACTTTGACTGACAATTGCGTGGTCATGCATTGAAATTTTTATATTTGTTTTCTCATAAATAGAGCTTTCTTTTGGAGGTCCTTAATCACTACTGAGTTTTTTATTTTTTACTAAACAAATGAAAAAAGACCGAAAATTTGGGGGAAAAAAAGTTTTTTTTGTTTCTGTTATAAAATTTTGTAAATAAGTAATTTTTCTCCTTCACTGACGGGCACTGATGAGGTTGCACTGATGGGCAATGATGGGGAGGCACTAGTATATAGCACTGAGAGGCGGCACTGATATGCAGCACTGATGGGCACTGATATGCAGCATTCCCCTAGTTAGCTAGTCTATTAAAACTCTGATCACATGTTACTGTTGATATCACAATAATACAAGGTTAGCTATGAGATCAAGCACACGGCTTAATAAAACAAAGTCTTATTTATTTCCCAAGAAAATGCTAACATAAAATACTAAGGAAAGATATTACAAACATATACCAACAGATAATATTAGAATATCAAAGATACTTATCGCAATGCTTTCCTCAAGGCTTTGCATCATGTTGCCTTCCAACAGAACTGATTGGCATCACAGGTGGGCATTGCTGATTGGGCTGCACTGATAATCACTGCACTGATTATCAGTGCAGACCCCTCCCCCTGTCAGGAGAGCTGCTTATCAGCAGTGAATAGATGATAACCGTCACTTCCTGGTAACGCTGTGATTGGATACAGCTGATCACATGGTAAAGAGCTTAAATCATAGGCTCTTTTCCGTGATCGAAGATGCAGTGTGTGCCGGAGTGACACACCGCACTACCGATCACCGTGGTTCGTGCCCCTTGGGGTGCGCACGAGAGGCTTGTTCTGCTGGACATCATATGACGTCCAGTCAAAACAGAAGAGCCACTGCCCAGCCATCATTTTGCTATAGGCTGGGCGAGATGTGATTAAAAAAATTACCCTTTTGCCAAAATGCATTGGAGTCAAAGTAAAAGCCAAAATTTTAATTGAGTTAAAGGTAAGTTCGCTTTTTCACAAAAAATTAAACGGTGAACTAACTCCAAATATCCCGGCCACTCCTCCAGACTCCGCCACACATAGCAGCTTGTCAGGGCTGGGCTCAGCCCTTCCTTCTCTGAGCTGGCCGCTCAGCTGTCGGCTAATTGCCAGCTCCCATCTCTCTCCACAGTTAGTCAGCTGTTGATGATATCCTGCTCATCAGTCCTGCCTACTTAAGCCATCCAGTCCAGAGGATCTCTGCCTTTACCTTGGTCACATCACAGAAACTATCTCCTGTGATCCTGTTCAAGACTTGCTTTGCTGACATCCCTTCTGGCTCCAGATCCTGCTTGCTGTTCCACTACATTGATCCCTGACTTCTGGCTTGGCTGACTATCCATTCCGGTTACTGAACTTTGGCTATGTTTTGACTACGTTTGTTCTTTTTACTTTTATTATTAAACAAGTGTGATTTAACTGTACTTCTGTCTCGGCCTGATTTCATGGTTTCTGACACAGCTGTGATGCCCAGTGCAGTCAGTGGACACCATACACCACAATACAGCTCAAAATGAGTATCCATCATAATACCCTCAATGGCAAACACTCATTGGCCAGCTAGACCACTTGACTATACTGACCAATAAAAAGCATTTCTTCTAGGATACCTAACTGGAAGAAGAAGAAGCCTCATTGGTCAGTATGGTCACGTGACTTTGCTGACCAATGAGCACTTGCCATTGCGAGCATTATGATGGACACTCACTCCAGGGCTGCTCATTGTGGTTATACAGTGTACGGACTACTACAACGGCAGCACGGGGCATTGCAGCCACCATGTGTTGGCGGGGTCTGGAGGGGTGCCAAGGATAGTTGGACTTAGTTCACCCTATAATTTTTAGAGAAATGTGAACTTACCCTTTACGGTGGTATTTGCTTTGTCTCCAATGCATATTGACAAAATGGAATTTGTTTACTGCCATTGTATCGCCATCTACGTTCCCACCGCCATGCTTTTTATTGCTGTCTTTACTACCAGGAGCTAGATGTCCCCTCACATCTTGTCCAGGTGATGGGTGTCAGAAAGAACAGGAAGAGAGAAAGGTTTGGGCTGGAGTTAGGCTTTAACCCTTTTATAATTTATAACCACAGTTCTTTTGATTTCAGGTGTACACACCTCGGGGGCCGCAAGAGAAAAAGAATTGTATTCAAGTTGGAAAAAGTAATCAGTGTGGTGTGACAGGACTTGGCTGTGAAGAGGAAGTGCCATTGACCATGGACCCTACTGATAAAGAGCAACCCAGTTTAGGGGCTTGTAGCTGTGTCAGTAATAGAGTAAGTGACTTTACTGTCCTCTGTATGGACCAAGGGGGTTATTTACTAAACCTGGAGAGTGCAAAAGCTGGTGCAGCTCTGCATATAAACCAATCAGCTTCCAGGTTTTATTGTCAAACCTTAACTAAACAAGCTGAGATTAGAAGATGATTGGCTACCATGCACAGCTGCACCAGATTTTGAGTGCTCCAGTTTTAGTAAATCTCCCCCTAAGTGTCACCTTTTCTTTGATATTAAAGTGTTGTTGTTCAGTCATTTAGCCGTGTCCGACTCTTTGTGACCTCGTGGACCATCGAGCGCCAGGCTTTTCTGTCCTCCACTGCCTCCCGGAGCTTCCTTAACTTCATGTTCATTGTTTAGATGATGCTATCTATCCAATTTTCTGTCGTCCTCTTCTCCTTTTTCCTTCCATGTCTTTTCCAATGAGCCCTCTCTTCGCATTAGGTGGCCAAAATGTAAAGTGTAACTTTACTAAAGTGTTAACTTTAAACTTAATTAAAGTGTTAATAAAAGTTAACTTAATTAAAGTGTAACTAAAGGCAAAACTCTTTTTTTTTATTAGTTTTTTTATTTATTTATTTTTTTTGTGCATAAAATGGGGAGGGATTATAACACTGTTGTACTTTGACTGACAATTGCGTGGTCATGCATTGAAATTTTTATATTTGTTTTCTCATAAATAGAGCTTTCTTTTGGAGGTCCTTAATCACTACTGAGTTTTTTATTTTTTACTAAACAAATGAAAAAAGA
This sequence comes from Lithobates clamitans, assembly GCA_037952925.1. NCBI lineage: Eukaryota > Metazoa > Chordata > Amphibia > Anura > Ranidae > Lithobates > Lithobates clamitans. The sequence continues at coordinate 136,048 of JBBGZY010003200.1, forward strand.
CCGAAAATTTGGGGGAAAAAAAGTTTTTTTTGTTTCTGTTATAAAATTTTGTAAATAAGTAATTTTTCTCCTTCACTGACGGGCACTGATGAGGTTGCACTGATGGGCAATGATGGGGAGGCACTAGTATATAGCACTGAGAGGCGGCACTGATATGCAGCACTGATGGGCACTGATATGCAGCATTCCCCTAGTTAGCTAGTCTATTAAAACTCTGATCACATGTTACTGTTGATATCACAATAATACAAGGTTAGCTATGAGATCAAGCACACGGCTTAATAAAACAAAGTCTTATTTATTTCCCAAGAAAATGCTAACATAAAATACTAAGGAAAGATATTACAAACATATACCAACAGATAATATTAGAATATCAAAGATACTTATCGCAATGCTTTCCTCAAGGCTTTGCATCATGTTGCCTTCCAACAGAACTGATTGGCATCACAGGTGGGCATTGCTGATTGGGCTGCACTGATAATCACTGCACTGATTATCAGTGCAGACCCCTCCCCCCGTCAGGAGAGCTGCTTATCAGCAGTGAATAGATGATAACCGTCACTTCCTGGTAACGCTGTGATTGGATACAGCTGATCACATGGTAAAGAGCTTAAATCATAGGCTCTTTTCCGTGATCGAAGATGCAGTGTGTGCCGGAGTGACACACCGCACTACCGATCACCGTGGTTCGTGCCCCTTGGGGTGCGCACGAGAGGCTTGTTCTGCTGGACATCATATGACGTCCAGTCAAAACAGAAGAGCCACTGCCCAGCCATCATTTTGCTATAGGCTGGGCGAGATGTGATTAAAAAAATTACCCTTTTGCCAAAATGCATTGGAGTCAAAGTAAAAGCCAAAATTTTAATTGAGTTAAAGGTAAGTTCGCTTTTTCACAAAAAATTAAACGGTGAACTAACTCCAAATATCCCGGCCACTCCTCCAGACTCCGCCACACATAGCAGCTTGTCAGGGCTGGGCTCAGCCCTTCCTTCTCTGAGCTGGCCGCTCAGCTGTCGGCTAATTGCCAGCTCCCATCTCTCTCCACAGTTAGTCAGCTGTTGATGATATCCTGCTCATCAGTCCTGCCTACTTAAGCCATCCAGTCCAGAGGATCTCTGCCTTTACCTTGGTCACATCACAGAAACTATCTCCTGTGATCCTGTTCAAGACTTGCTTTGCTGACATCCCTTCTGGCTCCAGATCCTGCTTGCTGTTCCACTACATTGATCCCTGACTTCTGGCTTGGCTGACTATCCATTCCGGTTACTGAACTTTGGCTATGTTTTGACTACGTTTGTTCTTTTTACTTTTATTATTAAACAAGTGTGATTTAACTGTACTTCTGTCTCGGCCTGATTTCATGGTTTCTGACACAGCTGTGATGCCCAGTGCAGTCAGTGGACACCATACACCACAATACAGCTCAAAATGAGTATCCATCATAATACCCTCAATGGCAAACACTCATTGGCCAGCTAGACCACTTGACTATACTGACCAATAAAAAGCATTTCTTCTAGGATACCTAACTGGAAGAAGAAGAAGCCTCATTGGTCAGTATGGTCACGTGACTTTGCTGACCAATGAGCACTTGCCATTGCGAGCATTATGATGGACACTCACTCCAGGGCTGCTCATTGTGGTTATACAGTGTACGGACTACTACAACGGCAGCACGGGGCATTGCAGCCACCATGTGTTGGCGGGGTCTGGAGGGGTGCCAAGGATAGTTGGACTTAGTTCACCCTATAATTTTTAGAGAAATGTGAACTTACCCTTTACGGTGGTATTTGCTTTGTCTCCAATGCATATTGACAAAATGGAATTTGTTTACTGCCATTGTATCGCCATCTACGTTCCCACCGCCATGCTTTTTATTGCTGTCTTTACTACCAGGAGCTAGATGTCCCCTCACATCTTGTCCAGGTGATGGGTGTCAGAAAGAACAGGAAGAGAGAAAGGTTTGGGCTGGAGTTAGGCTTTAACCCTTTTATAATTTATAACCACAGTTCTTTTGATTTCAGGTGTACACACCTCGGGGGCCGCAAGAGAAAAAGAATTGTATTCAAGTTGGAAAAAGTAATCAGTGTGGTGTGACAGGACTTGGCTGTGAAGAGGAAGTGCCATTGACCATGGACCCTACTGATAAAGAGCAACCCAGTTTAGGGGCTTGTAGCTGTGTCAGTAATAGAGTAAGTGACTTTACTGTCCTCTGTATGGACCAAGGGGGTTATTTACTAAACCTGGAGAGTGCAAAAGCTGGTGCAGCTCTGCATATAAACCAATCAGCTTCCAGGTTTTATTGTCAAACCTTAACTAAACAAGCTGAGATTAGAAGATGATTGGCTACCATGCACAGCTGCACCAGATTTTGAGTGCTCCAGTTTTAGTAAATCCCCCCCTAAGTGTCACCTTTTCTTTGATATTAAAGTGTTGTTGTTCAGTCATTTAGCCGTGTCCGACTCTTTGTGACCTCGTGGACCATCGAGCGCCAGGCTTTTCTGTCCTCCACTGCCTCCCGGAGCTTCCTTAACTTCATGTTCATTGTTTAGATGATGCTATCTATCCAATTTTCTGTCGTCCTCTTCTCCTTTTTCCTTCCATGTCTTTTCCAATGAGCCCTCTCTTCGCATTAGGTGGCCAAAATGTAAAGTGTAACTTTACTAAAGTGTTAACTTTAAACTTAATTAAAGTGTTAATAAAAGTTAACTTAATTAAAGTGTAACTAAAGGCAAAACTCTTTTTTTTTATTAGTTTTTTTATTTATTTATTTTTTTTGTGCATAAAATGGGGAGGGATTATAACACTGTTGTACTTTGACTGACAATTGCGTGGTCATGCATTGAAATTTTTATATTTGTTTTCTCATAAATAGAGCTTTCTTTTGGAGGTCCTTAATCACTACTGAGTTTTTTATTTTTTACTAAACAAATGAAAAAAGACCGAAAATTTGGGGGAAAAAAAGTTTTTTTTGTTTCTGTTATAAAATTTTGTAAATAAGTAATTTTTCTCCTTCACTGACGGGCACTGATGAGGTTGCACTGATGGGCAATGATGGGGAGGCACTAGTATATAGCACTGAGAGGCGGCACTGATATGCAGCACTGATGGGCACTGATATGCAGCATTCCCCTAGTTAGCTAGTCTATTAAAACTCTGATCACATGTTACTGTTGATATCACAATAATACAAGGTTAGCTATGAGATCAAGCACACGGCTTAATAAAACAAAGTCTTATTTATTTCCCAAGAAAATGCTAACATAAAATACTAAGGAAAGATATTACAAACATATACCAACAGATAATATTAGAATATCAAAGATACTTATCGCAATGCTTTCCTCAAGGCTTTGCATCATGTTGCCTTCCAACAGAACTGATTGGCATCACAGGTGGGCATTGCTGATTGGGCTGCACTGATAATCACTGCACTGATTATCAGTGCAGACCCCTCCCCCCGTCAGGAGAGCTGCTTATCAGCAGTGAATAGATGATAACCGTCACTTCCTGGTAACGCTGTGATTGGATACAGCTGATCACATGGTAAAGAGCTTAAATCATAGGCTCTTTTCCGTGATCGAAGATGCAGTGTGTGCCGGAGTGACACACCGCACTACCGATCACCGTGGTTCGTGCCCCTTGGGGTGCGCACGAGAGGCTTGTTCTGCTGGACATCATATGACGTCCAGTCAAAACAGAAGAGCCACTGCCCAGCCATCATTTTGCTATAGGCTGGGCGAGATGTGATTAAAAAAATTACCCTTTTGCCAAAATGCATTGGAGTCAAAGTAAAAGCCAAAATTTTAATTGAGTTAAAGGTAAGTTCGCTTTTTCACAAAAAATTAAACGGTGAACTAACTCCAAATATCCCGGCCACTCCTCCAGACTCCGCCACACATAGCAGCTTGTCAGGGCTGGGCTCAGCCCTTCCTTCTCTGAGCTGGCCGCTCAGCTGTCGGCTAATTGCCAGCTCCCATCTCTCTCCACAGTTAGTCAGCTGTTGATGATATCCTGCTCATCAGTCCTGCCTACTTAAGCCATCCAGTCCAGAGGATCTCTGCCTTTACCTTGGTCACATCACAGAAACTATCTCCTGTGATCCTGTTCAAGACTTGCTTTGCTGACATCCCTTCTGGCTCCAGATCCTGCTTGCTGTTCCACTACATTGATCCCTGACTTCTGGCTTGGCTGACTATCCATTCCGGTTACTGAACTTTGGCTATGTTTTGACTACGTTTGTTCTTTTTACTTTTATTATTAAACAAGTGTGATTTAACTGTACTTCTGTCTCGGCCTGATTTCATGGTTTCTGACATAGCTGTGATGCCCAGTGCAGTCAGTGGACACCATACACCACAATACAGCTCAAAATGAGTATCCATCATAATACCCTCAATGGCAAACACTCATTGGCCAGCTAGACCACTTGACTATACTGACCAATAAAAAGCATTTCTTCTAGGATACCTAACTGGAAGAAGAAGAAGCCTCATTGGTCAGTATGGTCACGTGACTTTGCTGACCAATGAGCACTTGCCATTGCGAGCATTATGATGGACACTCACTCCAGGGCTGCTCATTGTGGTTATACAGTGTACGGACTACTACAACGGCAGCACGGGGCATTGCAGCCACCATGTGTTGGCGGGGTCTGGAGGGGTGCCAAGGATAGTTGGACTTAGTTCACCCTATAATTTTTAGAGAAATGTGAACTTACCCTTTACGGTGGTATTTGCTTTGTCTCCAATGCATATTGACAAAATGGAATTTGTTTACTGCCATTGTATCGCCATCTACGTTCCCACCGCCATGCTTTTTATTGCTGTCTTTACTACCAGGAGCTAGATGTCCCCTCACATCTTGTCCAGGTGATGGGTGTCAGAAAGAACAGGAAGAGAGAAAGGTTTGGGCTGGAGTTAGGCTTTAACCCTTTTATAATTTATAACCACAGTTCTTTTGATTTCAGGTGTACACACCTCGGGGGCCGCAAGAGAAAAAGAATTGTATTCAAGTTGGAAAAAGTAATCAGTGTGGTGTGACAGGACTTGGCTGTGAAGAGGAAGTGCCATTGACCATGGACCCTACTGATAAAGAGCAACCCAGTTTAGGGGCTTGTAGCTGTGTCAGTAATAGAGTAAGTGACTTTACTGTCCTCTGTATGGACCAAGTGTCTCCTTTTCTTTAATATTGAAGTGTTGTTGTTGTTCTGTGTCCAACTCTTCATGACCTCATGGACCATAAAACACCATACTTTTCTGTCCTCCACTGCCTCCTGAAGCTTGCTTAACTTCATGTTCATTGTTTCGATCAGTGGCGGCCCATCCATATGGGGCGCAGGGGCGCCGCCCCCCTAATCCATTCGCCCATCCCCTAATCTATATGCAGGGCACTGGACGCACGGAAACATTTTTCAAATTTCCGAATTCCGAATTTTCAAATTCCGAATTTCCGAATTTTCAGAATCCGCAAATTCGGAAATTCAAAAATTCGAAAATCTGAAAAAAAGAGAAAATCAGTAAAATTTGAAATAATAACTAACTATTAAATTATAGGTATTGGAATTTCCTTTCAAATTTGGCTGTTTGTGAACGTACAAATTTATCTGAAGTTACGAATTATCCGAAATAACTAATGCCGCAACTAAACAAATGGAATGGAACAAATTAATAATAATAAAAAGGTTTTATTATTATTATTGTTATTTATTATTATTAGATCGTTACATTTTATTTGTTTAGATATAGCATTCGTTATTTCAGATCATTCCTAACTTCGGATAAATTCGTATTTGTTACATTCACTAACAGCCAAATTTGAAAGGAAATTCCAATACCTATAATTTAATATTTATTATTAGTTAGTTATTTCAGATTTTCGGGTTTTTGAATTTTCAGATTTTCATTTTTATGAATTTTTAGATTTTCATTCTTATTTTTGGATATTTAAATTTCCAAATTTCATAATTTTGAGTTTTCGAACTTCCGAAATTTTGAATTTCTGAATTTCCAATTTCTGAAATTTGGAAATTTCAGAATTAATGAATTTGTCAAAATTTGTTAAACGAACTCGGGACAAAACAAATTGCACATGTCCATTAACCAGGGACTAATCCTATGCTATAAAGTAATTCACATCCTCAATATTACTTACCATCATGTGTTCATCAATGCAAATACTCCCATGGAATGAAAAAAACAAACCATTTATGAGGATTCCCACTGAAAAAAAAATTGAAGGAAATGAGACATGTACTGAAATGTAAATTATGTTTTATATATCTAACTTATTTGTGTGTTTGTTTTTTTTTTTTTTAATTATTATATTAAAGACTTAAAGTCTAAACAATACTTTTTGCGTTACTATTATTGTATTACTTATTATTATTTGTATTTACAGCTCAAATTCAGAAGTGACAAAATACTAACTGATGAAGGTAAGCAAAATATGTGTGGGTTATTTCCTAACGTTATAAAAGGTCTAGTCATAACTTTGCAATCGGCGCATCCATATTTATTAGCAGTTCTCTCTTATGCTGACCATACACTAGTAAATTTTTGAATGAACGTTCAAACGAAGATTTGTATGAAAATTCATATGAAAACTAATCAGTACTTTTGATGATTGGCAAATGTTATTCAAAACTACTTCAAAATTTTGTGTGTTTTTAACATTCGCTTTTGAAATGAATGTACATTATATTGCCAAAAGTATTGGGACGCCTGCCTTTAAACAAAAATGAACTTTAATGGCATCCCAGTCTTAGTCTTTAGGGTTCAATATTGAGTTGGCCCACCCTTTGCAGCTATAACAGCTTCCAATCTTTTGGGACATCTGTCCACAAGGTTTCTGTGCAGGCCAGTCAAGTTCCTCCGCTCCAAACTCTCTCATCCATGTCTTTATGGACTTTGCTTTGTGCACTGGTCCAAATCATTTGGTGGAGGGGGGATTATGGTGTGGGGGTTGTTTTTCAGGGGTTGGGCTTGGCCCCTTAGTTCCAGTGTAGGGAACTTTTAAGGCGTCAGCATACCAAGACATTTTGGACAATTTCATGCTCCATGACTGCGCACCAGTGCACAAAGCAAGGTCCATAAAGACATGGATGAGCCAGCTTGGGGTGGAGGATCTTGACTGGCCTGCACAGAGTCCTGACCTCAACCCGATAGAATACCTTTGGCATGAATTAGAGCAGAGACTGAAAGCCAGGCCTTCTCGTCCACATGAGGGTGGGCCAACTCAATATTGAACCCTACGGACTAAGACTGGGATTTCATTAAAGTTCATGTGCGTGTAAAGGCAGGTGTCCCAATACTTTTGGCAATTTAGTGTAATTCCCCAAACAAAAACCACATTCACTGTTGGAAATTTTTTCTTGAATTAACAAATGTCTATCTTGCTCCTTCGAAATTTTCTCATCACTGCAGTCGAATGTTGATTTGACCCCACTAATGATTGGAAAAAATCCAAAAAAAAATCCTGAAATGAAAAGGAAAGTTTCCAAACAAATGAATTGAATGTATGCCCAGCTTTAGCTTAGAAGCTCCTGAACTCTTAAGTTTACTTTGCAGGCAGATCTTGGCTGTGGCCTGCACATTATGAACTCAGCTAAATACAAAATGTTGGAAATGAATAGAATGTAGTCTTCTATCCAGCCTACAGTAGGTGGCTTACAGAGCTCAACAGCTCAAGCTGAAAATAAATGAGTAATGGTCTTACCGTTTCACTGAGGAAAGCAGGCTAGATGAAGGGAGGATTGACTGGAAACTTAGGTCCAGATTCTTTGCAAGCCAGTTCAATTATCACTCTTATCTGTGTAATATGCTTCAATTACATTTTGTGATTCTCTATTTTCTTCTAGAATGGCTTGAATGCTACAACTGTCTCATAGAACATGTGACCCCGAACAGGTGGAAAGAAATGATGAGGCATCTGGGGCTACGTGAAGGGGATATCCAGTCTATCCTCTTCGATCATGTGAACTTTCGAGAAGCTAGCTATCAAATGTTCCTCCTGTGGAGAATTCAGAATGGTCAGAGTGCCTCTATGAGCAAGGTGTTCCACGTGCTTGACAAGATGGATCTTAGGGGATGTAAAGAAAATGTTGCTAACGAATTAACTTTTAATGGAATACTTGTTGCCTAAAACCAAGCTGTGAGATTCTGGATTGTTGGAGAGACTGTTAACCTTTTTACTTTATCCCTTGGAACATTTCTGAACATCTCGGATGTGTAGGGAATAAGTACATCAGCATCTTACTTTTACCAGGCCAGTGTGTCTACATGCTAGCCAGGTATTCTTCCTTAATTTCCTCTGTCCCATACTTTACCTATCGTATTATCCACCAGGTAGGTTTGATTTGTGTCCACTAGGATGTGTCAGATGTAGGACTATGAAATAAGGTTTGCAAATTCAACAGCTGGCCAATTCCTGAGCAGCCTAGCCCAAAGGATTGGGCAGGGGAACTGTTAACCATCTGTGGAATATGTTCTCGAAAGGTATCTTCCATTTCTCCTTTTGGCTGGGAAGGAACTGAAAGGGATTGCATCATGTATGACCTGACCAGCTGCACACTTTGGAGAGGTACAGCAAAGAAGCTGGATACAATAGGATCATAGCAGGTACATGAACCTCCAGAGGCTCTCAAGTCTAACTAAACCTGAAGCTTCCAGTTGGAGCAGACACTGGGACTTCCAAAGGCTCTCAAGTATAACCAAATCTAAAGCCTCAGGTTGGAGTAGACACTGGAACCTCCAGAGGCTCTCAAGTATGACCAAATCCTTATACTCAGGTTGTAGCAAACACTGCAACCTCCCGAGGCACTCAAGTATGACAAAATCCGAAGTCTCTGTTTGAAGCAGACCCTGGAACCTCCACAGGCTCTCAAGTCTGACTTAACCCGAAACCTTTGGTTTGAGCAGACCCTGGAACTTTCAGAGGCTCTCAAGTATGACCAAATCCAAAGCCTTAGGTTGGAGCAGACACTGGAAGCTCCAGAGGCTCTCAAGTATGACCAAATCGGGAGCCTTTGGTTGGAGCAGACACTGGGACCTCTAGCAGCTCTCAAGACTACAGAAATCCTAAGCTTCAGGTTGGATCAGACACTGGAGCATCCACTTTTGGAGGGTTATCCTGCAAGGTTGGGTTGGTGTCTCTGGTTGTAAGAAGCCTGCTCTAGGACAGGAATTTTGCCATTAGGTATTCAGATATCATCCTTTCTTTCTTCTGCTTTTATCCAAGTTATTGAACTGTTCAAAAGAATTGGTGGTGATTGTTATGCAAAACAGGTGGTGATTGTTATGCATCCAACTGAAGGAAGTGGTTGTTTTACTGGGACACTTAGGGGTGTAGGCTCAGCTGCCTGTTTTTACCACTTTCTGGCCACCAGTGTGAAAAAGCCCTAAAGCTGCCTTTTTGACCACCTTTAAATACTCACTATAGATATGATTATAGAGTCAATTGCGTTTAAAATGTATTGGCTTTAAGCATATTGACCACCAATATAATGCACATGGGCAGGTCTAAAAATTACAGTGTACAGTATAGCCAATTAAAAATAGTAATACATTTAGAACCATCAAGTTTCTAGACAGAGTGTTATTTAGAAATACCTGCACTGCAGAGACTGCCTGCTTTATCCATCTTGCTTGCTGCCAATCTTTGCGTAATTGACGAATGACACAATTTTTTTTTTTTTTGGAGAATGAAGAACAATTGGATTGGTCACATCCATTATTTTACTTTACGTATCAAAGTGTATTAAAGTGTTCTCAACCCTGGTGACTCTGAAGGGATCTCAACAAAGAGGTCTCAGGGCGACGTTTGTAAGAGGGGCTTAGTGATTGGCTAGAATTGGCACCAAGGGTACAAGTCACTACCCCTGCTCCTGTGCTGCTGAGGCTGTACCCTCCGCCATATTGTGCCCACTCCATGCCAGAGGACTCCACACGACATTCCTGGCCGTTGACCTTTTATATCCCAGGGAAGGAATGTCCACACACATATAAGGAGAATTGTTGCACTTTACTGGTGGAGTTCAGGGAATGGCATAACAGTCACATCACATCAACATACATTCCTGCAGTCACCTGACAATACATAGTCAATCACATTTAGTGGACGGTCTGCAGTAGTCACATGTGAAAGCATATTCAGCACCTTTAGCAGCTCTCAACCTCTAACAGTTTCTTCTTCTACTCGGGGTCATTAGTACTCACAGGACTGTGCTCTCTGCAGTCACTTCCTCCATAGGTACACCTTTCCCAGGAGGAGCCAGGACCCTCCAGGGGAATGGCCTCACTCAGGCAACTCTTGGCCAGGCCTAAAAGGCCTTTTGCAAACCACCCTAGTCCCCACCTCCATAAGGGACAGATGGTCTACAGCCAGCTCTCCTGGGTGCAGGTCTTCTCTTCCCCAGCCTCCTGCCCTGTTTAGGGCCTCTAGATGCTGGTTAAATCGGTGCTGGCTCCCATTCCCCAAGAGATCTATGGCTCCTCCCAGTCTGGCTTATATGTGGGTACTGACTCACCCATGACATCGCTGCAGGAGGGCCCTAACTAAAAGGGGCTTGGCACCTATTGATACGGTCTACTGCAACCAGACACTATTCTGATACAGAGCCACCTAGTGGCAAAATAGCTAACTGCACGTTTGTCCAAAAATTGTTCCTGGATCGTTTACTGTAAAATGGTTATTGCCAACTAACTGGATGAAAATAGTTCAGGTCCACATTCCTAATACATGGTGTGAAAAAACAGTTCCTCAAAGGTGGGACTTTAACTGACCATGAACAGTGAAAATGCTAGTAAAATTACTAATTTATTGGTACAAAAAATATATAATTATACAATGCAAAAAAATGAGATAAAAACAAACACGTGGTGAAAAGGGCAGCAAAAAGCAAATGGACAGAGGATTTCCTCTGTCCATCTGATGGTGTAATTGGGTTATTCCAGCCATTTGCTTTTTGCTGTTCTTTCCACCATGTGTTTGTTTTTATCTCATTTTTTGCATTGTGAAAAATATATAATTTTTTGTACCGATAAATTTGTAATTTCTAAGACTTTTCACTGTTCATGGTCTGTTAAAGTCCCACCTTTGAGGAACTTATTTTGTTCACACCAGGATCGTTTACAGTCCTCAGATTGTAATCCTCCGTTCCTCAGCCCATGTTAGTCTTCTAATAGGCACTTTGGGTACTTTTTTAGTATTTCAAAAAATTCCATGAGCATTTCCTAATATGAAGGCTGAGAACATCGAACGATACCTGTGAATATATTATAACTGTGTACATACTGTGATAGCAAGCATGTTCTGCCTTACCTTGTAAATATATTTAAGTTCGTGCTAACTAAGTTATTTTTATGTAGAAGAACAAAATATTTTAAAGCAGAACTAAACTCGATCAACATGAACTATTTGTAATCCTTATGCTGCTAACATTAGTAAATAAATAAGATTATATAAATATATATTGTGTTTACTTGCTTTAAACCTTTCCTTTTTTTTACATTTCTTCAGTTGCTTCCTGGTTTCTGCCCTAGGCAAAAACAATGTCATATATCCCACTAGTCTTCATGAGTATTGTTTGTTTTCTTCCATCTGGAGGAGGGAAGGAGGGGCTTTCTCAGCTAAGCACGCCCTCCTGTCTGTGTGCCTGAGATAAGGGCAGATGGGTTCCAGGAAGTATATACTCCATAAATCATCTGCCTTTACATAACCAGTTGCAGACTTTGGGCGTTCTACACACACGCACCGCCAAACAAATGTCATCATTGTAAACGTGGAAGCGTGTAGTACGTCCAGTCCTTCTGCCCTGCTGCCAGGACCCCCGTCCCAGTACACAGCAATTCAGTTCTGATTAATTACAGCTGCCATGCTGAGGACACAAAGAAGGTCTCGGCTATCGGAGCTGTCAAAAAAAAAAAAAAAACAGGCTGGGCAATGTTTATCAACAATAATGCTCAGCTGCCAATACAGAAAGATACAAAGAAACATTTTGTTCATTTTGTATTTTTTTGTTCATTCATCTACAGATCAAAGGGATGAACTTTGATCTGCAGATGAAGTCAGTTAAAAAAAAAAAAAAAAATTTGAATTCAATATTCCTCTGCTTAACCCCTATTAACCCTTTATTTACTCTAATCAGCCCTATCTAACTCCTTATTCTCCTTCTCCATTTGATTATAATTTTCCTGCTGTTTTTTTGTTTTGTTTTGTTTGTTTATATTTTATTAAATAATAATATTTTAACTTTTTTTGTATTTGTTTGATTTGTTCTTTTACACCTCTAACGTATATATTTACACGTATCACATTGAAAAAAAGTGCAAAATTGATTGATGTCAGATGTTGCTCCGGTCCTCCAAGGGCATAGAGCCGAGTGAAGGCAAGATAGCCCAGCCACAGAGAGGATCAGATTGGCTCTGGGCTAACCGACAGGTCCGGTAAGCCCGGAGATGACCAGGAAGTGGTGGTGGGGGGTGGGGGAAGGGCACCTCTGCCGCTGCCTACAAAATTGATCTCGCGGCAAATCCGCTGCTGGGACCACTTTTATCAGAGGCAGAATTGCCCACAGTACAAGAAAATACCAGGGTTATGGAAGCTAGCTGCTGCCATACCAGCGGTATTTAATGCATACCTCCCAACATTTTGAGATGGGAATGAGGGACACCTACTAACAAACGTATGTAGGCAAAGGACACGCCCCCCTGCCACACCCCCTTAAAGGAGAATTAACCCAAAAAAAAGGGTTAATTGAATCCACAAGGACTTTTTTTTTAACCACTACTATTCCTTTATATTGGCTTTTAAAATTTACAAATGCAGCAACTTAGAATTTGGATGAAAGGTTTAGCACTGGGAGACACTTTTTGATAGATAAAAAGTGCATTTTATACACAACTATAAAGATCAGACCAAAATGAGGGACAAATGAGGAGGAAAGAGGGACAGAGGAACATTGCTATGTTAATATTAAAGTAATGATGAAAACGTACTGTAGGTGGTCTTGAAGTGGTTAAGGTAAAAATGTGTTACAAGTAAAAATCATTATGTTAGTGTAATGATTTTATAGTAAAATTTATACAATAACTAAAATGAATAAAATGTATTTATTACTAAAAATTTCAAATTCGCTAAAGAAATTCCCAATTTTTCCACTACTCCTGCTAAAATGTCAGATTTTTCCTCACTTTCAGTGGAAATGGAAATAGTTTTTTTAGGACAAATATAGAGGGGGGCACAGAGACCCAATAAAAACCAGACAGGGACCGCAGCTACGTTATGGGGGAGGGCAGTGAAAGCAAACCAGCAGACGCTGCACAGCTGCCCGATCGTTTCTACAAGTGAGTGGGAGAATGAGCGCGCACTTAGGGGTGTTATCAGAAAGCAGTGGGCTTGTGTGCAAGAACATAAGTTGGGCCCCAATGTGGACCTGCAACAAGGGAGCGCCATGCCGCACTGCAGCCACCTACCTATGTAGTCTGTACATCACTGAACTCCTCCCCTTACCAACAACCAACCTTCAGTAATAAAGAGAAGCATGGACCGGCAAAATGCTGGGTGTGGCCAGACTGTGCTAACACGGGGGATATTTATTGGTGGGGCTGCAGCATGTGTACACCCCCAGCCTCTGCATCTGCAGAAAAAGTGTGTGTGTGTGTGTGTGTGGGGGGGGTGGGGGGGGGGGTGGAGATCAAGGGTGGGAAGAATGCAGCCCAACCGAGGGGGTTTTTCCGCTCCCCTACCTCATGTGTGACCGAGTCCTTAGATATTTAAGATTTTATTGTATCCATTGACACCAGTGCTGGGGGTTATTATTGCGTCCACTGACACCAGTGCTGGGGGTTATTATTGTGTCCACCGACACCAGTGCTAGGGGTTATTATTGCGTCCACTGACACCAGTGCTGGGGGTTATTATTGCGTCCACTGACACCAGTGCTGGGGGTTATTATTGTGTCCACCGACACTTGTGCTGGGGGTTATTATTGTGTCCACTGAAACCAGTGCTAGGGGTTATTATTGAGTCCACTGACACCAGTGCTGGAGGTTATTATTGTGTCCACTGACACCAGTGCTGGAGGTTATTATTGTGTCCACTGACACCAGTGCTGGAGGTTATTATTGTGTCCACTGACACCAGTGCTGGAGGTTATTATTGTGTCCACTGACACCAGTGCTAGGGGTTATTATTGCGTCCACTGACACCAGTGCTGGGGGTTATTATTGTGTCCACCGACACCAGTGCTGGGGGTTATTATTGTGTCCACTGAAACCAGTGCTAGGGGTTATTATTGCGTCCACTGACACCAGTGCTGGAGGTTATTATTGTGTCCACTGACACCAGTGCTGGGGGTTATTATTGCGTCCACTGACACCAGTGCTGGGGGTTATTATTGTGTCCACCGACACTTGTGCTGGGGGTTATTATTGTGTCCACTGAAACCAGTGCTAGGGGTTAATATTGAGTCCACTGACACCAGTGCTGGAGGTTATTATTGTGTCCACTGACACCAGTGCTGGAGGTTATTATTGTGTCCACTGACACCAGTGCTGGAGGTTATTATTGTGTCCACTGACACCAGTGCTGGAGGTTATTATTGTGTCCACTGACACCAGTGCTAGGGGTTATTATTGCGTCCACTGACACCAGTGCTGGGGGTTATTATTGTGTCCACCGACACCAGTGCTGGGGGTTATTATTGTGTCCACTGAAACCAGTGCTAGGGGTTATTATTGCGTCCACTGACACCAGTGCTGGAGGTTATTATTGTGTCCACTGACACCAGTGCTGGGGGTTATTATTGCGTACACCAGTGCTGGGGGTTATTATTGTGTCCACCGACACCAGTGCTGGGGGTTATTATTGTGTCCGACACCAGTGCTGGGGTTATTATTGTGTCCACCGACACCAGTGCTGGGGGTTATTATTGTGTCCACCGACACCAGTGCTGGGGGTTATTATTGTGTCCACCGACACCAGTACTGGAGGTTATTATTGTGTCCACCGACACCAGTGCTGGGGGTTATTATTGTGTCCACCGACACCAGTGCTGGGGGTTATTATTGTGTCCACCGACACCAGTGCTGGGGGTTATTATTGTGTCCACCGACACCAGTGCTAGGGGTTATTATTGCGTCCACTGACACCAGTACTGGAGGTTATTATTGTGTCCACCGACACCAGTGCTGGGGGTTATTATTGTGTCCACCGACACCAGTGCTAGGGGTTATTATTGCGTCCACTGACACCAGTGCTAGGGGTTATTATTGTGTCCACCGACACCAGTGCTAGGGGTTATTATTGTGTCCACCGACACCAGTGCTGGGGGTTATTATTGTGTCCACCGACACCAGTGCTGGGGTTATTATTGTGTCCACCGACACCAGTGCTAGGGGTTATTATTGTGTCCACCGACACCAGTGCTGGGGGTTATTATTGTGTCCACCGACACCAGTGCTAGGGGTTATTATTGCGTCCACCGACACCAGTGCTGGAGGTTATTATTGCGTCCACTGACACCAGTGCTGGGGGTTATTATTGCGTCCACCGACACCAGTGCTGGAGGTTATTATTGCGTCCACTGACACCAGTGCTGGGGGTTATTATTGCGTCCACCGACACCAGTGCTGGGGGTTATTATTGCGTCCACCAACACTAGGGCTGGGGGTTATTCTTGCGTCCTTCGACACCAGTGCCGGGGTTTATTATTGCATCCTTCGTCACCAGTGCTGGGGTTTATTATTGCGTCCTTCGATACCAGTAGTGGGGTTTATTATTGCGTCCACTGACACCAGTGCGGGGGGTTATTATAGAGTCCACCACCAGTGCTGGGGGTTATTATTGCGTCCACCAACACCAGTGCTGGGGGTAATTTTTGCATCCACCAACACTAGGGCTGGGGGTTATTCTTGCGTCCTTCGACACCAGTGCCGGGGTTTATTATTGCATCCTTCGTCACCAGTGCTGGGGTTTATTATTGCGTCCTTCGATACCAGTGCTGGGGTTTATTATTGCGTCCACTGACACCAGTGCGGGGGGTTATTATAGAGTCCACCACCAGTTCTGGGGGTTATTATTGCGTCCACCAACACCAGTGCTGGGGGTTATTATTGCGTCCACCGACACCAGTGCTGGGGGTTATTATTGCGTCCACCAACAGTGCTCGGGGTTAATATTGCGTCCACCGACATCAGCATAGCTTCCAACTGTCCCTGATTTTGAGGAACTGTCCTTGTCCCTCTTTCCCCCTTATTTGGGTCTGATCTATATAGTTATATATAAAATGCTTTTTTATCTTTCAAAAGGTGATTCCCAGTGCTAAACATTGCATCCAAATTCTAAATTGCTGCATTTGTAAATTTTAAAAGCAATATAAAGGAATAGTAGTGGTAAAAAAAACACTTGTGGAATTAACCTTTTTTTTTTTGGTTAATTCTCCTTTAAGGGGGTGTGACAGGGGGCGTGTCCTATCCCTACATACATTTGCTAGTAGGTGTCCCTCATTCCCATCTCAAAATGTTGGGGGGTATGCACCAGTGCTGGGGGTTATGCCGCGTACACACGGTCAGACTTTTCATCTACAAAAGTCCGACGGACGCCGACGGACTAAAGCTGGCTGACAATCCGATCGTCTGTGGGCTTCCCCGGACTTTCAGCGGACTTTTCCAGCCGCAAATCTGACGGACTTTAGATTTGAAACATGCTTCAAATCTTTACGTCAAACGGAGAGAGTGGAGGAAGGAAAGAGAAGATGAAGCCGAGAGGGAGAGAGAAAGGAGGAATGAGAAAGAAACGAAAGGGAAAGAGAAGGGGGGAGAGGAGGAAGAAAGAAAAGACAAAGTAGAGGAAGGAGTGAGAGAAGAGGATGGGGAGAAAAGGAAAGGCAGAAGCAGAGAGGGAGGAGGGAGAAGGGAAAGAGAAAAAGGAAGGAGCAAAAGAGGAGAAGGAAAGGGGGAGAGAGGAGGAAGAATGAAAAGAGAGGGTGGAGGAAAGAGAGGAAGAGAGGAGAGAGACAGGAGGGAAGAAGAGAAAGAGAGAAAAAGAGAAAGAGGGAACGAGAGAGAAAGAGAGGTGGAAGCAGGGAGGGAGGAGGGAAAGTGGAAGAAGCAAAAGAGAAGAAGGAAAAGGGGGGGTGCAGAAGGAAAAGAGAGTGTGGAGGAAGGAGAGAAAGAGGGGGAGGAGAGTGGAGGAAGGAGGGTGTGAGAAAAAAGTAAAAAAGGGGGGGGGGGGGAGACAGAAGGAAGTAAAGAGAGAGAGAGGGGGAGGGGGGATAAGGGAAGTGGAAATAGGGGGGATGGAGAGCAAGAGAGAGAAAGAAGGAAGAAGCAAGAGAGGAAGAAAAGAGAGGGGGGAGGAGGAAGAGAGAAAGGAGAGAGTGGAGGAAGGAGAGAAGGATGGGGAGAAAAGAGGCAAAAGCACAGAGAGAGAGAAAAAGGGAAGGAAAAAAGAGAAGGAAAAGGAGGGGGAGAGGAGTAAGAAGGAAAGGAGAGGGTGGAGGAAGGAGAGAAAGGGAGGAATAAGAAGGGGGGAGAGTGAAGAGTACAAAGGAAGGAAAGAGAGGAGGGAGAAAGAAAAAAGAGAGAGAGAGAAGTGAGGGGGGTGAAAAGGAGAGAGGAGGAGAAAGAGGGAGAGAGTGATAGGAGAAAGGAGGGGGTAGAAAAACAAACACCTGGTGGTGGGGAGAAGAGATGGGAGAAGAGATAGAAGAAGGAAGAAATGAGAGCGGATAGACGGAGAATGAGTGGAAGTGATCATTAGAGTGTCAGCTCCTGTGGCTCAGTACTGTCAGTGCTCATTGTGTATAGACGGCTCGGTCATATCACCGATGTCTCCACACACACAGCAGGAGACAGGAGTGATATGAGTCCGACCTGAGAGACAACCTCAGACTCTGCCGAGGCTCCTCAGGCTCGCAGTAGTCGTGTACTAGGCCGCGGCGGCCCGGTTGCTAGGTAACAGAGATCACCGGAAGTGAGCCCGGGCGGAACTTCCGGACACGTTTTGTTGATGGTTGCATCAGAATCCTAGCGATAGAAGAGGGATAGAGATGGCGGCAGCTGGAGAGGAGGCGGGTGAGTGCCGGGGGGTGTGTGTGCGCCCGGGTCCTCCGAGATATACCGATACCGGGGGGGCACAGAGCCAGAGAGACACCGGGGACACTGTCAGTAATAGAGCCTGTGTGTGACAGCTACACCCCCCCCCCCTCCTGTGTGACAGCTACCCTCCCCCCTCCTGTGTGACAGCTACCCTCCCCCCTCCTGTGTGACAGCTACACCCCCCCCCCTGTGTGACAGCTACCCTCCCACCCCCCCTCCTGTGTGACAGCTACCCTCCCACCCCCCCCTCCTGTGTGACAGCTACCCTCCCACCCCCCCCTCCTGTGTGACAGCTACCCTCCCACCCCCCCCCTCCCGTGTGACAGCTACCCTCCCACCCCCCCCTCCCGTGTGACAGCTACCCTCCCACCCCACCCCTCCCGTGTGACAGCTACCCTCCCACCCCCCCCTCCTGTGTGACAGCTACCCTCCCACCCCCCCCTCCCGTGTGACAGCTACCCTCCCACCCCCCCCCTCCCGTGTGACAGCTACCCTCCCACCCCCCCCCTCCCGTGTGACAGCTACCCTCCCACCCCACCCCCTCCCGTGTGACAGCTACCCTCCCACCCCCCCCTCCTGTGTGACAGCTACCCTCCCACCCCCCCCCCTCCCGTGTGACAGCTACCCTCCCACCCCCCCCCTCCCGTGTGACAGCTACCCTCCCACCCCACCCCTCCTGTGTGACAGCTACCCTCCCACCCCCCCCCTCCCGTGTGACAGCTACCCTCCCACCCCCCCCTCCCGTGTGACAGCTACCCTCCCACCCCACCCCCTCCCGTGTGACAGCTACCCTCCCACCCCCCCTCCCGTGTGACAGCTACACTCCCACCCCACCCCCCTCCTGTGTGACAGCTACCCTCCCACCCCCCCCCCTCCCGTGTGACAGCTACCCTCCCACCCCCCCCCGTGTGACAGCTACCCTCCCACCCCACCCCCTCCTGTGTGACAGCTACCCTCCCACCCCCCCCCCCTCCCGTGTGACAGCTACCCTCCCACCCCACCCCCTCCCGTGTGACAGCTACACTCCCACCCCACCCCCCCGTGTGACAGCTACCCTCCCACCCCCCCTCCTGTGTGACAGCTACCCTCCCCCACCCCCCTCCTGTGTGACAGCTACCCTCCCACCCCCCCCCCCCGTGTGACAGCTACCCTCCCACCCCACCCCCTCCTGTGTGACAGCTACCCTCCCACCCCCCCCTCCTGTGTGACAGCTACCCTCCCACCCCACCCCCTCCTGTGTGACAGCTACCCTCCCACCCCACCCCCTCCTGTGTGACAGCTACCCTCCCTCCCCCCCCCGTGTGACAGCTACCCTCCCCCACCCCCCTCCTGTGTGACAGCTACCCTCCCACCCCCCCCTCCTGTGTGACAGCTACCCTCCCACCCCCCCCTCCTGTGTGACAGCTACCCTCCCACCCCACCCCCTCCTGTGTGACAGCTACCCTCCCTCCCCCCCCCCGTGTGACAGCTACCCTCCCACCCCACCCCCCCGTGTGACAGCTACCCTCCCACCCCACCCCCTCCCGTGTGACAGCTACCCTCCCACCCCACCCCCTCCCGTGTGACAGCTACCCTCCCACCCCCCCCCCCTATGTGACAGCTACCCTCCCACCCCACCTGTGTGACAGCTATTCTCCCACCCCACCCCCTCCCGTGTGACAGCTATTCTCCCATCCCACCCCACCCCCTCCCGTGTGACAGCTATTCTCCCACCCCACCCCACCCCCTCCCTTGTGACAGCTACCCTCCCACCCCCCCGTGTGACAGCTACCCTCCCACCCCCCCCCGTGTGACAGCTACCCTCCCACCCCCCCCGTGTGACAGCTACCCTTCCCCCCTCCTGTGTGACAGCTACCCTCCCACCCCACCCCCTCCTGTGTGACAGCTACCCTCCCACCCCACCCCCTCCTGTGTGACAGCTACCCTCCCCCCCCCCCCTCTTGTGTGACATCTACACTCCCCCCCCTTTTGTGTGACAGCTACACTCCCTCCGTGTGGCAGCTACACTCCCCCCCCCCCGTGTGACAGCTACACTCCCCCCCCCCCCCCTGTGTGACAGCTACACTCCCACCCCCCCCCCTGTGTGACAGCTACACTCCCACCCCCCCTGTGTGACAGCTACACTCCCACCCCCCCCCCTGTGTGACAGCTACACTCCCCCCCCCCCTGTGTGACAGCTACACTCCCACCCCCCCCCTGTGTGACAGCTACACTCCCCCCCCCCCCTGTGTGACAGCTACACTCCCACCCCCCCCCTGTGTGACAGCTACACTCCCCCCCCCCCCTGTGTGACAGCTACACTCCCCCCCCCCCTGTGTGACAGCTACACTCCCACCCCCCCCCTGTGTGACAGCTACACTCCCCCCCCCCCTGTGTGACAGCTACGCTCCCACCGCCCCCTCCTGTGTGACAGCTACACTCCCACCCCCCCCTGTGTGACAGCTACACTCCCACCCCCCCCTGTGTGACAGCTACACTCCCACCCCCCCCTGTGTGACAGCTACACTCCCACCCCCCCCGTGTGACAGCTACACTCCCACCCCCCCCCCCCCGTGTGACAGCTACACTCCCACCCCCCCCCCGTGTGACAGCTACACTCCCACCCCCCCCCCCGTGTGACAGCTACACTCCCACCCCCCCCGTGACAGCTACACTCCCCCCCCCCGTGTGACAGCTACCCTCCCCCCCCCCCGTGTGACAGCTACCCTCCCCCCCCCCCGTGTGACAGCTACCCTCCCCCCCCCGTGTGACAGCTACCCTCCCCCCCCCCCGTGTGACAGCTACCCTCCCCCCCCCGTGTGACAGCTACCCTCCCCCCCCCCCCGTGTGACAGCTTCCCTACCCCCCCCCTGTGTGACAGCTACACTCCCCCCCCCCCCTCCTATGTGACATCTACCCCCCTCCTGTGTGACATCTACCCCCCCTCCTGTGTGACATCTACCCCCCCTCCTGTGTGACATCTACCCCCCCCCTCCTGTGTGACATCTACCCCCCCCCCTCCTGTGTGACATCTACCCCCCCCCTCCTGTGTGACATCTACCCCCCCCCTCCTGTGTGACATCTACCCCCCCCCTCCTGTGTGACATCTACCCCCCCTCCTGTGTGACATTTACCCCCCTCCTGTGTGACATCCACCCTCCCACCCCTCCTGTGTGACAACTATCCCCCCTTCTGTGTGACGTCTCCCCCCCCCTACACTCCCACCCCCCCTGTGTGACAGCTACACTCCCACCCCCCCCCTGTGTGACAGCTACACTCCCACCCCCCCCTGTGTGACAGCTACACTCCCACCCCCCCCCCTGTGTGACAGCTACACTCCCACCCCCCCCCTGTGTGACAGCTACACTCCCACCCCCCCCCGTGTGACAGCTACACTCCCCCCCCCCGTGTGACAGCTACACTCCCTGTGTGACATCCACCCTCCCACCCCTCCTGTGTGACAACTACCCCCCTTCTGTATGACAGCTACCCCCCCCCCCACATCCCCTCGTGTGACAGACTGAGTGTCTATCCCTGGTACATGGGGGGGGTCTGGCATTATCTGTGGATGGGGGGCACAGTTGCACCATCCAGCTTCACTGCCAGCATCCTGTAACACTGTATGAGAGGCTGACAGCTGCTGGAGGGTGCACTTAGGAGCGCTCAAGTAAGTATTAGGGGGGGCTGCACATAGAAGGTTTTTATATTCATGTATAGAATGGATTAAGGTAAAAAAACCTTCAGCCCTTACAACCGCTTTAAGGGGGGGGCAGTTAGGGGGTGGTAAAAAAGTGTCTCATCCATGTGTTTTTACATCACCAGAATCACAAGTGTAAATGAGCCCTTACTGTTTGAGCCCTGGTTCACATTGATGCGATTTGCGTCCGGCAATGGCAGCGTCCGAATCGGTTCAGTGCCGCACTGATTCCCAAAAGTAGTTCCTGTACTACTTTTGGCGATTTCGGGGTGCAATTTCCATTGACACCTGTGCAGAAACTGTCACAGATGTCTCTGAAATCACCCCCCCCCCCCGAAATCGGGACTGACATGCGGCAATGAAATCGTGCGAGTTCAGCTGAAATTGCACCATTTCAGTCCCGCGGTCAGTGTGAACCCCGGCTGAAAGGGGTTGCGATTCCTCCTCCTTTTTACACCTTAATGCATTCTGATCATGAAGTTGAAAAACCTTCTTTACTGCAGCAGCCCCCCCCCCCTTATACAATGCTGAGCCCAGAAAGTCGCACGATGGGAACGAGCACACCAGCCCCGGCCGGTGTCTCGTGTCCTGATTGGATAGATTGATAGCAGCGCAGCCATTGGCTCCCAATAAATCAAATTCAATGACGCGGGGGGCGGGGCCGAGTCCAGGATTCGTGTCTATGGATGCAAATGTTGGACTTGCTGCCTCTGAAAAGCAATCTGACGACAGATCACTTTTCATAGGTGCGGCAGTCCTTGCCACTAGTGTAAATGAGCCCTAATAGACTGATTAGTAAGCATGCTGTGTAGTTGGTGGGGGGGGGGGGGGGGGTTGGTGTAGCACATTTGCTGTGCTGGGAAAAGGGAGTATTTGCAGTATTAGAGCCAAGATTCCCAGCCCCCCCAGTCTCCTGTATTGTAAATGTGGACACACCCGGTGAGTGTTGCATCATATCGGAATCAGAGATTTTCTTTCACTTTTTGTTTTCTGGTTTCATATCCGGAGTGTGGAGAATACAGAAGTGTCACTATGGTATAAACTGTATACTGAAAGGGGCGGGGCTTGTTTGCACAGGAAATCCCGGGCCTTATGTTGGACACACCAACATGTTTTGTAACAAAATGCTAATCAAATGTACTTTTCTATTAATATCTGCCTTCCTTGCAACCATGGCAAAAGTATTCAGTTTTTTTTAAGAGAAGCGTGAAGAGAGCCCATGCATGGCAAAATACTGACAAAGAGTCTAAAGAAAAGCTGTGCTGGGGAAATATTGACTGTTTTTTTTTTCAATTAAAAAACTAAGTTTTGTTAAAGCAGCTGTTAAAAAAAAATAAAAAAAATACCTGTAAAGCAAATGCATATTGTGCTAGTATGCATTGCATACCAGCACATTGTAAAATACACACCTTGAAATGAAGCAGCACCACGCTATCACCACTGAGAGGGCTGACATCTCCAACCCCCCCCGTCTTTCTTCTGGGTTGGCGCGCTCCAGGTATGTGATTGGCCGGAGCCGCGATGACGCATGCGTGTGGTAGCCCTCGATTCTTACACAAAGAGCTGAAGGTCCAGCAAGGTACACCAGACCTTCAGAGCGCATGCGCCGGGGACGTAACCGGCTGCATCCAGGGGGGGATATCTCCTAAACGGTGCACGGTTTAGAAGATATTCATTTTACCTACAGGTGTGTTTTATTTTAGGCTCACCTGTAGTTAAAAGATCACCAACTCAGGCGTCATTCTCACTTGTGCAACTTGTCATGCGATTTTGAACACATAAAGTCAAGTGACAAGTCGCAGCCCGTGTCTTTCAGCGGAAGCCGTTCAAATCTATGCGACTTTAAAAAAGTTTCCTGCACTACTTTAATGCATCTTTCATGTGACTTGAGTGCCTTTAGACTGCAATATAAACGCTCAAAAGTCACATCTCAACTGTCAAAGCCAAAGTCGCACCCGTTCAAAGTTGCATCGTAAAGTCATGACTTGTGAGTGCCATACACAGCTATGTAAACTCTCAACTGTCGCATGAAAGCCGCATCTTAAAGCTGAAGAAAAAATTAAAAAAGGCAAGACAATGGCATAATGTGGTAGTATGCATCACATACTAGCACATTATGAAATAATTATCTTAGAACGAAGCTCCTGCAGCCCAACCCAGTCAGCGGTAAGGACATGTAGCCTCACCGTTTCTTCCGGGGTCGCTGGCTTCGGCGTTGTGAGTGGCTGGAGCCACGATGACGTCACTTCCGCCCATGCGAGAGGGAGTCCTCCATTCCGACACGATACGCCCGGACCTTCACTGCGCATGCGCCGCTGACGTCAGTGGCTGCATGCAGGGGTGAATATCTCCTAAACCAGTGATGGCGAACCTTGGCACCCCAGATGTTCTATAACTACATTTCCCATGATTCTCATGCACTCTGCAGTGTAGTGGAGCATCATGGGAAATGTAGTTCCAAAACATCTGGGGTGCCAAGGTTCGTCATCACTGGCCTAGGCCCTGTAGGTTTAGGAGATATTCATTTCACCTACAGATAAGCCTCATTATAGGCCTTATTATAGGCTTACCTGTAGGTAAAAATGTCCAAGCAGGGGATACAACCGCTTTAACCACTTGCTTACTGGGCACTTATACCCCCTTCTGACCCAGGCCAGTTTTTAGCGCTGTCGCATTTTGAATTACAGTTGCGCGGTCATACAACATTGTACACAAATGACATTTTTATCATTTTTTTCACACAAGGAGATTTTTCTTTTGGTGGTATTAGGACTCCTTTCACACAGGCAGTTTTCAGGCGTTTTATCGCTAGAAATAGCCTCTAAAAAGCGCCTGAAAACTGCCTCCCATTCTTTGCAGTGAGTGTTTTCACACTGGGGCGATGCGCTTCCGGAATGTTATAAAAAGTCCTGCAAGCAGCATCTTTGGGGCGGGTTGGGAGCGCTGTAAACAGCTTCAGCTCTGTTCCTGTATGCTGGGTGAAGGGGGTGTGTCCCTTCCCTCCAGTCAGCTCTCGGAGATCTCCTCACCGAGTTCTACCGTGTGTAATTTCAGCTCTCACCCCCCCCCCTATTTTTCTCTGAAGGCTCAGACAAGCTGTATAAATTCAGAACTTTGGTTGTATAGAAGAGTTGACTGCAGATAAACAGCTACAACTTGTGTAGGGGTATTTGTTTTATCTCTGTGTATCACCTGAGGCCAGTCACTTCACTGGGTGTATGGAAGGGTTTACAACCACTTTAACTACCTCCTGCTCATGCTGTAGCCATCTTTGCCAGGAGGGCGTCCTGTGATTGCGCTGCCCGCGTACCCAGCTATGTGATCACCGAGTCCTTCGGACTCAGCTGATTACAGATTGGGGTAAAGGGCCAATCACAGCGGCCCTTTACCACGTCATTACCTGTCAGCCAATGACAGCTGATCACAGGATGTAAACACAAGCCGGTTATTGGCTTTTCTTTCCTTACTCTGACAGCATGAAAAGAGGAGAGCCGATAACTGGCTTTTGTTATTAGGACATCGGCACTGATTATCAGTGCAGTCCTTACAGTGCCCACCAGTGTTGCCAATCAGTGTCCATTGGTGCAGCCTCATCAGCATCTATTAGTGCAGCCTCATCAGCGCCCATTGGTGCAGCCTCATCAGCGCCCATTGGTGCAGCCTCATCAGCGCCCATTGTTGCAGCCTCATCAGCGCCCATTGTTGCAGCCTCATCAGCGCCCATTGGTGCAGTTTCATCAGCGCACATTGGGGCAGCTTCATCAGCGCACATTGGGGCAGCCTCATCAGCGCACATTGGGGCAGCCTCATCAGCGCCCATTGGGGCAGCCTCATCAGCGCACATTGGGGCAGCCTCATCAGCGCACATTGGGGCAGCCTCATCAGCGCCCATTGGGGCAGCCTCATCAGCGCCCATTGGGGCAGCCTCATCAGCGCCCATTGGGGCAGCCTCATCAGCGCCCATTGGTGCAGCCTCATCAGCGCCCATTGGGGCAGCCTCATCAGCGCCCATTGGGGCAGCCTCATCAGCGCCCATTGGGGCAGCCTCATCAGCGCCCATTGGGGCAGCCTCATCAGCGCCCATTGGTGCAGCCTCATCAGCGCCCATTGGGGCAGCCTCATCAGCGCCCATTGGGGCAGCCTCATCAGCGCCCATTGGGGCAGCCTCATCAGCGCCCATTGGTGCAGCCTCATCAGCGCCCATTGGTGCAGCCTCATCAGCGCCCATTGGTGCAGCCTCATCAGCGCCCTTTGGGGCAGCCTCATCAGCGCCCATTGGTGCAGCCTCATCAGCGCCCATTGGTGCAGCCTCATCAGCGCCCATTGGTGCAGCCTCATCAGCGCCCATTGGTGCAGCCTCATCAGCGCCCATTGGTGCAGCCTCATCAGCGCCCATTGGTGCAGCCTCATCAGCGCCCATTGGTGCAGCCTCATCAGCGCCCATTGGTGCAGCCTCATCAGCGCCCATTGGTGCAGCCTCATCAGCGCCCTTTGGTGCAGCCTCATCAGCGCACATCAGTGAAGGAGAAAAATTACCTGTTTGCAAAATTTTATAACAAACTAAATAGGTTTTTTTTTTTTTTTTTTTCCTTTCTTTCAAAATTTTTGGTCTTTTTTGTTTAGCAAAAGATAAACCCCAGAGGTGATTAAATACCACCAAAAGAAAGCTCTATTTGTGTGAACAAACTATAAAGATTTCATATGGGTACAGTGTTGCATGACCGCGCAATTGTCATTGAAAGTTCGACAGCACCGAGAGCTGAAAATTGGCCTGGGCAGGAAGGGGGGTAAATGTGCCCATTGGGCAAGTGGATAAGTCAAATGAAAGCTGGAATTGTACTTTAGAACTGATCTCCAGCATTCTTCCCTGTCTTCCAAAACAAATGAGAGAGGGCTCAGGATGGGGTTCAGCGGTGAGCTTGTGTTCACAGAATACAATGTAATCCACAGAACAGACAGGACAATAGCAGTGGAAGGATTTCAGGCTATGAAAAGTGTTGTCTCTCATTTATTGCTCGGTATCCATATGGTAGAGCATAGGGAATCACAACTACGCATATTGATTGAGAGGCAGGATATCAATAATAACACATGGCGCTCTTCCTGCGTTGCGCTCTTTACTGATCAGATCGGCGATATGGAAGGTGTGGGAATTTGTCGGCAGAGTTTATGGTCCTCGGTTGGTTGAGCATATGATAGGCTTGTTATGGAAATCTGTACTGTGGGCGGCTGGTAATTGATCTGGTGTACAACTGATTGCTGTTTGCAGACTTTGAGCAACAGAACAGATGTATAGTAATTCTTACACTATGTAACCACTTCAATACCGGAAACTTTACCCCCTTCCTGCCCAGGCCAATTTTCAGCTTTCAACGCTGTCACACTTTGAATGACAATTACGCGGTCATGCAACACTGACTGTACCCATAAGAAATTGTGTGTGCTCCAGTTTTAGTAAATCTCCCCAATGTAGGGTTGCCACCTTTTCTTCAAGCCAAACCCGAACACTTTAGTGGCACAGGGCAATTTTTTTTTCATAGTGCCTTGCCTGTGTACTGAATGCCGTGTAACTCTCTTACAGCTCTGAGCTACCAGTCCATTCTGAACATTAATGACCAGAAGGCCCGGCTGTCCGCGTTACACGACTACCTCACCTTCCGTAGTTACATCCAGGGCTACACTTTCTCCCAGGCCGACGTAGATGTGTTCAGGCAGCTGGCAGAACCCCCTCCGGACCATTACTTCCACGTGGTTCGATGGTACAGGCACATAGCGGCGATCTCGTCTGATGCCACAGCACAGAGCACCTCAAAAAACGCACACTCATGTGAGTAATCGGTGTGTTGGCATGCCTGTGTGGGTAATCGGTGTGTTGGCATGCCCGTGTGGGTAATCGGTGTGTTGGCATGCCCGTGTGGGTAATCGGTGTGTTGGCATGCCCGTGTGGGTAATCGGTGTGTTGGCATGCCTGTGTGGGTAATCGGTGTGTTGGCATGCCTGTGTGGGTAATCGGTGTGTTGGCATGCCTGTCTGAGTAATCGGTGTGTTGGCATGCCTGTGTGGGTAATCGGTGTGTTGGCATGCCTGTGTGGGTAATCGGTGTGTTGGCATGCCTGTGTGGGTGATCGGTGTGTTGGCATGCTTGTGTGGGTGATCGGTGTGTTGGCATGCTTGTGTGGGTGATCGGTGTGTTGGCATGCTTGTGTGGGTGATCGGTGTGTTGGCATGCTTGTGTGGGTGATCGGTGTGTTGGCATGCTTGTGTGGGTGATCGGTGTGTTGGCATGCTTGTGTGGGTAATCGGTGTGTTGGCATGCCTGTGTGGGTAATCGGTGTGTTGGCATGCCTGTGTGGGTAATCGGTGTGTTGGCATGCCTGTGTGGGTAATCGGTGTGTTGGCATGCCTGTGTGGGTAATCGGTGTGTTGGCATGCCTGTGTGGGTAATCGGTGTGTTGGCATGCCTGTGTGGGTAATCGGTGTGTTGGCATGCCTGTGTGGGTAATCGGTGTGTTGGCATGCCTGTGTGGGTAATCGGTGTGTTGGCATGCCTGTGTGGGTAATCGGTGTGTTGGCATGCCTGTGTGGGTAATCGGTGTGTTGGCATGCCTGTGTGGGTAATCGGTGTGTTGGCATGCCTGTCTGAGTAATCGGTGTGTTTGCATGCCTGTGTGGGTAATCGTGTGTTGGCAAGCCTGTGTGGGTAATCGGTGTGTTGGCATGCCTGTGTGGGTAATCGGTGTGTTAGCATGCCTGTGTGGGTAATCGGTGTGTTGGCATGCCTGTGTGGGTAATCGGTGTGTTGGCATGCCTGTGTGGGTAATCGGTGTGTTGGCATGCCTGTGTGGGTAATCGGTGTGTTGGCATGCCTGTGTGGGTAATCGGTGTGTTGGCATGCCTGTGTGGGTAATCGGTGTGTTGGCATGCCTGTGTGGGTAATCGGTGTGTTGGCATGCCTGTGTGGGTAATCGGTGTGTTGGCATGCCTGTGTGGGTAATCGGTGTGTTGGCATGCCTGTGTGGGTAATCGGTGTGTTGGCATGCCTGTGTGGGTAATCGGTGTGTTGGCATGCCTGTGTGGGTAATCGGTGTGTTGGCATGCCTGTGTGGGTAATCGGTGTGTTGGCATGCCTGTGTGGGTAATCGGTGTGTTGGCATGCCTGTGTGGGTAATCGGTGTGTTGGCATGCCTGTGTGGGTAATCGGTGTGTTGGCATGCCTGTGTGGGTAATCGGTGTGTTGGCATGCCTGTGTGGGTAATCGGTGTGTTGGCATGCCTGTGTGGGTAATCGGTGTGTTGGCATGCCTGTGTGGGTAATCGGTGTGTTGGCATGCCTGTGTGGGTAATCGGTGTGTTGGCATGCCTGTGTGGGTAATCGGTGTGTTGGCATGCCTGTGTGGGTAATCGGTGTGTTGGCATGCCTGTGTGGGTATTTGCTGTGTTGGCATGCCTGTTTGGGTAATCGGTGTGTTGGCATGCCTGTTTGGGTAATCGATGTGTTGGCATGCCTGTGTGGGTAATCGGTGTGTTGGCATGCCTGTGGGAGTAATCTGTGTGTTGGCATGCCTGTGGGAGTAATCTGTGTGTTGGCATGCCTGTCTGAGTAATTGGTGTGTTGGCATGCCTGTCTGGGTAATCGGTGTGTTGGCATGCCTCTCTGGGTAATCGGTGTGTTGGCATGCCTGTGTGGGTAATCGGTGTGTTGGCATGCCTGTGTGGGTAATCGGTGTGTTGGCATGCCTGTGTGGGTAAGCGGTGTGTTGGCATGCCTGTGTGGGTAAGCGGTGTGTTGGCATGCCTAAGTGGGTAAGCGGTGTGTTGGCATGCCTGTGTGGGTAAGCGGTGTGTTGGCATGCCTGTGTGGGTAAGCGGTGTGTTGGCATGCCTGTGTGGGTAAGCGGTGTGTTGGCATGCCTGTGTGGGTAAGCGGGGTGTTGGCATGCCTGTGTGGGTAAGCGGGGTGTTGGCATGCCTGTGTGGGTAAGCGTGTGTTGGCATGCCTGTGTGGGTAATGCGTGTGTTGGCATGCCTGTGTGGGTAAGCGGTGTGTTGGCATGCCTGTGTGGGTAATCGGTGTGTTGGCATGCCTGTGTGGGTAATCGGTGTGTTGGCATGCCTGTGTGGGTAATCGGTGTGTTGGCATGCCTGTGTGGGTAAGCCGTGTGTTGGCATGCCTGTGTGGGTAACCTGGTTTGTATAGCTGGACGCACACACTACTGACTTTCTTAGATGTGATTGTTGTAGATACAATATATAAAATGTTGATGTCTAGGATCCACTTGTATGACGAGGATGTTTTCTGTTGATTGGATCAGAACGTTTAAGGAAGAAGTCTCCTCATACTTCTCTTCTGTTCCTCTATTCCGCCAGGGGACAAAGTGGATGTAGCGCTTTGTCACATTTTGATGGGGACGTGGATGCAAATATAGCATGGCTGACAACTTGTCCCAACTGCTGTTTGACCACATTGCTCAGTAGAGGACAAATCGCTAGCTAATTGTGTTTGACAGCACTGCAAGCATGCAGCCAAGGCCAGCGCTGTCACTGCTTATGCAGGGAGAGGGAACCTGCCTTCAAAAATATCTGGAACACATAACACAGGCCTGACCAATAGGGGGGCTCACAACAGAGGGGGCGGTAACAACTGAGCTCAACTTAAGCCCCACAGTAGGAATACCCTCAAATCAGGAAGGGATATCATTATATGGGGAATAATTCAGCTTTTCTTTTTTTAAATTGTATAGTTTAAAGTAGTTGTAAACATCAGACATGAAATATGACTAAAGTATATCCCTCTATAGTGTGTATTAGTCTCAATCCAGAGCGCTAAGTGTCGTTTCTGGCTGATGCTTTGTTCCTCTGCTATCTGAATGTGTCACTTCTGAAGAGTTTCCTTGACACCAAGAAAAAAAAAAAAAGTGACAGGGGAGGGAGCTCCTGCACACAACCTATGATTGACAGCCTCAGAGATGTATTTTAATACGGTGGACCTTTAAGGGTGTTATAACTTAATTTGAACGTCACTATAAGTGATAACAAAACAACAAGAGGGCGCAAAAGCCTAGTGCAGGGATATGCAATTAGCGGACCTCCAGCTGTTGCAGAACTACAATTCCCATTAGGCATTGCAAGACTCTGACAGCCACAAGAATGACACCCAGAGGCATGCTGGGACTTGTAGTTTTGCAACAGCTGGAGGTCTGCTAATTGCATATCCCTGGCCTAGTGCATTATTTCCAGCGCTTTAATAGGGGATACAAAAATTACATAATATACTCACAAGCAAAGAAGAATAGGGGGCATAACTTTAAAAAAAAAAAACACAACACCCAGAAGTCCGCTTTTCAACCTCAACGAATTGTGTGGCTGACAGAATCAGCTGATGCGTTTTTGGGTGTTTGGCCTGCTTCCTCAGGGCGATGGCTCACTGTAAATGAAAGAGGGAACTTTCATAAAGAACAGGAGTTTGTTCTGCTTTTGGGGGTTCTTTGTTTTACTCTTGCCATACACATTACAATCTCTATTCAGTCTTCTTTTAGATGTACCAAAATGTTTGGGCCTACCTAACCAGTCACTTCAGTTGTATCCAGTCCGTTAGTCCATCAGACTATGTGGGAGATTTACTAAAACTGAAGCCCTCAGAATCTGGGGCAGCTGAGCACGGTAGCCAATCAGCTTCTAACTTCAGCTTGTTCTCAGCTAAGCTTTGACAATAAAACCTGGAAGCCGATTGGTTACTATCAAATGAAGTCACTGTGGCCATTTATTTAACGCAGTTATTTTTCTTCTGCAGGCAAAGGGAGACGTACACAACCTCCGTGGTCGCCCCCAGACGCATCGGAGCAACCCAAACTGCGCCTGTACAACAGTCTAACTCGGAATAAGGTACAAAATGCTGTGTATGTGTTCTTAAAGTGGGGTTCCACCCAAAAAAACAAAAATACCTCAAAAATTCTAAAAACAAAAAAACAAAAAACCTCTAAATGCCTGTTGCTAGGGGGTCCCTCGTAGTCTGCCTCTTCCTTTGCCTGGGCTGGTGACATCACTTCCCCCTCGGCACAGGAAGGGCTCCGCTCTGCTCCCTCCCTCCTGTCAATCATCTGGGACCCATTACAGGTCCCAGGTGATTGAGCGGCCAATCACGGCGCGCGGCGCCGCTCGCGCATGTGCCCGGCGCCCACAGTTGAAATGCCGACGAGCGGAGGGGGGGGGACGAGCGGGGCTTCGTTCCCCCGCATAGCTGGACCCAGGGACAGGTAAGTGTCCAATTAAAAGTCAGCAGCTGCAGTATTTGTAGCTGCTGACTTTTAATTTTTTTTTTTTTTTTGACGGCCCCCCTGGGTGGAACTCCTCTTTTAAAACGTTCAAAGAAAAAAAATGGGAGGGAAATGTGATACATTTTTCACAAATTTTTGTCAAAGATTTGGGTAGAGAAACAGGAGGGCGTGGGGACAAGGGGACAGTGGCTGATAATGACCCCATAACGTTCCCACCCTATGAATAGCTGGACTATCTCAGTACTGATTGACAACAACATACAAATTATGTAAAAAAAAAAAGGATTTATTACATATAGAAAAATACATAGTATACTTTTTAAAATTGAAAAAACAGAAGCTCAGGATTTCCCCAAGGAATATCTGTTATTACAAGATATAGAATGGTCTGGGTCTCGACTAGTTTCGAGGTGTTACCGCTTCCTCAGGAGGATCAATCTATGAAACAGATAATACAATAAAACACAAATGTAATAGGTTCAATGATCATAATACAGCGTGTGAGAAAAGGGAAGTAAACAAGATTTGGGTGGTCTGACTCTTTACACTCACAATCAAGCTATATTTAGGAGTCTATCCAGGATGCTATAATAAGGCCAGAATTGTAGTGTAATGCTGTTTCCTCACTCCAGAATCACACCGTGGCAGTGATCTTCTTACTGTATAGACACTGGAGTTGATTTACTAAAACCGGACAGTGCAAAATCTGGTGCAGCTCTGCATAGAAACCGATCGCCTTCTAGTTTCCTTTTTTTTTTAAACCATATATTTGTTGAATTTTTGCAAAGAAATACAAAAGCATTGGATAACAAATAGTTGTACATAGTGATATACAATGTTCAGTTAAGTAGTCTGGGTTTGCCATAAAATGAACAGTAGTACATTTAGTTGTCTCGAGAAATAAGCAGAAACATTAACAATAACCAAACATGAACACTCTAAAAAAAGGGGGGGGTGAGATATTATTTTTTATTATACAGGATTTATACAGCGCCAACAGTTTGCGCAGCGCTTTACAACATGGGGCAGACAGTACACTTACAATACAAATCAATACAGGAGGGATCAGAGGGCCCTGCTCGTTAGAGCTTACAATCTAGAAGATGTGTTATACTTTACTTTAATAGTCTTAGTGATTGGTTTTATATAAGGGTATTTCCCTTCCACTTCTTAAATTATAGTTGAGTATAGGTAACCGCATCTGTCCCGTCACCCCCTTGGGAGCAAACTGTGGGGAAACGCGCTGGTGACCATCTCAGGAGCCTTCTCCGATGTTTCCGGGGGGAACACGTCAGAATTATTTAAGGCTGTTGGGTATATGATAGTAGGGATAGGTCAAGGGTGAAACCGAATTTTCTGTAAGTTTAGCTCTCTAATGATATGGCCCTTGAGCAGGGCCTTTGTGTCGTAGCCAGGGTTAACTGGAGATACTTGTGAAGCTATGACAACTAAAAGATGGACTTTCAAGGCACACAGATATACTATCTATAAAAGTGTAAAAATGGTTTTATTTTGTTGTGATCTACAAAAAATAGAAGCAATTAATACAAGTAATACAATCCATAGAGCAAAAATATTTGCATATAGTTAATATTTTCTACCCTACATACAACCAAGACACCACTTAATGTTATACATGTATGCAATAAAGCATCCAGAAACGGGTGGGGAACGAATTCCCAAGCCGGTGTTACGATTGTGGATGTGAAATAGCAAGTTGTGGGTCAGATTGTAAGTCCGGGTAGGTATGTTCTTAATAGCGTTGAGCTACTGATGTACCTACAGTGTCACTCTGTCTTTAGGTACACATTTATTTGGGAATTACTCAAATCAGTTAACTGGAGATAGTGAGACAGTTGGTAAGTTTGTCAGGACTGTTAGAGTCATGTCAGGAGGTGTTCTTTGGATGAAGGTGTTTTGCCGCGCCTGACCATTGTAGCCATGGTTGCCCCAAGGAAAATGTTTTGTGATAGTTTCCTCTGCTAGAGGCCATCATGAGTTCGTAACTGCAGTGTGTGTTTGCCATTTCAAGGGTGTTCTCAATAGTGGGGGTTGTGACCGATTTCCACAGGCGAGTGATGCTGAGTCTGGTTGCTAAAAGGGTGTGTGTGATTATTATTCTTAGGGGAGTAGGGATGACTTCTATTGTTAGGTTAAAGCGGGGGTCCACCTATCTATCGTTTTTTTTTTTTTATTGGAGTTCATTCACAAACTTTTCTTCTCATGATTATCTACTCACATGTTCTGTGTAATAAGTCCGCCTGTGTCCGATTTCGTTGTAAAGAATAACTTATAAAATTCACTGAAGGCGATTTCCATCTTCATTGTGGGCATTTGAAGCCCACAAGCATGTATTTCCTGGATGCGGTGAATGCTGTGCTCCCAGCATTCACCTAGATGTTGTGATGACTAGGGCTGCAACTAACGATTATTTTCATAATCGATTAGTTGGCCGATTATTGTTTCGATTAATCGGTTAATAACCAAAAAAAAAAAAGTGTGGTGTATAATTTAGTTAATATGTAAAGTTTAAAAAAAAGGCAATTTATTCTTAAATATCTCTATGCAGTGGTAAATATAAACAACCAACTATATGGTTAGGGAGCAAAATATTGAATCCACTCTGAGAATAACAGACAGAACAGATATACTGTATATACACTATTAGAGGAGATATACTGTATACACTATTAGAAGAGAAATACTGTTTTTTGGCCAATTTGTTGTTGGGCAGATTAAAAAATACAAATTGCTGCAAAAACACATTACATGATTTTCTGCAGCTTCTCCATTGAAGTATATTGAATCTAAAAGCACCGTTTTGCGTTAAAAAAAAAAAAAAAAGTCCTTGACCCTTTCCAAATACGCAGTGGCTGAAAAAAAGCATAGATGTGAACGTGTCCCATAGGAAACCATGTAAATGAACTGTAGTGTGTTTCTGCAAAAAGCACCAAAAAACACATAGATGTGAACCAGGTCTAAGATGTTTAGTAACATAATGGGTTAAAAGAAACTAAAATGAGCCCTATAGTACAAAAAAAGCAAATAATCGCTACTGTAAGGGGTTCATTTTTTTTTACTGTAGAACGGTGAAAGTAATATTTACAGTCACGATTATTTGCTCTTTTTGTACTATAAAGGGCTCATATTATTTTTTTAACCCCATTATGTTACTGGCCGATTAATCGATTATGAAAATAGTAATCGATTCATTTCATAATCGATTAGTTGTCGATTAATCGATTAGTTGTTGCCCTAGTGATGACACTGTTGCACAATGCATGCTGGGAAGCCTGAGACTAGCTCCCAGGGGACTGTGGGAGGTCTGGGAGAGGCTAGAAACACGCCTACTCCCATGGGAGGAAAACCAGGAAGTGCTAAGAAGATTAGAAAAAAAAAAGGTAATTACGGCGATTTAAATTTTTTTACACAGCATGTCAGCATCTAGGCAAGAAAGAGAATGCATAGAGATAATGTTCAAAATTTGGGTGGAACCCCGTTTTAATGAGTGCCAGTGCAGTGGAGGAGGGGATGTGGCAATTGGAGACAATTCTTAAGATTTGAAAGATAGTGGACCAGTAGGGCTGTATGTTAGGACATGCCCATAAGATATGGAATAGGTCTCCCCTTGCTTTTTGATATCTCCAGCAGGAATCGGTTGATTGGGAACCAAAAGAGGCTATTTTGGTAGGAGTTAGGTACCATCTTTGAGAGATCTTTTGGGATAGTTCCCATAGGGCTGAGCAACAGATCCTCCTACTAATCTATGTTTGATAAGTTTTCAATGGGCACTTGGGGGTTTCTTACCTTGCCAGATGAACTTCTTTAGGATGGTTTGTAGGGACTTAAAATAGGATTGAGGTATCGGGACGGGTATTGTTCTAAAAAGGTAGAGCAATTGTGGGAGGTCATTCATTTTAAATGATGCTAGTCTCCCTGACCATGATAGTTCGTGTTGTGCTAGTTTTTGTAGGTCAGCTTGCAGCTTTTTAGTAAACGTTGTATAGGTAAACGTGAAAAGATGTTTAGCTGATTTGGTGAGCTGAATGCCTAGATATGACATACTTTTTTTGCCCAGATGTAAGGGACCTGAGATTGTAGTAGATGTGTAGTCGTAGCATCTATACCTAGGTTGAGTATGAATGATTTGGTTTCATTTATTTTGTAGTACGATATCTTACTGAACCGCATGAGATTGTCTTGAATTGCTGCTAGGGAAGAGGTTGGGTTGGTGACCACTAGGGTGACATCGTCGGCAAATTAACTAATTTTATGTTGGGATCTATTGATTGTGAGGCCAGAGATGTGGGGGTTGGTTCTGAAGTGTTCTGCTACACTTAGTAGTTCTGCTAGTAGATTAAAGATCAGGGGCGATAATGGACATCCCTGGCGCGTGCCGTTTGTTATTTGGAATAATTGGGATAGCATTTCAGAGGAGTATACTTTCGCAGAGGGTTTTGTGTATAGGGCTAGGACAGCTTGCAGAATGTTTCCCTTGAAGCTAAATTTAAGAAGAGCTCTGTGGAGATAAGTCCAGTGATTCCTGTCGAACGCCTTCTCTGCATCCAAAGACAGAAGCAGAGAAAACGTTCCGTTGGACTCAGCGTGGTGATTAATATCTATAAGCCTTCTGGTAGCGTCAGGCGCTTAGGGACCCATGGTGAAACCGGATTGATTGCGGTGAATTAGGGTGGGCAGTATGTTATTTAGTCAGGTGGCAATGGCTTTTGCGTATATTTTTTAATAAAGATTTAGTAAAGAGATTGGCCTTAAATTTTGGGGAGTAGTCGGTTCTTTCCCTGGCTTTGGGAGGGTGATTATCATTGCCTGTAACATTTCATGAGGGAATGAAGAAAAGGAAGCTGCTTCATTATATAGGGTAGTCATATGTTGAGTGAGTACGGGAGAGAATTGCTTATAATATTCGCTAGTCAGTCCGTCAGGACCTGGGGCTTTCCCTGTTGGGAGAGATTTGATGACAGATTGTAGTTCTGAGGTCGTGAAAGGTGCTTTCAGGGAGTCAAGTTGTGTTTCATTTAGGGTTGGGAGGTTTACATGGTTTAGAAAGGCATCAATGTCGTCAATAGAGGGTTGGTGAGTCAGGGCATCAAGTTTAATGTTGTATAGGTCACTGTAATATGAACTGAAGGCGTCAGCAATGTCTTGGGGATTTAGCAATTTTTCTTTTGTGTGAGGGTGAATTAGGTAGGCTATTTTGGTTCTTGCTTGATATCCCCTTAGGCGTCTAGCTAGAGCAGTGGTTCTCAACTCCAGTCCTCGGGACCCACCAACAGGTCAGATTTTAAGTATTACCTTGGGGAGTTGCAGACTAGAATACTGCAATCACTGAGCAGCAAGTGATATCACCTGTGATGTATTTCAGCTATCTTGCAAACCTGGCCTGTTGGTGGGTCCTGAGGACTGGAGTTGAGAACCACTGAGCTAGAGCTTTCCCCGCCTTATTTGAGATGGAGTAAGCCATAGCCTTCAATTTGCGCTGTGTTTTTTCAAAGAAGTGCAAGAGAAGGGTTCTAAGCTCTTGCCTTCGGGATAGAAGCTTAGCTGAATGTATGGCCTGTGGACTTGATTTGTTGTTTTTTGCGAACTCTGCTATGGCAGTCGAAAGGTAGTCTTAGTCGCTGCGTCCTTTCTTTTTTCATAGGAGAATTTTTTGTATTAATACACCTCTTATAAAATACCTTGTGTGTATTCCATACCATGCTGTAGTCAGGTACCGAGCCCACGTTGTTAGTGAAGAATTCAGAGAGTAGAGTGGTGATCTCTGCAGAGTATGTTGGCTGTTGCAGTAGAAAATTGTTTGCTCGCCAGAGATTGATTTTAGATTGTGGTGGGGAGTCTGCAATTGAGATGCTGATGGGCACGTGGTCCGACCACAACATGGTATGGATAGTCAAGGAAGTGGCCTTTTGAAGAAGCCACTTATCTGCGAGAAAAAGATCAATTCTTGAATATGTTTTATGAAGTTGGGAAAAATATGGGTAATCTTTCTCAGACCCGTGGTGGCATCGCCAAATGTCAAATATGTCTTGGTCAAGTAGAAATTTTTTCAGAGGGGATTCACGTCTCTTGGACATTGTAGATAAGTCCATGTGAGTATCTGGTACCAGGTTGAAGTCACCACACATAATCACATGGCCTCTTTGGATGGGTTTGATGGATTGCATGAGGCGCTTGAGAAAGCGCATTTGGTGGACATTGGGTGCATATAGGTTTATCGGGGTATAGGTGACCTTGTTAATAGTGCATTGTAGTATAATATACCGACCGTTCGGGTCTAGAGTGACCTGATGGGACTGGAAGGTCCCTGTGTCCTTGACTGCAATTAGGACTCCGCTTTTTTTGAAGAAAAAGGAAGCCTGGAAGATGTGTGGGAAACGTTTGTTGGCGCATTTAGGAGTTGCGGATGAGAAGTGAGTCTCTTGGACACATAGAATGTCACAGTTGGTGTCTTGGGCAGTTTTCCATAGGGAGTGGCGCTTGGCAGGATGGTTGAGTCCATTTGTGTTTAAAGATAGGATGTTGAGTGACATAGTTTGTGGAAATGATCAGTGTTGAGTATGAAGGGACTTAAAAATAGTTGGCTCTGGTAGAGGTGTTCCGGTTGATGCTCCCGGTTCTTCTGCTGTGATGAAGTGGATCCGGATATGAGATATCTGAGGAGCTTCATGGTGTTGCTGGCGAGCTAAACTGTGTATAGGTACAACAAAAATGGAAAGAAGGACAAAAGGGAAAAAAAAAAAAGAAAAGTCAACTCAAAAGAGCTGCATAGTATTTGAAGGTGGGTTTTTATGGTATAACCTATGGTGGATCGAATAATTTGAGGATATCGAATCTGCAATGTGGGGAGAACAGTCAGTGTCAACAATTGTTAAAGAGATCTATAAGATATCTATATGTCAGTAACCCGGGAGAGAAAGGTGTACATCTGAAAGGCCCATCCACGGGTTTGAGGTCGCATGTGTCATTCATGGTTCATCTGCTGGTTTGCGACGGTTGTAAGGAGATTTGCGTTGTGGCAAAGGAAGGCTGGAGTCCTGCGGTTGGTCTAGAATAATACCCCAGGTGTATAAGAGTTTCAGTCCTCCTGTAAGGGTGGATATAGTATGATAGGCGCCATTTTTTGTGATTAGCAGGGCTGCTGGGTATCACCATTTGTATTGAATTGTATGATTGTGCATGGCCTTGGTGATGGGACTTAGTTGTCTGCGTCGTTGCAAGGTGTATTTAGAGAGATCTGGATATAGCTATATTTCGACGAATGGTGCAGGAAGGGTTCCAGCTGACCTGGCAGCCGCCAGAAGCATTTCTTTAGCGCGGAAAAAATGTACTCTCATAAGCACATCTCTGGGTACTGAGGCAGCTAGATGAGGCAGTTTGGAAATTCTGTGTATGCGATCTTTGAAGATTTCAAGTGAAGTGGCATTGGGAAGGATAGCGTGCATGAGGTAATTCGTATATTTTGGAAACTCAGCAGGTAGTATTGATTCGGGTATACCACATATTTTCATGTTATTGCGGTGAGAGCGGTCTTCCAAATCTGCCAATTTAGCCTTGATCCAGGACTGCTCATCTATCACTTCATCATATGCGTCCACAAGATCATTCACAGTTGTGGTGCATTCCTCCATTGTGTCTTCTATACAAGAGATCCTGTTTTCCAAATTGTTAATGTCTGAGGAGAATTTGGTAATGAGGGAGGACAGATCTGACATCAGTGATGTCTGCAGTGAGAGGAGTATGTCCTTTAAAGTCGTGTCTAGTACAGGTTGTCCTATGGTAGGAATAGCAGCTACCGATGATGGAAGGGCCTGGTTTGACTGGAGAAGATTACATGGACAGGCCGCACTGTGCTCTGGGGATGAGGGATCATCAAGCCTCATACGGGCCTTAGCAGGGCTCCCTGAATGTGGGCTTCCTCTGGCCGAGTGATCGGGAGATAGGGGCAGCAGTTGTGGCTCTTGCTCTCCCTGTAGATCATCAGGGAGATCCGTGTATGAAGACTGCGCTGCAGCCACGGCCGCACCACCGCCATTTTGGGCAGCACTGACCTTAGACGATGCCCTGAAGAAGAAGGCTTTTAGCTTTTTCGGCCGGTTGTCTTCTTTCCTCTTTCGGGACATGATGCAGGAGGGTGTCCTGTGTGTTAGGAGGCTGGGTGGCTGTAGATTTTCCGTGGATACGGCCCGTCGTCCCCTGTGTACGGAGCTCTTAGTCTAAGCGGCCATCACGCTCACCGGCAGACCACGCCCTAGCTTCCAGTTTCTTTTTGTCAAAGATTAAAGCATTAAACTATGAGCAAAACTTTTTTTTTTTTTAAATTTGGGTAGAGCAAGGGAGGGTTATTTTTCACCAATCGTGTCCCATTGCAGAGATTTCGCTTCCTGTCCCATAGCCAAACAGTAAGTGAGAGGAAATCTCTGCAATAAGGAATTTCTTGGGGACTCCCAGGCTCCGGCCAATCATGCGC
Organism: Lithobates clamitans; assembly: GCA_037952925.1. Lineage (NCBI taxonomy): Eukaryota > Metazoa > Chordata > Amphibia > Anura > Ranidae > Lithobates > Lithobates clamitans. The sequence continues at coordinate 176,586 of JBBGZY010003200.1, forward strand.
CGGAGCCGGCAAAGCCAGAAATAACTCTGGGAGACATGTCGCCGGTCACCACTGCAACAGCTTCGATCTAGCGATGCATATTAGCTCATTATGCCTTTTTTGTCTTGCAGGTTTTTTTTGTTTGTTTTTTTTCAGCGTTTACAACCACTTTAAGGGAGGTGTTAAAGTAAACATTTGCTTTTATTTCTCCCATAGGAAGTGTTTGTTCCACAAAATGGCAAAAAGGTCACATGGTATTGCTGTGGACCCACTGTATATGACGCCTCACACATGGGACATGCAAGGTATGGATCTAAGCCACTTACATGGTTTTTATAATCTTACAGGATTGCTAAAATTCCATATAGTTTGTGGTCTATCTGTAGTTATCCTCACCTGCAAACGGCAGCAGAAACCTAAAAACCATACACTTACATATGCTGTTAGAAGGCATGCTGTGCCTCATTCCCTTAGAAGTGACTGCAACACCGATGGTTTAGGAATCCAAGATTTCGGATTTCATACAGAAGCTCAATGATAACAAGCCAACATGTTTCAGGGGCTGTTACCGTTTTCTCCCTGAAAATAAGCCCTACCCCGAAAATTAGACCTAGCGTGATTTTCTGGGATGACTGCAATATAAGCCCTACCCTGAGAATAAGCTCTAGTTAAGGGCCTTGTAAAATCATGTAATCCGTTCTGTATAAAGCGTTTATATTAGGTGCAGTGTGTCTCCTTGTGCAACTTTATTGTGGAAAATGCCTTATGTACAGTGCCTTTCGGCGCTCACGTGACCCGCCGGAGCTCTTCTCCTCTCTTCCCAGTTGACGTCAGCAGTCCCTCCCTCTGCAGTGCTCAGAGCGGCTGAAGTCAGCGGGGATCTCGGCCCCTTCTCTGCAGTGCTCAGAGTAGGCTGACGTCAGCGAGGTTCTCAGCCCCTTCCTCCGCAGTGCTCAGAGCGGCTGACATCAGCGGGGATCTCGGCCCCTTCCTTTATAGTGCTCAGAGCGGCTGACGTCAGCGGGGATCTGGACCCCTTCCTCTGCAGTGCTTAGAGCGGCTGACGTCAGCGGGGATCTGGGCCCCTTCCTTTGCAGTTCTCATAGCAGGCTGACGTCAGCGGGGATCTGGGCCCCTTCCTCTGCAGTGCTCGGAGCAGGCTGATGTCAGCGGGTATCTGGGCCCCTTCCTCTGCAGTGCTCGGAGCAGGCTGACGTCAGCGTGGATGGGCCCCTTCCTTTGCAGTGCTCGGAGCGGCTGACGTCAGCGGGGATCTGGGCCCCTTCCTTTGCAGTGCTCAGAGCAGTCTGATGTCAGCGGGGATCTGGGCCCCTTCCTTTGCAGTGCTTGGAGCAGTCTGATGTCAGCGGGGATCTGGGCCCCTTCCTTTGCAGTGCTCAGAGCAGTCTGATGTCAGCGGGGATCTGGGCCCCTTCCTTTGCAGTGCTTGGAGCAGTCTGATGTCAGCGGGTATCTGGGCCCCTTCCTTTGCAGTGCTCAGAGCAGTCTGATGTCAGCGGGGATCTGGGCCCCTTCCTCTGCAGTGCTCGGAGCAGGCTGATGTCAGCGGGGATCTGGGCCCCTTCCTTTGCAGTGCTTGGAGCAGTCTGATGTCAGCGGGTATCTGGGCCCCTTCCTTTGCAGTGCTCAGAGCAGTCTGATGTCAGCGGGGATCTGGGCCCCTTCCTTTGCAGTGCTCGGAGCGGCTGACGTCAGCGGGGATCTGGGCCCCTTCCTCTGCAGTGCTCGGAGCAGGCTGATGTCAGCGGGGATCTGGGCCCCTTCCTTTGCAGTGCTCGGAGCGGCTGACGTCAGCGGGGATCTGGGCCCCTTCCTTTGCAGTGCTCGGAGCGGCTGACGTCAGCGGGGATCTGGGCCCCTTCCTTTGCAGTGCTCAGAGCAGTCTGATGTCAGCGGGGATCTGGGCCCCTTCCTTTGCAGTGCTTGGAGCAGTCTGATGTCAGCGGGGATATGGGCCCCTTCCTTTGCAGTGCTCAGAGCAGGCTGACATCAGCGGGGATCTGGGCCCCTTCCTCTGCAGTGCTCGGAGCTCCGGCGGGTCACGTGAGCACCCAGCGGCGCTGTAAATAAGGTATTTTCCACAATAAAGTTGCACAAGGAAATACGCTATACATTATATCATCTTTTTACAGGACGGACTACATGATTTTACAAGGACTTTAACTAAGGTTTATTTTTGGGATTACAGAATTTCATAATGCTGACTCCTGAGCTGACAGGGGAGAGAAGACAGGAAACACTGGAACTTTTTTCTGTACATAAATAAATAAAACATCCCTTGAAAATAAGCCATAGTGTGTCTTTTGCAGCCAAAATTAATATAAAACCCGGGGAAACACGGTACACCCCCCCCCCTTCATCATGGCTTCAAGTGGTGGTTTGGATCGAGTGTTGAACTCATAAGGGTTAATGTTTATTCTCCCTATATTTTGCCTTCCCTGTTTCCTTTTTTGCCCCCTCATTATCATACTTGCAACTCAGACAATCAGAGGAAGCATTATACGCATTGATAATAATACAGAGCTTGTCACATCACTTAGCAATGGAAATAGGACCGCTCTTCTCACTTTGGACTGTCACTTGACCTCTGCTCTCTGAATTCACTGCATCATCTTTTATACACTTTGGTTTGGGCTTTCTTTCAGATCCTATATTTCTTTTGATATCCTGCGAAGAGTTTTAAAGGACTATTTTAAATATGATGTTTTTTACTGCATGAATATCACAGATATAGATGATAAGGTGAGTACTTTGTCTCGTGTCTAAATTTATTTATATGACCTGCCGGTGGGGGAACAATTGTAAAATGAAGCGTTTATAGAAATAATTATTAACAGTTTTAAATTTTAAAATGTTATTAAAACCCAGGGATCCCACCATTATCAGGCATTTGTCACTGGAGTGGCAATATCCTCAAATGAACAACGGACTGCATTTTCTGAAGTGTGCTATGAAAGAATCATTGATAAATCTGGCCTGTTCTTTTAAGCCGGCCATAGATGGAACTAATCTCGTCTGGCTCAGCAGGGACTGGCTGAGTTTGGTTCATCTATGGGCAGGCTGGTTGTGCTGAAGTCTATCCATCGATCGACTTCAGTACAACCAGCCTGTCAAATTTTTTGCATTTGATAACTGCTGGCAGCTATAGCCACCAGCAGGGACCATTGTGTTATGCTGGCAGGGAAGGCCGGCAGAACACAATAGCTCTGCGGGGGGGAAACTCAGTCATTGTTGGGGGAATTGAGTAATTTCCTTTCCTTCCACTCATGGAAATTGCATATTATATGGCCTGCTTTAGTAAGAATGTGCTCATCTTGACAGAAGTGAGATAGCTGCTGTACTCTCGGAGGAGTGTAGCACACAGATTTATTTAAAAGGGCGCAGGAAGGAGTTGCGGCACAGGTTGACATCAGGAGCAAGAGAGGAGACACTGCACAGACTGATACCAGGGGCCCAAAGAGGAGACACTGCACAGACTGATACCAGGGGCCCAAAGAGAAGACACTGCACAGACTGATACCAGGGGCCCAAAGAGGAGACACTGCACAGACTGATACCAGGGGCCCAAAGAGGAGACACTGCACAGACTGATACCAGGGGCCCAAAGAGGAGACACTGCACAGACTGATACCAGGGGCCCAAAGAGGAGACACTGCACAGACTGATACCAGGGGCCCAAAGAGGAGACACTGCACAAACTGACACCAGGACCCAAGGAGAAGACACTGCACAGACTGGCACCAGGGCCCAAAGAGGAGACACTGCACAAAATGACACAAGGGGCCCAAAGAGGAGACACTGCACAGACACCAGGGGCCCAAAGAGGAGACACTGTACAGACTGACACCAGGGGCCCAAAGAGGAGACACTGCACAGACTGATACCAGGGGCCCAAAGAGGAGACACTGCACAGACTGATACCAGGGGCCCAAAGAGGAGACACTGCATAGATTGACATGATGACATTGGAGCAGAAATGTGCTTTTCCTTTATGTCTACGTGGTAACTGCAGTTTTTTAATAATGATTTAGTAATGGCCATAGTATATTTTACATGTATTATTACATGATCTATTTTTTGTTTTCTTTTGAACTTGTCATTCTGTGAAATACATTTGTTTTCTGCCCATCTTTTTTAATATGCAGATAATTAGACGAGCCAGACAGAACTATTTGCTCCAGCAGTACAAAGAAAACCAGCCTCAGCCGGATGCATTACTGAAGGATGTGAAGACCGCCCTGGTGGTATGTGCAAAGTGTTCTGTAGATGCTTTTTCTGGGGTTATGTGCAGCATTTATCACCCTACATACATTTCTCTTGAAGGCAAATGCCGCAGAACCTGAGCTGATATTTCCTCTAGTGTGGTTATTGGTTTACAGTGTCAACCTGGGGCAAAATGTGCAGAACATCTCTGCATCACATGTAGATTTCCTCATATCCCTATAAAAATGCTGCAAAGTACAGAAAAAATTCCTGGGGATGCTGCCAGATATCCAGTAAAGCTCCTGACTCTCGGTTGTTGGCTGACAATGCTTGCCTCTCCTACACTGAAATCCCAAGCTGTGTTGTCAGTCCTGTCTGAGTTCTCCCCTGCTGGACTACAGAACTCCTATCCTCATCCCGATTTGTCCCTCTCCACATACATACATTGAGTTCTTTATCAGCAAAACAAACCTAATGCCCATGTATCAGTCAGTTGCCCAAATTCATTGGCATAACAATAGCCAGACCACACGCCTCCTGTGAGGCCTGGGGTAGGAAGGGGCCCCATTAGGGAGGTTGATAGGAAACTAAACTGTAAACATTCCAATATAGAAGGGCGTGAAGTCAGACCTCAGGATTGTTCCCAGGCAAAGATTTTCCTCCGTGCAGTAAGAAGAATTTGCTTTAAGGCCAAGTTCGCACCTCTCAGCGTAACAGCGGGCGGGGAATTTTTTCCCCACCCCCACTGTCACTTTCTGAAAATGGCATAGCTGTGCAGGGCTCTGCAAACACAGAGGCATCATTAATTCACGGTTTCATTCAGCCACTGTGGCTGACAGCTTGTAGTCCTGAATGGACTGCGAGGTGCTGATGAGCGCTCTTGTAGTTCATTCACAAGCCCTGCAGCTTTATGCCCATATCTTCAAATGGGCTGTCTGTTGAAGCCTGGTATTGCACCCCTGATACACTGATCACAGATGCAAAATCTTCCCGGCTCCTGCAGAAAAAAAAATAAAAAATGCACATGTTTTTTCTCTGCAAAAATATTTGCTTTTATTATTTTTTCAGGAAAGGTGAACTTATCCTTTATGGGAGTCTGCTACAGGCTGCCTAATGCAGTAAGAATAGTAGGTGTATGGGGTAAATCCGCGCAATGAATTGGGTATTTTAGTTGTGGATATGGCTGCTGCCTCTACACATACAATACCACCTAAGTGGAAAGTATTAGAAAATGGTAAAAAAGCAGGAGTAGTATGGCGCTGCCCTTATGGAGACAAAAAGATATATTTTTCTTCTTTGTAGTAAATGTGTTACCTAGTGACCTTATTCCTAAAGAATTGCTTCTAAAACCTGTATGTGTCAAAAGGTTGAATAAAAACTGTAATGCAGTAAGAAACCCCAGAATTCAACTTTTATAATATATTGTATGTTAAGAGGGGAAGTGATTTTTACCCCTTTTTTTTTTTTTTTCTATTTTCTCTTGTTATTTTATTTTTGAATAGAATATTTTGATATGTGTATATAAAGTTTTGGATATTATGTAAATGTTATATATGGACATATGTCTTTGTCCTTAGTTGACTGTTAGGCCCCGTACACACGAGCGGATTTTCAGTCGGGAAAAACTAGGATGGTTTTTCCGGCGGAATTCCGCTCAAGCTTGCCTTGCATACACACGGGTCACACAAAAGTTCTCTGAACATTCGACCATCAAGAACGCGATGACGTACAACACTACGACGAGCTGAGAAAATGAAGTTCAGTGCTTCCGACCATGCGTCGAATTGTTTCCGAGCATGCGTAGGAATTTTGCGCGTCGGAATTTGTACAGACGATCGGAATTTCCAATCGAAAAATAGAGAACCTGCTCCCAATCTTTTGCTGGCGGGAATTCCGCCAGCAAAAGTCCGATGGAGCGTACACACAGTCGGAATTTCCGACCAAAAGCTCACATCGGACTTTTGCTGGGGGGCATTTCCGATCGTGTGTACGGGGCATTAAGCTGAATTCTAATAAAATCAAAAAAATCAAAAATTTATTTAATTTAAAAAAAAAACAGTACTCTGGATAGCAGTAAGAAGCCCAGAGAGTTTTAACCCTTTTATCCAAAACTAAATCCGTTTTGTCTTCGTAAATACTTGAAAGACTAACAATGTCATATCCAGATTTTATAGACCCATTCTTCTAATTGGTAGGTTTTCATTTTTGGTTTGTATTTAATTTAAAAAACGATTACTATCTCTAATGGCCCGTACACACGATCCAAATATCGTATGAAAGCGGTCATCCGAGGAAGGATCGTACGATATTCGAATCGTGTGTACACTACTTTCGACAGCCGATCACGACTGTTCATTATTCTTTCGGACATGCACGAAAATGTTCCTCGTACGATTCAAGATCGTACGATTTTCGTTTAGTCCGTATAGTTGTCGTCCGAAAATACAATACAAATATACATTACAACACATGACATCACTTACGATTTTTTTTTTTTTTTTTTTTTTGTCTGTCGTACGAGAATTTTCATGACTTTATTTAGCTATTCAATCTCTACTTGTGACTATTAAGCGAGAACGGTCATACGATCGGTCGTACGATATTCGGATCGTGTGTACGGGCCATTAATCTAGTTACCTGGAGTTCTTTTTATAGTCCTCGATTATATTTTTCAAACATATTTTCATGTAGCACCAAACAAGGCACAGAGATGATGTTTCTTTGCTGTATCTTTGTGTCACCGCAGCCATTTCTGCAAAAGCTGAGTGAGACGACTGACCCGGACAAGAAGCAGATGCTGGAGAAGATCCAGAATGCAGTGACAGCTGCCATCCATCCTCTGGAAGAATCGATCAGTAAATCGGCCTGTCCCGAGGATATTCAGAGTTCTGCACAGGTGGGTCTGGTCCTATGACGTGTCTGCACAGTGCTCCATACAGGTTACTGCTCTCACTATGCACAGAGGATTTTGCACTTTCTTCCTGGGCATCTTACTTCCATCGCCATATCTGCCGCTTTCAGATACATTACATGTGTACTGTATATAATACTGAAAGACTAAAAAAAAACAAAAAACTGCTTGTGATTTTTTTAATTTTTAATTTTATTTGCTAGTGTAGAAATATAAAAAGCCTGTTGCAGGGATCTGATTTATCTTGAAAGCTTACATCTTTACAGCTCGGTTCACACTGCTGCGTTGCAAATTTAGGCTGCATTGTGAACGTGGAGGTTGTCCACCCAGGACAGGCACTGTTTGGAGAATGCTTTGCATTATCTCAATAAATGCCAAGCGTTCTCTGATTGGATGAGGCGGGGAGTGACATCACGCTCTCTTCCTCATCCAGTCAGAGAAATGTCTGCTAGTGGTAAATATTAAAGTTAGGATTTTATAATATGTGCAATAAAAACCAAGTGACTGAAAGGGTGGCTGACTTGATGTACGCTACATAGACTGATTTTGAAAAAAAAAACTCAATATTTTTAATTTTCTGCTATAAAACATTTCCAAAGTTTAAAAAAAAAAATCTAAATTCTTCATAAATTTAGGCCAATATGTATTCTGCTACGTATTTTTTGTAAAAAAAAAAAAAAATCCCATTACGCGAATATTGATGGGTTTGCACAAAAGTTATAGCGCTTACAAACTATGGTATATACTAGAATATTTTTGTTATTGATTTTTTTAATTAATTATAGTAATGGTGGCATTCAGCAACTTATAGCTGGACTGTGATATTGCGGCGTGCAGTCTGACACTAACTGATACTTTTTACACTTTGTGGGAACCAGTGACACTAATACTATGATCAGTGCTAAAAATATGCACTGTCACTGTACAAATGACCCTGACTGGGTAGGGTTTAAACATCTAGGGCGATCAAAGGGTTAAGACACCTTTCACATTGAGGCAGTTTTCAGGCGTTTTAGTGCTAAAAATAGCACCTGCAAAGCGCCAAAAACTACCTCCCATGCCTCCCCAGTGTGAAAGCCTGAGTGCTTTCACACTGGGGCGGTGCGCTTGCGGGACGGGAGAAAAGTCCTACAAGCAGCATCTTTGGGGTGGTGTAGGAGCGGTGTATACAGAACTCCTACACTACCCCTGCCCATTGGAATGAATAGGCAGCGCTTCTGAAGCGTCTGTAAAGGGCCGCAACATGGGAGATTTTAACCCTTTCTTCTGCTGCTAGTGGGGATTAAAAGTGCCCCGCGAGCGGCCGAAAAGCGCCACTAAAACGACGGCAAAGCGCTGCTAAAAATAGTGGCGCTTTACCGCTAACTGACCCGCTGCCCCAGTGTGAAAGGGGTCTAAATGTGTGCCTAATCAGTGTTTGTCTGTACTGGGGGTGTTTCTACTAAGGTGTCTGATGGATTTTATTTCTGCTTAGCAGGGATAGAAAATCCATCACATCCCTGCTGACAGAACAGAGCTCTGTTTTGTTTACATGAGCAGAGCTCTGTTCTGTGTCTATCCTCGCCGATCATCAGGTGCTGGCGAACATCCATTGGCCGGCACCTGCTGATTGGCTTGTGCGGTGTCAAATCGTAGCACAACCCCGTACCCGAAAGTGCCGGATCGCAAACCTTTTAGGTGATCTGACACAGGAGAGCCGTTTGCTGTCATATAACTAAGTTGTGCGGTCGGCAAGCAGTTAATAAATTCCTTCTCTGCTGCTCTTAAAGTGGTGTTCCGGCCGAAATTATACTTTTTAAATAAAAATACCCCTATAATACACAAGCTTAATGTATTCTAGTAAAGTTAGTCTGTAAACTAAGGTCTGTTTTGTTAGTTTATAGCAGTAGTTTGTTATTTTATAAACTTACAGCAGGCCGTGGCCATCTTAAGTGTGGGCATCTGAAGCCAGACTGTATTTCTTCCTGGATCTCATCCTTGCAGATCTCGCACATGCTCAGTGTAGCACAAGCAGTGTAATAGGTTTCAGGTCAGGTATCCATAGCAACGGCAGTTTCAGAGGAAGTTGCCGCCCCTTCCCAGAAGGCATTGCAAACAGGAAATGATGCGATGGGCCACGGCCAGGGAGGAGGAAGTGAAAAATGAATACAGCAGATATACAGTAGTGCTGACAAAAAAATAAAAAAAATCTCCAATTTGTTTACAGGGCACAGTTTAGTGAGGGATGCTGAAGAGTTGTAAAAGTGGGTGGAACTCCACTTTAAGTAGCACTGCAACAGAATCGGGGTGGATTTAAATCACTAGTAAAAAGGCTGGATTTAAATCAACTCAATTTAAATCATTATTTTAACTGTCATCTCTGTCCCGCAGTGGCTCCTCCTCTGACCTGCTGTTGACTCACCGACAGTCCCATTCACTTTAAAGCGGGAGTCCGGCAAAAATTTTTTTTTTAGATGTCAGCAGCTGCAAATACTGCTATACTATACTTTTAATAATCGTCCCAGGGTCCAGCGATGTGGGGGATCGAAGCCCCGCTCGTCTCCCCCCTCCCGAGACCGAACCGTCCCTCAATCCTCGGGTGCTGCCGCCGCCATTCTCAGTGAGGGAGTCAGGAAGTGAAGCGTTGCGGCTTCACTTCCCGATTCCCTGCTGCGCATGCGTGAGTCGCGCTGCGCGTTCTCAATGGTCCCCGCTATCTCCTGGGACCTGTGTCTTTCCCAGGAGACAGCGGGGGAGTGTGGGAGGGGGTGTGACTCCCGCGGGAGTCTATTCCTGGAAGTGGGTGCAGATACCTGTATTATACCGGTATCTGCACCCCCCTCCCCCCTGAAAGGTGCCAATTGTGACACCGGAGAGGGGGAGGAATCCGATGAGCGGAAGTTCCACTTTTGGGTGGAACTCCGCTTTAATGGGATGGCTGGTGATGTGAGTGGATGCCCGCTAACCGGCCCTGCCATGATGTATCTGAAATGACAGGTGCTCTTTAAATGTCTAAAAGGCAACCAGATTTGCTTCCAATTGTCACTAATTTGCTTCATAAACCCCCCCCCCCCCCACTCCCCTCGCTGTCAGAAGTAAACATAACAGGATGTGTGCTGGATGATTGATAGGAGTGCTGTGTTAAGAAAAAAGACATTTCTTGTTTGGTAGTCCATTAATTAATCCTTATTAGTCTCCAAGGAGTGATCTGTGTATATATATTCCTGTAATAAATGCCATTTCCTTTGCTATGTATTGTAGGTTTTACTGAAGGAATCGGCAGATTTGCTCTCTGATTGGCTGGATGCCCAAAAAGGAGCAGAAGTGACGGACAACTCCATTTTCTCTGAGCTGCCCAAATTCTGGGAAGGAGAATACCACCAAGACATGGCGGCGCTGAATGTGAGTAAAGTTCCTTTTGTCAGGATATTTCCTGACATATCACTGTGCTATATTGGAAATGCTGGTATTTGGTATTTCTCCCTTGATTACTGCAGGAAATTGAGATTGTAAATGTATATTCGAGACAAATATGAATTTCCTTTATTTAAACTAACTCTGGAGGCACCGGGGAGATTACCTAAATCTGAAGAGTGGAAAATGTGGTTCAGTAGTGGGCATTCTCCTGGGCTCAGGATCAGGGTCACTCAGCAAACAGCCAATCAGCCAGCAGCATATGATGGCCAGGCTGTACATTTGACCAGTAGGTAGACTGGGGGGGGGCTTGATTTACTAAAACTGGAGAGTGCATAATCTGCTGCAGCTCTGCATGGTAACCAATCAGCTTCCAGGTTTTATTGCCAAAGCTTAATTGAGTAAGCTAAAGTTAGAAGCTGGTTACCATGCAGAGCTGCACCTGATTTTGCACTCTCCAGTTTTAGTAAATCAATCCCCCCAGTCTACCTACTGGTCAAATGTACAGCTTGGGCTTCATATGCTGCTGGCTGATTGGCTGTTTGCTGAGTGTCCCTGATCCTGAGCCCAGAAGAATGCACACTAGTGTGTTCTATGAGCCCCGCCCTCTGTAGTTCTTAGGCCTCATGTACACCTGACCGTAGCGTTTTCAGGCAGAAAGTCGCGCAATTTTGCTGCGATTTTTGTCGCATTTTTTGCTGCGCGTTTGCCGCGATTTTGTACTGGTCAAAAGGTCACCAATGTAAAAAGCAGAAAAACGCCCAACTCTGCCCAAAAAAAAAAGTTCCAGAACTTGTTTGAGCTTCAGGCGTTTTGGAGTAGAGCCCTTGCACACTGAGGCGGGGGGCGGCGTCGGCGGTAAAACGCCGCTATTATTAGCGGCGTTTTACCGTCGGTATGCGGCCGCTAGCGGGGCGGTTTTACCCCCCGCTAGCAGCCGAAAAAGGGTTAAATACCACCGCAAAGCGCCTCTGCAGAGGCGCTTTGCCGGCAGTATAGCCGCGCCGTCCCATAGATTTCAATGGGCAGGAGCGGTAAAGGAGCGGTATACACTCCGCTCCTTCACCGCCCTGAAGATGCTGCTGGCAGGACTTTTTTTACCGTCCTGCCAGCGCATCGCTCCAGTGTGCAAGCCCTCGTGGCTTTCACACTGGAATACAAGCAGCGGCACTTTCGGGGCGGTTTGCAGGCGCTATTATTAGCGCAATAGCGCCTGCAAACCGCCCCAGTGTGCAAGGGCTCGTAGAGATGTGAACCATCTCCATAGAGAATAATTGATTTTTTTTTTTTTTTTCCCCTCCAGCATTTTGTAGCTTCAGGCTTTAAGCTACAAAATGCTCAGGTGTGAATTAGGTCTCATATACACGGCTGCTGGTAAACGGACATTTAGGAGCAGTTGGGCATTTTTTTTAACTGCCCCTGAACTCTCCTCTATGTTATCTTATCAGTATATGTACACAAGGTCGTTTCTAGGCAGTTGAGTTTAGAAGCTTTTTTTTGGAAAAAAAATGGGTTCAGGACCGATGTTCAGAGGCATTTGAAACGCCAATTGCCTGTAACAGCTTGTAAACACTACTAAACATGGTAACCTGCGTTTAGCAGCGTTTTGTTTACAGACGTTTTTCATTTTAACAAAAAAAAAAAAATGTATTTTATTTTTTGGAAAAAGGCTCCTAAATGCAAACGCGTCAAAACGCCGCTAAACACGTCATACAAATGGACATTTTTAAATGTTGGATTCTAGCTGTCGAGGTAAATCATTCAGGAGAGGTTAAACAACGTCCCGTGTACATGAAGCCTTATGCCCCGTACACACGGTCGGATTTTCCGACGGAAAATGTGTGATAGGACCTTGTTGTCGGAAATTCCGACCGTGTGTGGGCTCCATCACACATTTTCCTTCGGATTTTCCGACCCACAACGTTTGAGAGCTTGCTATAAAATTTTCCGACAACAAAATCCGTTGTCGGAAATACCGATCGTGTGTACACAAATCCGACAGGCAAAGTGCCACGCATGCTCAGAATAAATAAAGAGATGAAAGCTATTGGCCACTGCCCCGTTTATAGTCCCGACGTACGTGTTTTACGTCACCGAGTTCAGAACGATCGGATTTTCCGACAACTTTGTGTGACCGTGTGTATGCAAGACAAGTTTGAGCCAACATCCGTCTGAAAAAATCTTAGGATTTTGTTGTCGGAATGTCCGATCAATGTCCGACCGTGTGTACGGGGCATTATAGTGATAGGTTGCAGAGTACAAAATGTAACTAGTGAGATGTAAATTACGTTCATGGTAAATTGAAAGGATTTTCCTAACTATTAGCACAGTTGCAATGTTTCCAGAGTAGCATTGACATTAAGGATCAGTTCACATATATGCAAATCAAATGCGTTTTTAACCGCATCCAATTTGCATAACATATAAATCGGGCAGGCTTACAATGGAGCCGGTTCATACGTCTGGGGTGGCCGCGGTATGTTTTTGGGTCCGGTTTAGGTGCGAATTCAAGTAAAAATTTGCACCCAAATTCGCACCTGAACCGGTGAACAAAACTGCTCCGGACTCCCTTTAAAGCGGAGGTCCACCTAAACCGCCAAAAAAAAAAATGTTAAAAGCCAGCAGCTACAAATACTGCAGCTGCTGACTTTTAATACATGGCCACTTACCTGTCCCAGGGTCCAGCGATGTCGGCAGGGGACGCCGAGAACCCGCTCGGTTCTCGGCAGCTGCCGCCGCCATCCTAGCTGACGGAATCAGGAAGTGAAGCATTGCGGCTTCACTTCCCGGTTCCCTACTGCGCATGTGTGAGTTGCGCTGCGCATCGTAAGTGGTCCCCGCTCTCTCCTGGGAGCTGTGTGTTTCCCAGGAGACAGCGCGGTGGGGACAGGAAGAGGCATAGACTCCCGTGGGTGTCTATGCCAGAAGTGGGTGCAAATACCTGTCTTAGACAGGTATCTGCACCCCCCTCCCCCCTGAAAGGTGCCAAATGTGACACCGGAGAGGGGGAGGGTTCCGAAAAGCGGAAGTTCCAATTTTGTGTGGAACTCCGCTTTAAACCCGAACACATATGAATTACACGGGTTCTGAGGCTAATTTCATGCAAATAAGGCACCAAGTGAATTTAATTATCACCTTAATCAGCCACAGAACCTGTGTAATTAATTAATGTTCGGTTTTAAAGGGATGAGGTGGCAACCCTAAGCCAGACATGTGTGAGAATGTGTGCCTCAGAGGGCAAATCAGTATATTGTATGGGAGTTACAAATATATAACTGGTAAAAAGGACCATTGGGTTACCATTGATATTCAAACACGGCCTGGTCACTGTCTTTCACTACCGTTTGAACTAAGAATGATAATTCTTTTTGACACAAAAGATATTGGTTTCCTTACCCATTATACTAAAGTTATACGACCCCCTCTGTGACTATCACCCCCCCCCCCCCCTCCATTCTATAGCTCTCCCTCTGTCTTATCTCACTAACTCTGCTGCTATCTTTATTACCATTGATTTGCATGTGTTTGTTTTTCTCTCCTTTTTTTCTTTTTTCTCTCTCTCCTTTCCCTCAGACATGTTGTGTGGTTTTTTTTTTTTTTTTTTTTTTTTTTTTTTTTTTTACATTCTGCTTAAAATTATTGTGAATCAGTACTGCTTGGACATACCCCGGGGACATACCCCGAAAAATTGTATGTTAGTGCAAATAAAAAAAGTATCACGGAAAGTACTCAATTTTCTCTGTCACAATTGCACTAATACGGCTACAATCACATCAAGTACTACTTCTCTGGAAAGGGCTATTGAGAAATATTAGTCTGGCGGATGGTGGGCTGCATGTCTGGGAATACTCGGAGTTCTTCAAGAGAATCTGGGCTTTAACTGTTTAGGGCAAAGCAGCGGGTTTGCTTTAATCCCTCCTCCCCTGTAGCATGTACTGTATGTACCTTTCCTTCGCTCCCCATTCATACTGGTAGCTAAAGGAAATTCTCAGTTCTTCTTGGTGTAGCGTAGGACTCCCTCCTTGTGACAGCTCTGGCTGATTTGTAGCTTACACAGGACTGTCCTTTTACTTCCAGTGGCTGATGTGAAAGAATGAGAGAAGATATGTATGCTCTAAACATAAACATATTGCTTTGCCCTTCATGGCCAATACACAGGTTCACTTTAGGGACAAGAATGCTCACTAACTTGCGTAAAAAAAGATGTATGTACTTACCTATTTTCATCCCTCTCCTGTCCAGGAACATAATCCCGTGTCAGCCCTCTGGGAAAACTGGTAGCGGTGATATCAGCCACAGGCTTCCATGTCCCAGTCAGCACTCCCTCCTCTCCCCTGCAGCTGCCACTTTTTAGACTCGTTATGATTGTGCTGGAATAAGACATTTTATAGTATTTTAGGGGTTTTACATTTAAGTGAAAATTGAACATAAAGCTGTTGCTTTTAAAGCTATTTAAAATATTCTATGATTTTCCTTTTTTTTTTTTTTTGTCAGGTTCAACCGGCAGATGTTCTCACACGAGTTAGTGAATATGTGCCAGAAATTGTAGAATTTGTGCAGAGGATTGTGAATAATCAATATGGGTAAGCTTTCCTTCTACTCCCATCCCTATTCCTGTCTGCCTACTGTTCGTGCCGTAGTGTGACTTTCTATTTTTATCTTTGTTTTTCTCACTGCTTCTCTTCCTTTTCATCTCTTGCCTCTCTCTCTCTCTCTTTCTCTCTCACGCGCTCTCTCTCTCTCCTCGCTCTCTTCTCTCGCTCTCTTCTCTCGCTCTCTTCTCTCGCTCTCTTCTCTCGCTCTCTTCTCTCGCTCTCTCCTCTCTGCTCT